>NQYQ01000005.1:196035-207997 GCA_003055925.1 Escovopsis sp. Ae720 | reverse complement strand
GGGGGGGGGGGTCGAAATGATTCAGGGACACCAACCTCCGAAAAAGGTGGATCGGGAGAGTCTGCTGGCGATGGTGAAGAACGGGCCGCGCCGTTTTGATTTGCTGCTGGAGCGGTGGTCGTCGGAATGATGATGTTCATGTTCGGAGCGGGTGGAGCGGTGGTGGGAGCGGGACCGGGGGGAGCGGGACCGGGACCGGGAGTGGAGGCGGCGTTCTTTTGGGCGGGAGCGAGATGTGTGACGGCTATGGGAGGAGTAGGCGCCGGATGGGGCGAGGAAGTCGCCTACATCGTAGTAGCTGGCTGATGCCATGACGAGAGGGGATTTTCGCAAGACTATTGAGAATGCTTGACAACGAGATGCTCGATGATATACTCTGCAGTTCTGACGATAAGAGGATGTAAGTCGATTGCTAACGTCTTAGAAGGCGAGCGATATTCAACGGCAGTGAAGATGTGAGATGCTCGAAGGATTGGACCCCACCAATCTCGACTGGAGAGCTTTCTGCTTCACTCAAAAAAATAGAAAAGAAGGTCAACCATCGGAAGCACATGAAGGTAGTGTCTCGTAGCACCCAGACGCGATATACGAGTACACGACGATGAGTCCGGGAATCTGCATGTTCTGCATGCGTCCGCCTGCGGCTGCGACGAGGAGATGCAGCAGCTGGACGAGGTGCGGTCGAAAGCGGGGCTGGAAATAAGCCGTGGCTGGGACTTGAATGACGTAAGCAGGCCGAATTGGGTGACGACTCGGGACTTGGGGAAGTTGGAAGTCCATCCATCTTCGAATCGGCACTGTGACGGGCTCATGGACCGCTTTCAAACGGAAGCTGCGATCGGCGTGGCAGAGAGCATCACAGGAAAGTGCAAGAGCGAGTCGGTCGTTGCTGCAGCAAAAGGAAGCGCTGCATCTGGACACGTTTCCTCTTGACGATCTCGGGCAACAATTCTCCATCACCCTCTAGAGATTGCGAGAAGGGAAAAAAAAAAAAAAGAAGGACCACTGCGCGTGATGGCATCACCCCGTCAAGATGCCGGCGCCGGCAACGCCCCTGAAGATGAAGAGGACGACTACATGAACATGAGCTTCGCCGAGCCCGCGCCCGCAAAGGAGAGCTCCATCCAGCGCGCCCAGCGCCTCAAGAAGGAGTCCCGCGCTCGCGGCGTCATCAAGTCCAGCGCTCAGCTCGCCGAGGAGGAAGCCGCCAACAGGGAGCGCGCCCTCGCCACGTCGATGCTGGACGACCCGCGCTCGCAGAAGAGCAAGGGCCTGGCGATGATGGCCAAGATGGGCTTCAAGGGCGGCTCTCTCGGGAAGAAGACCGAGGACGGCGGCAGCAACGGCGCCGGCAGGACGGAGCCCATCCAGATCAGCATGAAGGAGGACCGCGGCGGCATCGGCATGGACAATGAGAAGAAGCGGCGCCTGAGGGAGGCTTTCGAGGAGAGGGAGGCCAAGGCCGTCAAGGTCGACCCCGGGGAGTACCGAGACAGGGTGCGGAAAGAGCGCGAGGAGGCGAGGCTCGAGAAGCAACTGCACGCTGCGCAGAGAACGGCAGAACGGATGGACGAAGAGGCGGACGTTGATTCGAATGAACACGAGGCCTCTTGGGAAACGAAAACAAAAGCAACGTCTACACGGCCACTCAAGTCCTTTCCCGTCTTGTACCGTGGGCTGATACGCTATCGGGAGGAGCAGGAGCGGGATCGACGGATGCGCCATGACCTGGAGCAGTCATTGTCCCGGCTACCGGCGTACGACGACAGCAATGAAGACGAGGACGACAAGAGGGCGCTTGGGAAGGACCGCACAGCCTACGACACGGCGGATGACCTGGACGAGGAAGATGAAGAACTCGATGCATTCAATGCGCTGGAAGTCGGCGCGAGGCTGACCCAGTTGCTCGCCTTTCTCAGGAAACAGCACAAATATTGCTTCTGGTGTAAAATGGCCTATCCCGACGACGAGATGGACGGATGTCCAGGCCTGACAGAAGAAGACCATGATTGAAAAAAAAGAAAAAAGCAAGTTCCATTCCATATCCATTGCCCTCCTGGTGCCTCTGATGGCCCGCGCCCACAGCCGCCAACCCACGGTCTCGACGTCTGGGGAGAAAATGTGATCACGACTTCTCAAACCTGATATCCTGGATGTCAGGCCTCTTTTCGACCGCAATTGCTCTCGCCGAGCAAAAGGGGTCCCTTCTTTCGACCTGGTCCCCCTCGGTATGACCAATTTTCTCCAACACTGGGGTGATGAGTTCGAGAATCGTCTGTGGGTCTAATGGGTCGTGCGTGGAGTAAACTACCTCCACGCGGTCGTTGTTTCTCTGCCGTCCCGACCACTTTCCAGTTCATCCTGAAGATTGCCTTTGATTTCATCATGGCTGTATGCAGATCGATGGCTTGTGAAAAGATCTCATTCAGGGGAACTCGAACTTCGTTAAGATTCTCCCCCGCGGAAACGACCACGAGCCTCAAGGCGAAGGTATCGACGAGCTCCTTGAGTGCCGCTTCGTTGATCTGAACCTTTTTGTCAACCATCTCGACGATCCCCGACCTGATGCGACCAGCCATTCCATGTAGTCTGGCTCGTGAATTCCGCGGTCTGGGCCACAAAAGCGGTCAGTACGTATTCCTCATCCTTGACCCTATTCGTGATCAAAACAAGAGGCGGGGAGAGTGGTCAAGTCAAGGAACTCACCTTGCATGTCTAGAATCAATTGGGACAGGGTCTGCCCAAAGTTTCCCCCCCAGACTGTGCTTCGACCACGAAAGATGTTCGAATGGATAAATCGCCATATATACTGTTCAAGGAAGAAGTTTGATGCTGCTGGCTTCAGATTGCATCTCCTCACCAGCTCGACAAAAGACCCGTCGAATGTCAGATGGTCTGGCAGACTTTCCGCGCCTCCCGAAGGGCTAGTCAGAAGCTGAGAGGCGAGCCTGCGTATGATGAAGCCCAAGTGTTTCCACAAAGCCCGAATCTCGCCATCGTTCGTCTCTCGGCAAGTACCGGGCATGTCCCCACTGGCCCCTTGCCCTTCAATCGGCGGTTGCGCCAAGGCTTTGCTGCGTTCCTCAAGAGTCGCGCATCGTTCCTTCGAGGTCTCTAGTTGAGCCACGAGGCCCAGCAATTTGGCACGATGCTCTCGCTCCTTGTATGACCGGATTTTCTTCATTTCCTGCACTTCTTTTTCAAGAGACAAGAGCTTGATTTGAGTGGCAGAAAGTTCTTTTTCGGTGTCATCAAGCTTGATCTCAACAGCCAAACGAGTGCCTACAGCATGATCAAGTTTTTTTTTCTGCGCAAGAAAGCTGATTCTTGGTAGAATCCAGCTCTTGACAAACGGCTGAATGATCATCTCTCACGGCAGAGACCTCACTGTTGAGAGCACCTTGCGTGAGTAGAGCAGCAGAAAGCTCGGCCTGTGCCGCAGAATGCTCGCTCTCAGAAGAAAGCAAATTGAGCCTTCAGTCTGTGAATTTCGGCGGCAGCCTCCTCCAGAGCCTGATTTCTCGTGTCAAATAGTGTGAACAATTCATGCTGCAAGAGTTGAAACTGATCCTGAGGCTGAGTGGCTGGCAGAGGCTTGGCTCGCTTCGACTGATGGGCTGTTTCGCTTCCTTGATCTTCGTTCTTGCGATTGCGCTTTGCGGGTTTACGTCCTCGAGAGCTGCTGCCCTCCTGATGCTTCTGCGGACTGGGTTTTCCACCACGCCCACCCCAAGCAGACTTCGCGGCGGACTGGGGGGATTTCTTTGCACGGCTGCCTGATTTCAAAGTTGAATCGTCGTCCGTTAAGGAGTCTATCGAAAAGACGTCGTCCGACGAGGAGCTGATCCGAGGATCGTCATCCGGCGTGACGTGTCCTTTCTGGGCGACTGACTTGCCGTTGCGAGCGCCTGACCCTCGTCCAGGTTTTGATGCGCCCTTTTTTGCACGGGTCCCGGATGCTCGGCCGTCTCCTTTGGTACGAGCCATGGGTTTCGACTAGGCCGTTTGAAGTGGAAAGGCGTCGTTTATGGGGTGAAGGGCTACGCAACCTTCCTCGAGAAATTTGGGCTGAAGGGAAGGGGACAGAAGAGGAACGCGGCCGGTAGGAAGAATACAAATCAGTTGATGAGAGTGAAAGGGGCCGTGGGCATGCATCATGTGCTCTGGCCTGAGGATGGGAATCTCTGCGACTTCGGGGTGACCAGACGGAAAACAATAGGTCAGTCGGGTTGCGACAGCAACTGAAGCCGCCCCTTTGTCTGTTCCAACTCTCGCGCACTTCTCACTTCAGGTTCGTGCTCAGCCAGTCTACACTCTGCCTTTGTTATTCCTGTCGACAATGCACATTCAAAGGCAAAGAGTTCACTCGAGTTGGATCCACCGGATACAGCAGAGACCCGTTTTCAGTTCGGTCCATCTCATGCAGCAGGCAAGTCGAATGCTGATCAGCTGGTTATCCTGGTCCTATGCCCTGCTAAGCGTTGTTGGCTGGTTACTACTAAGGTGTTAGACAGGCGCAAGACTCTTGAGGGTTTGGTATACACACAATACGACACTTATAGTCAAGAGCATTTTGCTCTTCAGGAGTGGCTTGGGCGGTTTCCAGTCAGCCCCGACAGATCAACATCATCATCGGCAATTGGAAGTCTTTCTGTTTCAACGACACCGATGTGGAGAGAGTACTTACCCTTAGTCTCATCTATGATACCAACGAAGATACCTCGCACTGGGATCATGTGTCTTCTTGGCGTGGAAGGTCTTCTCGATGTTGATTCACGCGACTGCAGCCACGTCAAGGCGACTTTCTGCCCGCTCACAGAATCCAGAAAGCTTGAGACTATCGAGGTGGATTTCCGACTATCTCAGAGAGCTCTGGGCTCATTCAGAAGAACGAGCATGAACTGAAAGAAAAGAAAAGCAAATCTCGTTCCTTGCTCCGCCGACTCTGCTGAAGACTACTCAACCACCAGGTTCGAGTAATAAGGAAGAAGGTCACTCCTCATGTCCCGAAGGCGACCTCTCCGATTCTGCGTCCCCACTGCCGATGGTTTGCTCGTCCGAGTCAGAATCCTCTCTCCCAACCTCTTGACGCACCTCCTGAGGCAACCCCCCCGTCGAGCCCTCTATATTGCCAGCTCTCCTCTTAACTGGCATCGCCTTCGCCAAGCAGAGAACCGTTCTCCTGTCAAAATCGTAACCATCCGCAGTGCCAATTTTCTCGAGGACCGGGCTGATGAGTTCAATCATTGCGGTTGGCTCCGATGAGCGGTGAAATAGCTCCATGCGATCTTTGTCGAAAATTCCCCCGACCACCTCCCAATCAATCCTGAAGATTGCTTTCGACTTCATCATGATTGTATGCAGCTCGAAGGCCTGTCGACATATCTGATCGAGGCGCTGCCGGATCCAGGTGGAGCTCCCCCTCGGCCGGGAAAATTGCGCGAGTCTCGAGGAGAACTTATCAAGGAAGCTCTGGAAAGCTGTTTCGTCGACTTGAATCTTGTCGTTCACGTCCTCGCAAATTCTCGACTTGATTCGGCTTGCCAATTCCATGTATTCTGGATTGTGATTGCCGTGATCTAATCATTCATGACGGTTAGCCAGCACTCAGACTCCGGTTGACGTCGGCCACTTCCGTCCAAAGACTTGGTACTGACAGTTTGAAATGGAGATAGTATGTGACAGGGATGAAATGAAACGCAAGAAAGAGATGCACCTACCTTGCAAGTTCAAGATCGATCGAGACAGTGTTCGACCGAAGTCTCCGCCCCAGATTTTGCTTGTGCCGCGAAAGATCCTAGAGTGGATGTATCGCCAGATTGCTTGTTCATGGAAGAATCTTGCCGCCGTTGCGTCCTCGTTGCATCTCTGAACCAGCTCAACGAGATCGTTGTTCTCGAGTAGCCGATCCGGGAAGTTCTCTAGACCCACCAGAGCGTCGAGCTTCGAGGTGAGATTTTGGATGTCGAAGACCATCCCTTTCCACAAGCCCTCAATCTCTCCGTCGAATCTCTTCTGGTAGATCCCTCGATCGTTCTTCGCCTCTATCTCCTCGACCAGCTTCTGCGATAATTCTGCAGCGCGAGCCTCCGAGAATACGCAACGCTCTTCTGAAGACTTGCATCGGTCCTCGAGGCTCTCGAGGTCGGCACGGAGCTTGTGTTGTTCTTTCGTTTGGACGGCGATTTGGCTCCGAGTTGCGGTCAACTCGCGTTGAGTGACGGCAAGCTCGCCCTCGGTGGCAGCGAGCTTGTCATGAGCCTCAGCGAGTTGGGCTTTCATCTCACAAATTTCAGATTGAGCCCCTTCAAGATCCCGTTTCGTGGTATGATACACTTCCCCAATCTTGCGGTGCAGACTTGAGAAATCCTGATCATCTCCAGGGGCATCGGAGACCTTGGATCGCTTTGCTTCATGATCCTGTTTGACTTCTTCGTCGACTTCTACATTGCGGTCGCGATTGGCGGAACGTCGACGTTTGAGGACAAGCTTCCCGCGGGCAGGCTGGGGCTTGCGCGGGCGACCTCGGGGACGAAGAGGCCCTTTGATGATTTCAAAGGACTCATCGTTCAAGTCATCCGGCTCTGAAGATGAGACCTCGCCCCCTCTCATCCAGTCGGAGAATTCTTCTGCGTCGCGCACCTCTTTTGTGTTCGATTGTTCGTGAGCAGGGGGTTGGCCTTGTTGTTCGCAGACCGAGGCCTCATTTTCGGGCTCTGAACTCAAGACACCCCGGCGCCTGTTTCGACGAGGCATGGCGATCCAACCAAGGCGACTTGATGAGCTGATTGGGGTTTCCTTGGCTTTGTCACTTCCTCTCGCTTGCGGGATGGAGGGGAGCGTTCAGGAGATCGAGTTGTGTCTCTGTATCTTCTGCAGAAACTGTAGATAGAGAAAAACCTGTGTTGAGGATTGTTTGCTCGAGGGGAGGCGGGAAAAGGAAAAAGAAAGCAGGAATGCGAAAGGTAGGCAGGATTTCCTTTTGAGGAGTTGAAGTCCATCTGATGGTTGTGGGCTTGAAGGCATCCATCCATCCATCCATCAATCTCTCTCTCTTTCAATCGATTTCAGCTACTGTTCAGAAAGAAGGGAAAAGGGGCACAAGAGCTCGTTTCACCTTTGGCTTAATTCGGCAACCCTAAACAAACAGGATATCATTTCACCTTTGTTTCAGCAGAAAGCACCTCAACATTGCTGATCGTTCTTCTCATGAGGAACATCAAAGATTGCAACCTTCGAGACTGAGCACAACAACTCCAAGTCCTTCTTCTGTCTCTTTCTCCACAACTTACTCTACCTACCTACCTACCTACCTACCTACCTACCTCCATACCTACATGCCTGTTTTCCACGTCAATCACCACAGGGAAAGCCTTGCACGGAATTGATGATACCAGTGCCACGATGCAGGCAGATCGGAGCCGTCTCAGGGAGAGAACAGCTTCAGCGCGTTTTCGTCCCGCTCTCCCAAACATCATCTTCGGTGTAGACTTTGGAACCACGCAAGTTGATCCTCTGTCTTTGTTGGTACAGAAGGTTGGTGCTGATGATATCTTATTCCATAGATTTTCTGGGGTGGCCTGGGCAATTTCCAGCAAGCCAGAGCAGATCAACGTGATCAGCAATTGGAAGTCTTTCCACATCAACAACACGGACAAGGAGAAAGCCCCCTCGTCCATTGTCTACGATGAGAACGGGGAGATCTCGCACTGGGGTTTCGACGTCCCCCCCAATGCCCTCCCACTGCAATGGTTCAAGCTCTGCCTTCTCGATGAGGAGGATCTTCCTGTTGAAATTCGCGACTGCAGCCACATCAAGGTAACTCGCTGCCTTCTCACGCAATTAAACAAACATGTCACCGAGGTCATCGCCGACTATCTCAGGCTGCTCTGGGCCCACTCCATGGAGAACGTTGAACGAGATATCGGCCGGAGCGTTGTTGATGCCGCGCGATTCAACGTGGTCTTCACGATTCCTGCCATCTGGCCGGCGTATGCCCAGGCAAGGATGCAGCAAGCCATTGAGAAAGCTGGGATCCTTGATCTCCGATCTGCGGGGGAGACGACTCTCTCGTTCGTCACGGAGCCAGAGGCAGCTGCGCTCGCCACGGTCGCTGACATGTCTGGGCGGGCAAGCATCAAGGTACGGACTCAACATCAATGTTCCATTCCTTTGGACTTTTCTGACCAATCGAGAAGACAGGAGATCATTTCATCGTCTGCGATGCTGGCGGCGGTACAGTCGTACGTCCGCGCCCCTTTCTCCGTCGGTGCCTCACCTTCAGTCCCTGACTCCGTGACGCAGGATATCATCACCTACAAGGTGGTCAAGGCAAACCCATTGACGGTCCGAGAGAGCGTCCAAGGTGACGGTAAATCAGCCTTTCCACACATTTTCCCAATGTTGACGTCTGACTCGATACTGCAGGGAAGCTGTGCGGTGCATCTTTTCTGGACGAAGCATTTTCGGTCATTCTTAAAAGGCTTCTGCCTCTTCCGTTCCTGAAGAAACTCGGCAGCAACGGCATCTCTCGCATCATGAACAACGAGTGGGAGAATGGAATCAAGCCCCAGTTTCTCAACGATGATCAGGAATGGAAATTCCACGTCCCGTTCGGCACGACCGTTGAGGACTCTTTCCATTCAGGAGAAGTGACTGTGACATCGTAAGTGAACCCGAAACATCTATTTGGAATGAATGACATGGACTCGAATTGGAACGAAGTCCCCCATCCCCACGCTTGCTACAGTCGAGATCCTGTTCCTCTGCTGACGACGAGAAGAGACGAGGTGCTTAGCGTCTTCAAGCCAGTCGTCTCCCAAATAGCAGAGCTTGTTCGGAAGCAAATTGCAGGCGTCAACAAGAAATACAGAACGTTGCCAAAGGTACTTACATCTCTCTCTCTCTCTCCCTCTCCCCCCAGCTACCTTTGATGGAGCGCACGTCTAACTTCATCTGGTAGTTCGTTGTCCTCGTAGGCGGCTTTGGGCGATCCCGCTTCCTGTACAAGTGCGTCTTTGCAGCTGGAAGGAACAAGATTGAGGTTCTTCAGAGTTCGGGTGGGCGTCCGTAAGTACAGCAACTTTAGTCAAGAGGATACAGATACTTACTCAGACGATGACTTCGCAGATGGACTGCCGTTTGCAGAGGAGCGGTTACCAGGGGCCTCTCGGAGACCTCCTCTGGCGAATCCGTTGGATTCGCCGTCGACTCAAGAGTCTCTCGGGCCCACTATGGCACGGTGTTCAATGTCCTGCCCTAGGAGGCGGGCTTGCACGATACCAAAGACAAGCAATGGTGCCCTGTCATTCGGGAGTTCTTGGCCAGGGACCAGACCAAGTGGTTTCTACACCTGGTGAGCGACCTTCCACGAAAACTGCCTAGCTTCAATTCATGTCGGCTGACCCTCGCTGTGACAGGGAGAGCATGTCAACAGGGACAAACCGATCGTGCATTCGTTCTGGCAAGAGCTGTCCGATCCAAACGACGAGATCGTGACCGAGCTCATATACTCCACGGCGGCCGATCCCCCCACGCGATGCGACGAGACCGTCAAGACGCTCTGCGTGATCCGCTGGTCCAGGGTCCCAGACTTCGAGAGCCTTCCCCCCTGGGTGAACACCAAGGGGGAGACGTTCCGCACAGTCCACTACGACATCAAGATGGTTGCCAACGGCGTGTCTCTCGACTTTGAGATCTCGCACGAGGGAACCATCGTCGCATCGAAGAATGTCGCCGTGGACTTTGACACGAGCGGCTCCTTGTTCCGCACCATTGTTCAGAACGGGCACAACGACGGCGACGACTCCTCCGATGCAGACTATATGGACGGTGCTGCAGACGAGGATCTTCGATCAGGGCAATCTCGAAGGACGAAGCGACGTCGTTGAGGGCCAGAGCTAAGATCGTACTACGCATTGCAACTTCGATGATCTTTTTTTCCAGACATTTGACTTCTCGAAGGGGTCTCAGAGTGGCATCAACTCGTTGACCATGAATTGGTAGGATTTCTCAAATATCGAGCTTGGAGAGAGTTGAAGGAAATTCAGGGGCAGTAGGAGAGCGAAGTCGTGGCGACGATGCCGATCATTGCCTGCCGTCGTCGAGATTGATGGAACAAATTATGGTTACCAGAGAGAACTCCTCTTGGACCTTGGCTACCTTATGTTTTCAAAATTGCTGTTGTCCTGGGGAAGACGTTTCCAACACAGGTAGTGCTAGCTCATCAGCTTTGGCCGAATTGATGAACTAATTGAATCAAATACATTTCACGTCAACAAGATGATGATCATGTTACCATCCCGAATAACATGATCTCCTCCCAATTGCATCCTTGAATGTTTTGAGGATGGGGCAGAAAGAGGTATCATGAGAATACCTAGCCAATCAAGCGTCTGGATTGATTGTTTCTACTTTCAATCGGCAAGCCAAATGCCCCTTTTCTATTCCCTTCCCTCTATACAAGTGCTTCTAGCCCCTTTCTTCTTCCGTGAGCACGACCACGAAGTGGATTGCTATTGTCTTCACAATGCCTGGCCGTTCTTGTACGAGAATAGCCCAAGATGACGTCGGAAATCACCTCTTCTTGGTCCTCCTCTTGCTCGCCTTGCCGCCCTGCTGAGCCCCAGACGCCTTCGCCCCGCTCACCGTCTCGGCGTTCTGGTCCACAATCTCGAAGTCATCGCCGGCAGAGTCCGAGCTCGCGATCGTCTGCGCAGCATCCTCTCCCTCGGCCTCGTTCTGTCCGCCTTCCTGCTCGGCCGCGAGCTCGCCTTCAGCGGCCTCTTTGTTGGGCAGGAATCGGCCGACGGAGCTCTGGAAGAGCCAGACGGGAACACGGACCACGGCGGTATCTCTGAAGGTAGGCTGAGCCAATTCGTTGGGCTGGACGCGAAGAATCAGTCAGCATTGTCCAGGAAGAAAAAATGGGTGGGCACGCGGGTGGGTGGGTTGCAAGGAGATCTCACATCAAGCAGGTACTCGTTCACGTTGCCGTCCTCGTCCTGTCCCTCGAGGAAGACATATCCCTGAGAGTCCACGATGAGGACCTTGCCGTTCTCGGCGACGACCCTCTTGCGGACACCGGCAGGTCTCGCGGCGGACTGCTCCCGCGACGCATTCTTACTGGCCTGGAGAGCAGCCTTGCGGGACTTCTTAGGCGCGCGGCCCTCCTCCTTGCGAGACTCCTTCTCCTGGAAGCGCCTCTGCCTCCTGTTCATGGGCTGCGGGGGCCCGGCCTCGGACCCCTCAGCCTCGTCGTCCTCCGGGGCCGGGGCCGGGGCCGGAACCGGAGCCGCAGCAGCAGCCAGCGCGTCGATGTTGGGGATGCCCGCGCTGTTCCCCCATGCGGCGTTCCTGGCGAAGGTGACGTAGCGCTCGACGAACTCCCTCTGGCGCCTCCAGCTCATGTACAGGGCGAGGTAGTGGATCCCGCCGCCGACGGTGAAGAAGAGGCCGAGCATGACGGTGCCGAGCCCCGGCCGGTAGCGGTTGTAGTAGTAGTCGGTGCCCTTCCACAGCGGGAACCCGTTGGCGAGGAAGTGGTCGTAGCGGTCGCGCGAGGGCCCGCGCAGGATGCCCGCGATCAGGGACAGCCGGGCCTGGCGGTCGGAGGCGTCCCTGACGGCCTTGCGGACCTCGGCGGCCGAGGGCGGCTTGGCGGCGTGCGCCGCGCCCGCGCCCGCGTCCTTGGCCTTGCGGGCCCGCTCGGCCTTGAGCTGCTGCTTGACCTTGTCCGGGTGCAGGGAGCGCGACTTCTGGCGGTACGCCTTGTTGATGTCGTCCTGCGAGGCGGACGCCGCGATGCCGAGGATGTCGTAGAAGGTCGCGGACGGATCGGTCTGGTGCGCCGAGATCTCGTCACGGATGCGGAAGATCTCCCGGTCTGCCCGGCGGCGCGACTTTTTTCAGCAACATATTCCCAGACACATCACGCCCCCCCCCCCCCCCCCCCCCCCCCACC
>NQYQ01000005.1:164364-195929 GCA_003055925.1 Escovopsis sp. Ae720 | reverse complement strand
CCCCCTCCCCTCCCTTCCCCGGCGTGCGCGTGAGCTTGTATGTACACACACACACACACACGGGGGGGGAATCAATCGCGGGAACGGCATCAGGTACTGACCTTCTTTGCTCCACGCCGCCGTGAGCGGCGTCAGGAGGGACAAGAGCCCAATTGCGAGGTACGAGATCTTCATGATTGCATAGTCCAGGGATCTCGTACGGGTGACGCACACACGAGACGCGAGCGGGATCGACAGTGCTCGGGCAATTGGTGAGTGAGACCGGCGGGGGGGTGGGAAAGAAAAGAAACAGATCACGGTGATGCGACCTGGGTGCACCAGCGGATGGGTAGTATGTGGATCAAGCGATGGCGGATCACTCGTACGAGTACTGGTACTCGTAAGGCCAGCTAAGCCCCCCCGTTTGCCCTGGTCAGCCTGAGACGAGGCGCTTGAGCCGCCGCTGCAGGCACGCCGCGCTTGGCGGGCCGCGACTGCCAATTCGCTCCGGCCATGTCGACTTCATCGAAAATACAGTGTGTATAAATCAATCCAACGCACACGCACACACTGTATTGAAGTGTCCATGCCTCGCTCACGAATGGCTGGCTCAATGGCGGTCCCAAGAGAGCACAGCAAGTAGCAGAGGCGGTCATGTGGATCAAAAGTTCGATGACATGGTAGATGCCTCGATGTCTCCATGAAAGTAAATGAATGCTCCATTTGTCTCTGAAAGATTACGTGCAATGGGTCTATGACGGATGCAAAAACAACGCCCTGCTCTAGCGGCGAGCGTTTGCCCGCTTCCGCGCCTTGGCCTCCTTCTGGTAAGCATTCGACTCCCTGCCCTCCTCGTTCTGGATCTCCGCGACGAGCCTCTTGTACTTCTTCTCGTACGCCTCGTCCTTGGACTTCTTGATCCGCAGCTTCTCCCGCGCCATGAAGTTGGCGTCCTTCCGGAGCTCCCGCATCGCGCCCTTGCGCTCCTTCTTGTGCTCCGCCTTGAGCTTCGCCAGCTCCGCCCGCTCGCGGTCCGGGTCGTAGTGCTTGTCCGGGTCGAACGTCTCCTCGAACCGCGGCACGTACGTTTTGATCGCCAGCGGCCGGTGGTGGTGCAGCTCCAGGTTGCGCCGCGCCAGCCGCGACACCGTCATCATCCGCCCGAGCTTCTCCCCGGCCCTGGACGCCCGCGAGCACAGCGCGGCGGGGAGGTGCGCGCGGCAGGCCTTGGCGCCGAGGTGCGCGAGCACGGCGACCGCCTGGCCGAACGTCTCCTGGAAGGCGCTCTTGCCGGTCAGGGCCTCCGCGGCCGCCTCGAGGATCTGGATCGACGTGTCTAGCAGGGCGACCTTGAGGCTCGCGGCGCCGCCGTCGCTGGCCAGCGTGCGGGGGAGGCAGTCGGACGTGGTGAGGCGCCTGGTCTCGGCGGCCGTGGCGTTCTTGCAGCGGATGCCCGCGGCAGGCTCGTGCTGCGGGAAGTTGCCGAGCTTCGATGCCGGGGCCGCGGGCGCGAGGGCGCAGATGGTGTTGAGTGTGAAGTTGATGACCTCGGGGACGTATCGCTTCGACAGCTGCTGGAATTGCAGGGATAGTATCGAGAGGAAGGTCCCGGTGGCGTACTCCGAGAGGTCTTGCGGCGCCTTCTGGCCCAGGTACCGGGCCATGGACAGCATCGCGGGGGTGACGACCTGGTGGAAGTGATCAGAGGTGGGGTAGATGCTTCCGATCGCGGTGAAGAGGATCAGGTCGGAAGGTAGCAAGGCCATCGGGCGGGATTGGCCAATCTCCTCGACGAGCGTCCTGAATCGCTTCGCGATCTCCAGAGGAAACTGTTTCGAGAGGGAGTGGATGTGTCGGATCAAGCTCTCCAAAACCACAAAGGGCGCAGACGTCTCAGGGTCCCAGGGCGAGGCGATATAGTCCACCAGCGAGACGGAGAAGTTGGCCAGCCTCTCCTTGTTGTTGCTGTCGAGCTTGGGGTGGTACAGCGCTCGAATGCGCTGAACGATCTTGGGCAAATTGTTGTGATCGTAGGGCTTCACGATCGCTGCTAGCTCCGAGACCGTCTGTGGGCAGGGGAACGTAAACGGCAGGCCGTGTTCGTCGCTTCCCTTGGCGTCCGATGAGGATGGGTCCGCGCGGAAGATGGGATTTCGTGCCTCTTCTTCGTTCAGTAGTCCCTTTGTGAATTCATCGTCCTCCTCCTCCTCCTCCTCCTCATCGGCCCCCTCGCCCTCTCCTGCATCAGAATCGCCACCCTCGTTCTCTTCCTCGCCGTCTTCGTCATCGTCGTCGCTCTCTACGAGCTCTAGATCTGATCCGCTCGCGACGAGGTCATCCTCGATGAGAAAATCGTCTTCGTCATCGAAGCCCAGCTCCGTCGCTGTCGGCCGTGTCTTGATACCGCTTCCCAGCCCGAAACCGTCGTATTCCTCGGCGTTGTCTGCGTCGTCGTCGTCCTCGCCTTCATTCTTCTTCTTGTCGTCATCCGAATCGTCCTCGTCGCTGTCGGAGACCTCCTCGCCCATCATGCGCTTTTGGCGCTTCTCCTCGAGCCTCTTGAGCCTGTTGGAATCTTCCTCCGCCTTCTCCTCCTCCGTCTTAGTGCGGTCGGACGGTTTCGCCCTCTTATCCTGGCCCAATTTGTTGACCTGAAGATCAAAGTTCTTGTCGAAGGCGTCCCTGTCGAGACCTGCAATGGTGGTGGCGAGAGCCGGTTCATTGCTCCGCTTGGAGCCGCCGAAGCCGGTCGACAGCAGGGCATGGATGTTCTTGAGCTCTTTGTCGAGCCGGTGTCGAAGGTCCTCGTCGTCTTCCCTGGCCGCCTGTCGTTCGTACTTGTGGAGCTTGGACTTGGCGATGACCTCCTCCATCACCTCCTTCTTCGACTTCTTGCGCTCCGGCTCTCCGTCCTCTGCCTCCTCATTTTCCGCGATGATGGCGCGCAGGCGCTTCAGACGCTTCTCGCGGGTATCTTCGCCATCGTCGTCTTCGCCATTGAGATCGTCCTCGTTGAAGTCATCCACGAGCCCGTTGTCGTCGTCGTCGTCGTCCGCCAGGGATCGCCCTCCGTGGGTGAGGCCCATCATGGGCTCATCATCGCCTTCGAGATCGAACAAGGCGTTCTTCTTGTGAGACCGCTGCTTCTCCCGGGCGAAACGCTCGAGCATCTTCTCCTCGGGCGTCATCGTGGGATCATTTTCACCGAAACGCCGATCGAGGATGCCACCGACTTTGTTGCGGCGCTGCAGGTCGACAAGCAGGGTTTCTCGGCGCTACAGGAAGAAGCAATTAGACGTGAACTCAAATCAAAGACAAGTATGTGAAGAGCTACCTTTTCCTCGCCGGCCGCCTTGGCCATGCCAGGGCGGCCCTTGATGGAGGATGTCCGATCGGTGGCCGACTTGAGCGTTGTGACATCAAACTTGGGTCCCCGCGCGGCATGCTTGAGGTCGAAGGGGTTGAACTGCTCTCGGATGCCGTCCAGGACCACCCCTCGCTGCAGGCGCTTCTCCTTACGGGCGCCTTCGTCTTGCGCCAGCTTGCGCCTCTGCTTCTTCGACTTCTGGGGGCCGGTGATGCCCTGTTCTCTCAGAGACGCCTTCAGGCGCTTGAGCTGCGAGCCAGCCATTGCGATGGATGCTGCTCCCGAGGGTCTCTGGACGATCGCGGCAACAACGTGAAGTCGTTCTCAAGTTGACTGCCAGGCCAAGCTCTCGTCGGACCGTCTCAACATCATCATCATGAACGGCAAGATCGACCCGGCCAATTTTTTTCGAACCTTCCTTATCGATAAATGGTTGGAGGTCGAGAAGAGCTAATCCTGTTTTGGCGATAAACTGACAGCGGTGTAAAGTGGCAGAATCTCCCGGGAACAAGCGTCATTGATCTCGGCGATCGTCCCTATGACAAGGCTGATTGATTCATCCAGTCTCGGCTCTCGAAAGCTCCAGCAACCGGTCGCGGAATCGACTTGTCCTCCCCAGTGGGGTTTTATTGAACACGGCGGGCTGCGACTCTCCACAGCATATCATCAGTAGCGGCCGCCTGCAATCTCTATATATCAGCATTCTTCACGGCCCATCTCTTCCAAGAACCTCGAAGCCCTCTGCTCGTTGCCATGGATTGACATTGCATGATGCACCATGAGCTGGTTCAATCGACTGTCGATAGCGGTCCGCGATGAGCGGTTCATCCTCCTCGCCATCGGGGTGACGACGTTCAGCCTGGTGGGCGGCATCGTGACCGTGCTCACCCGGATCCGGGACCAGAACGAGATCGTGCCGGCCGAGCCCAAGACGCAGTACATCACGCAGGAGACCGAGGATGCGCTCGAGGTGGACACGCTGACGAAGCTCCTGGAGCACCCGAGCTACTCGATCCGGGAGATTGCGATGAAGATACTGTGCGACAGGGCGATCAACGACGACGACACGACCATGGCCCTGCTCTACGGCATCACGCGGCCGGACTACGACGAGCGGATGAGGTGCCTCCGGGCTCTCGCGCTGCTGACGGGGCAGACAATCGGTTCGCTTCCCTTTCCAAGTCAGCCTCTTCCCCCCCCCCCGGCCCCTCTCCTTCCGGACTGTCTGTGCATGTGCCTTGTGTTGGGTTCTTCTATTCCACCTATTCTGCCTGGCTGACTGACTGACTGACTGACTCGCCGCCAAACCATGAATAGGCCAGGACGGGCTCGCCAAGCTGAACCACACCAAGGCGTACTCGGCCCTCGTTCGGTCCCTCGAGCTGTGCCTCGACGACGTCGAGCGCCCGGACATGCGCAACAACCACTGGGACGAGTACTTCCTGCGGGACATGGGCGAGCGGCTGTGCCTCATGTTCGTCCTCGAGCTCATCTCCAAGTACGGGGCCAGCAAGCTCGTCAAGGCCAAGTTCGTCGAGAAGTGGCTAGCCAAGCAGCGGTGGGGGGACACCCCCGAGGAGAGGCAGTGCAGCTTCCAGAACTACCATCACACCAAGAGCAACCGCATCGCCGACATCATCACCCACATCAAGCACTCGCGGAAGGGCTACCACGCGCTGGAGGAGGCCGGGCTGATCGTCAAGGAGCGCAGCCACCGCAAGTGCAGCTGTCCCTCGCACGGGGGGGAAGACGACGCGGAGGCGGGGGCGGGGGCGGAGGCGGAGGCGGAGGCGGATGGGGGCGAGGAAGGCGGGGGGCCGCAGAGCCGGCGGGCGGTGGAGCATTCGGCGGAAGAGCAGCGGCTCCGCCGCCACAACCGGGAGGCCATGGTGCTGAATGACGGGACGCGGCCGCTCCGCCGGGAAGACATCATCGAAGTGGACGACGGGGGAGTTGCGAGCTAGGGCCCGGCGGTGACGTTTATTTCTCTGGCGAGCAGCGAGCCCTTTGCGCTCGAGATACCGCGGCTGGACCTCCTTTGCCAGCATATCGGCCGCTGCATGCCGGGAGGGGCTGTCTAGCATCGCACGGGAGAGACTACCTACCGGCAGAGGTGCATGGCTCAAGACGGCGCGTCGTGGCTGGCCCTGCGCACGTACCTATGAAGCGAGTGGCATCTCTGGTTTCGGGAGAAGAGCATGGCAGTGGACGTCTTTTGTATTCATCACCAGCGCATGATCATGGGTGTACGCGATATGATTGTCTTTCTTTTTCTTTTCATGGCAGCCGAGTAAATGCAGGCACTTCATGGCAATTGGACTTGATGGGTGCAAGGCAGTTCGTGCCAGTGATCAGCCTGATCTGGAGCCTCCATCTAGAAAGGGCTGTCTCTACCGGTGCTCGTACCGCGAAGGAAGGGCGACAGCCCGTCCAAGGGATGCCCCCCCCCCCCCCACCACGCCCCCCCCCCCCCCCCCCCAACCCACCCCCCTTATACATCGATGTTCAGGATACAGCTGCGGGGGACAGAGTATGTAGGGAGCGAGGCATCATGGGCCCTATCTTTGGGGGCTCTTTTCACGTGTTGAACCTGGCGGAGGAAACTCAGCTCGTGCACGATTTCCCAGATGGGAGACGGCCATCGAGTTTCCCCAGCTCCCTGCATTGCCGGTATGCTACGCTGTACTAGTCGTACACTGACATTCCACGGGGATGCAAGAGACAATGGATCCGGCCGGGGGCGCGAGATCGGTACCTGCATGAGGGCGCGGTAAGCCTGCTGCGCGGTGTCTCACCTGGGGATCGTCTATGGCTCCGCACGGGAGGGCGAGCGCGCGAAGGAGCGGATTCGGACCAGGTGCCAGGGGTCTAACAGTCCTTTCCCCACGAGAGGCACGGATTCTCGTGGCATCATGCTCGAGGCAGGGCGCTGCTGCGAGCCTGGGGGCCAGTGGCAAGACGGAATCTATCAATATATACGAGTACACAGGATTGATGGTGATGGATGGATTGATGTGTCTGAGCGTGACACGAGCTCCGCGAGGTCGACTGGACCGCTTGGGGGAAGAGCAGGGAGACCGACGCTGGATCGTGTCGCGTGCGTTGGGTCCTCGTGGTTCGGCGTTTCTGAGCGAAACCACCTACCGGATACGGAGCTGCCCTCGATGGCTTCCTGTAGGGGTCCAGGGCTCGAGGCAGATCGTGGAGGACCAAATTTGCCAGTGACCGGGGGGAGGAACAGTAGGGGAAGAAATAAGAGGGGGGAGAAAAAAAAAGGAAAAAGGAAAAGAAGGCGATGAGGGGGGGAGGAGCCTCGAGGAGGAGAGCAGCGGAGCATGGATTGGGGGGGAGGGGGGGGGTTTGGGATGGCGCCGGGTCTCTTCACCGACGGAGGGACTGCGGACTGTTGTGGGTTTGAGAAGGTTCAAGCTCTGAGTCAGACGAGGGCATCTATGATGCTAATGGGGCTTCCATCTCTGGCTTCTCGACGATTCGACGGTGAGGCTTGCGCGATCACAGCCTTCGACGTTGCCAGCGAAGCATTGAGAATATGATCGAGAGTTGAGGTTGGGCTCTGTAGGATGAGGAGGATGAGGAGGAGGAGGAGGAAGAAGAGGAGGAGGAGTCACACAGTGTGGATGGATGGATCAGGACGATGGATGGATCAATTTGATGCATAAAAATAATTGATTGATACATCAATAGAATGCACAAATCATAAATTGATTGATCCATCCATCACTTGAGACTGCATCAGCCACCTTGGAACGTGGCATTCTTGATTTATCGATGCATCGGATATAGAATCCATCCGAAGAGATTGATGAATGGATCAATGAATGAACGAATGAATGGATCAACTTGAGAACACTGCCATCCGCCAACAACGAACCAGCTTGAGAGGCAGATTCAACGGCAAATTGCATCTTGTACAACGCATCAATCCATACCTTGCCTGGTAACCGTCGCCGTCATTGGCGCGTCGCCAGAGCTGCGCCGCGATCTCCCGTGCATGAGTGCATGAGTGCATGAGTGCATGCGCCTCAGGGTTAAGTTTCTGCTGGATGCATCAATCAATCAATCAATCAATCAATGCATCCACAGTAATTACAGTGCGGACGTGCCTGTGCCTGAGCCTGTGCCTGAGCCTGTGCCTGTGCCTGTGCCTGTACTCATCATACCTGTAGTGCTTGCGTCGGATCGCAAGGAGCCCTCGAGGAATACGGGTTGATGGATGGATGGATGGTGATGATGGATCGAAAAAGACGAGCTATGACCTGCTGAGCCTACTCGTACTACTCCGTAACGGCGGCGCGCTGCCGGCCGTGGCGGTGACGGTGACGGTTCGCTGGCCCTGACGCTTGGATGGATGGATGGGCGGATACCGTAGACGGACGGATCAAGTGGATGAGATGGGATGGACGGATGGATGGATGGATGGATGGATGAGTGGGCTGGGCTGGGATGGGCCGGGCATTGTCGTTGGCGCTCGCAATTGGCCGCCATCGAGATTGAGATGCGATTCCACGGATCATGGAATTGATGGATCATGGATGGATGGATCTCTTCGAGCTCCACACGCGCGCTGAGCACTGAGCAGTACTCGTGCTCGTACGAGTACTCGTAAGGATTCTTCCACGGCTTCGCTGAGCTTGATGGGCCCCGAGACAGGTTCAGAAAAGAAAAGACCGGCATGGAGAGGCCATCGTCATCCTCGCCACGCCTTGCCTCGGAACGGATAGGCAGCTGGAGATGCCGCGCGCGTTTGTGCGTCCTTGAAACCTCATTCGCACTCCTGCAAGTTGCCTCTAATCAACGACATGCACGCACTACTGTGCCTCCCAGTCCTGGATTTCCGCAATAGTACGGATAGTCTTTGCTCCGTAAGTAGTATGACAGTACGAGTACTAGGTATGGGCCGACTTAGTACTACCTGTACTCGTATGGAGGAGGCATTCCGCGCTCGCATTTCGTAGTACGAAAGGTTGTAGTAGTAGTAGGTAGTAGGTAGTAGTAGATCCATGGATCAGATCCATCAATCCATCCATTGATCCATTGATGGCCTGACTGAATCATCCTCGTAGTACGAGTACGGAGTAGATGGTTTCGATCAAATACTACTAGATAGATCAATCCATCCTCCTCTCTGGTCACCACGCGAGCAGCCCGTCAGAGAATATCAATCCTTTTGATCCTTCAATACTGTCCTTTGGAGTGCAAACAGACGGACAAAAAAAAAAAAAAAAAAAAAAAAAAAAGGTCCGAAGCCCCCCTCGTTCCTCCTCAACTCTCCCCTCACCCTCTCTCCTCTTCCGCCTCTCCCGCTTCATCTCTCAAGTCAAAGGGAACTCGCCCCCTCTCCTCGCCCTGAATATCATCCAACTACTTACCTACCTACCTACTACTACCTACTCACTCGAATGGTATGGAGCCTACCTATTGATATGCTTCAGTCCTCTGTCTGCTATTCTAGCACCCTACTAAAGCCTCCCGCCTCCCCGTCCCGCTCCTCTAGATCTGAATCTTTGGCAGCCTCACCTGGGCCCAGCTTGGCACTGGACGACGTTCCCTAGAAGTACGACCACTACGGGTCGATCACTCTACTCTTCCAACAAGATTGAATTCACCTACGAGTACGGAGTACCGCGAACGAGCTGCGATAACCTCTCCGCCTCTTCCACCGATCCACCGATCCGCCGCCGACCAAGCCTCTCTGCCTGCTACCAGTACAGCCTCTTACAGTACGACCTTGCCACTACGGGAACAGAACCGGCCAATCTTGACCGCGATCGCACAACCCTCACAGGGCGACCCTCGGTGTTGATTTGTTCGCTCCCGCTCTCGCTTGCCTGCGACCAACTCCCCACAAGCACGCCGCACGCCGCCGTCCGCCGTACATACGAGTACGAAGTACAGACTGCGCCTATCACTGCGCCTATCAAGAACCCGGCCAGCATTCCTCTCGCTCACGGCCCCTATTGTTGTCTGCAGCTCACAAGGTATGGGTGCTGATTTTCATGGATTCTTTGATTTGACCCCCCCCCCCGGTACTCCGTACCTGCGTCAAAGCCTGGCCTGCCTCGAGATCGCTGTCGCTGACGGATCCAGCTTCTCGCCAGGGACCAAGGAGTACTCGTACCTGTAGACTCTTCGACCCACGCCGAGCTGCGGCCGCTCTACTCCGTATTCCTACTACTTCGAATCGTACAGGTACGAGTACCTCAACCCTCCTCTGTAGGATCACGCTCTCGCGACCAGGAGGTACTGTCAGACAGGCCTGCCCGCGATATCTATCTCCCCTCGAGTCGGCGTACGAGACCAGAGTACGGAGAGTACTCGTACTCGTACGAGCGTACGAGCGTACGAGCGTACGAGTACAGGTGCTGATCCGCTTGCAGGTACTCCGCCCAGGGGCTCCTTTTTCCATTTTCCTCGACTTTCTTTTTCCTCTACAAGGTGCCAGGCTCCTGGGCATGCGGCGAGGCGGGTCCGCCCATCCAATCCACGCCTGTTCCCCGAGAGTCATCCGATCCACCATCCTCCACCTATCAGTCCTGCCTCCAACCAGTTACGAGTGCCAGCTCTCCTCCGCCTGGCCCACCGTCCATCGTCCCCCCGGCGCATACATATCGTACCGACCCAGCTCCAACCATGCCCTCTGCCACGGCAACTTCGACTCTTCCCGCCCGGGCCTCGTCCTCCCGCTCGCTTCGCAAGTCACATAACACGGCCTCGGCCCCGGACCTCAACTCTGCCTACTCTTCTCAGTCGCGAATCTCACGCAGGACCTCCTTTGCCACCATCCCTCACTCCACAAAGTTGGCCAGCATACCAGATGTCAACGAAAACCTCGGCATCGACTCGATTCTGAACGAAACCGGATCCAGCATCATGATGCTACCCCCAGCGACTCCTCGGAGAGCCTCCATGGAGAGCCTCTCCGTCGGAGATATTGTCGACGTCCCCGGCGGCATGAACGGCACCGTCCGCTTCGTGGGCACTGTGCAGGGCAAAAAGGGCCTCTTCGTCGGCGTCGAGCTCAGCCAGGATTTTGCATCAAAGGGAAAGAACAGTGGTGACGTTGATGGGTGCGTCTCAACCCTTTGAAATGTCTAATTTTTTTTCCCTCCTCCTCCTCCTCCTCCTCCTCCTCCTCTCCCTCCCCTTTCCCTTTTTCCCCTTTATCTTCCCTTTTTTTTTTTTTATTTCCTCGTCTCCCTTTCTTCCTCCCTCCGTCTCCACGCGATAAGAAAGAGCTGACAGTTTTGGTCTTCCCCATGACAGCATTTCCTACTTCTCGACCAATGTTGCCGGCGCTGGCATGTTCGTCCCGCTGGCAAAGGCCCTCCGACGCGACGTGCCCCCCGTTTCCATGTCACCGACCCCTTACCAGGCCAGCGGCCTCAGGGGTCCCAGCCAGAGCACGACCAGTTTTACTCCGCCAACGCCAAGCCTACAAAAATTCGGCGCTTCCTTCGGACAGGGAAGCAGGGCGCCCAGCCCCTTGGGCAAGAAGCTCAAGGCCCCGACGTCGCGTCCCGAATCTCCCGTCAGACGGTCCGTCGTGGCGCCGCCCGCGCCCCGTCCCGCGTTGGCCGGCCCCGTCACAAAGGTGCCCCCGAGATTTGGCAGCCCGACCAACCGCTTCACGCAGAGCGTCAGGGGCACAGCCGGCGATCCCGCCAAGAAGACATCCACCATGGAGCGCAGGCCGAGCCTCGGCGGCTCTCGCTGCGCCTCCTCTCTGGGCCCCATGTCCGAGTTCGACGAGGAGCCGAATCCGATCCTCCCGCTACCGCCAAAGCCAACCGACAGCCTGGAATCCATGTCGTCGTTTTCTTCAAAGGTGCAGCCGAGCACACCCACCACTGCGGTCAGCGATGAGGAGGTGGAAAATCTGCGTGCTCAGCTCGAGGACCGAGACCGGCAGCTGCGGGAGCAGGCCATTCACCTGACCGAGATGGAGGGCAACCTCACGGAACTACAGCAGCTGATAGAGAGTTCCGAGGCGCCCCGGTCCCGGAGAGACAGCCTTGACGACAAGGACGCGTCGCAGCTTCGGCACCTGCTGCGGGAGAAGAACGACAAGATCGCCCTGCTCACGGCAGAATTCGACACCCACCGAGCGGATTTCAGAAGCACTATCGATACCCTCGAGCTGGCCAGCACCGAGACCGAGAAGATCTACGAGAAACGCATAGAGGAGCTCATGGCGGATGTCCGCGACCTGGAGTCCAGAAACATGGACGTCGACTCGGTCGCGAACCAGCTCAAGCAGCTGGAGGAGCTGGTCCTGGAGCTAGAAGAAGGGCTCGAGGATGCCCGCAGGGGGGAGGCCGAGGCTCGCGGAGAGGCGGAGCACCTGCAGGGCGAGATCGAGAGGACGCGCGCCGAGCTCCAGCGCGAGCGCGAGAAGCTCAAGGGCGGCGCCAACGGCGACTACTCGCTCGCCAAGGAGCTGGAGCAGAAGGAAGACGAGATCCGGGGGCTCAAGGCCCTCATCCACTCCCTCAGCCGGGACTCCGTGCCGGACGCCGACGGCCGAACGCCGACCAACGCCTTCTTCTCCGGCGGCGACAGCATCGAGAGCCGCATCGCCCGCGACAACCTGGAGAGGCAGGTCGCGGAGCTCAAGCAGGCCCTCGAGTCCAAGAGCGCCAGGGAGGAGGATCTGCAGCAGGAGATCGAGTTCCTCCGCACGGGCAACATGCCCGCGAACCGAAACTCCACCGCCACCCAGCGCTCGTCCGTCCGGGACTCGCGCGAGATCGTCCTGCCCATCCGAGGGCACGAGCAGCGACCGACCGACGCGCCCCACAAGCGGTCGAGCACCATGGACACCATGCGGGAGAGCGACACGTTCTCGACGGCGACCGGGGACAGCGCGCTCTGGTGCGAGATCTGCGAGGCGAGCGGGCACGACATCCTCACGTGCACCAACATGTTCGGCCCCGACGGCAACAAGGGCGTCAGCGAGGCCATGGCGGAGGACAAGGACGACGGCCTCAAGCCCCTGACGCCCACCGGGGAGGACCCGCACCCCGCGCCCCTGTCCCCCGCGCGCTCCAAGACGTCGGCGGTCTCGAACCCCGCCGCGGTCAAGATCGCGCCCAACCCCATGGAGTCGGGCCCCGTCGCCGGCAAGGAGAGCGGCGTCCTGGACCTGGACAAGTGGTGCGCTGTGTGCGAGCGCGACGGCCACGACAGCGTCGACTGCCCCTTTGAGGATGCCTTTTAAAGAAGAAAAAACAAAACCAGACTCTCCCTCCCCCCTTTTTTTTTTGACAGAGCAAGCAAGATCCGCCAAGAAGAGAAGATGATGACGATGCGTGTGGAGGAAGAAAGCGGGACGACATGTTGCATGGGGCATGATGCTTGGAGTTATTTTTGACGACGCCACGTTCTCCACCTACGGATGAGCTTTTTATCTCCTTTTCGTTTTTCCCTTTCTCTTTTATTTTTCCTCTTTTCAAAATCTCGATGTTGACGACGGAGGGCCATTAGGGAAGGGACATGGAATGGAACGGGAGGGATTGAAGGAAAGGTGGGGTTGATTCTCATTGTTTTGCCTGGGCATTTGCGCTTCATCGATTGATACCACGAATTCCCTCGAGTCATTACTGTACCAAGTTCAAGTTGTTACTTTACTTTCCTTCTTTTCTCTTTATTTTTTTTTTGACAAGTTTCTTCTCTTTCCCATGAAAGCGACGGGGGATGGCCTTCTTTGGAGGGCGTCTTTCCTGATTATGAGTTGTAATAATGGCATCACAGAATGGCATGCTTGTACATCTATATACGCATACATATATATATATATATATTCGGAAGTGTTCTTCGATGTGCTTTATAGTGGTATAGACGGAATTTTGCTGTTTCATGCTGGTCGAGATAGATTTCGTGTGATTCATGTCGGTGCTACGAGTGTCATTGATGTGAGTCGTACGAGTACTCGTACAGGCAGAGACCATGACTGCATCCGCAAGTCGGTGAATACTATCGGATTCTCGAGGCGTTGATGTTGAACCTCGATGAAGGCATTCCCATCATATCACATCAACAATGACAAAAGCTCGACACCGACGGCTGTGACTGCCAGTGGCCAGCTCGACGCATCATGCCCAGGAGCCTCTGCAAGAGCGAAGCAACATCTCAATGGGATCTATGTGGGGAGTACGAGTACAATGCTGCTTGTCTTCTCAAAGCCCCCCCTACTCGTACGCTGTTCGCAAGCAAACACGGTCAATATACCGGTAGTACTACTCCGTACTGTGCATGCTCCGTACTACGAGTACAGGTAAGGTGCCGGTACTACTATCGGGGGTGGATTGAACTCGAGAGTTGTAATTGGGTGTGGCTGGTGCATGCAGTGGCCTCTGAGTGGCTCTGCCGGATTACATAAGGTCGCGAGGAGGTCGGCACGGCAACTCGCGTGACCGGGTGTGCCTGCAGTGTGCTCGTGGTACTCCGTACTCCGTATATACAGAGTTAGTAACTCGCGGTTTTTATGCTCACTGCTCGTTCAAGAGGTTTCGGGCGCGCTGCGGGTGCGATGGGAGGCTTCATGTTCCATCGATGGCTGGAGGGGGGGTATTTTTTTTGGGCTGCGGAGGGGACAAGTCACTGGGGATGAGGATCGTGCTTGCGGCTTGTGCGAGCAGCGTTGGCCGGATGTCGCGATGCATCAATTTCAATGTGGGGACTCGGAGTGCTGGGGAGTCGTGAGAGATCAATCAATGGATGCTGCCAGACCAGCGGACGGAGTACAGGTACAGGTACGGAGTACCAGTACTCGTACTGTGAGTGCACGTGAGTGACCTTTTAGGCATCAGAAATCCGAGTCGAGAGCATCCATCATTCAATCAATTACCCATGTATGAATATGATGCCGGAAACCCTTCGCACAGTACTCGTACTCGTACGAGCACCCGCACAGGTTTGCAAGAAGAAGAAGGAGGAGGAGGAGGAGGGACAAAAAGGCAAAAAGGAAAAAAAAAAAAAAAAAAAAAAAGGCCGGCCCGAGGCAGCTGGGCAATGGGAGGGTGGGATCGTGTGGCCGTTGGAGGAACCGGCTTCGGTGTCGGCGTCGTCGCGCACCGCCACAGGCGTCGACATCCTTCGATACCCTTCCATGAGGCGCACCGCGCGCAAGCCTCTGGAAGGCCTTGGAACTTGGAGGGTTGCAATGGATGGATGGATGGATCAAATCAAATGGATGGGATCAATTGGGATGAATGGGGATGGGCTTGGGGATGCGGACGGGCGACTCGTTGTAGCCTCTCCCTTTTTCCCCGTTAAAGGTGTCTCGATTTCTCGAAAAAAAAAAAAAAAAAAAAAAGTCCCTGGACGCCGGATTCATTCAAGCAAGTTCGGATCGCATTGGAATTCTCGCATTTGTGCCGTGCCTCTCCCCCTCGTTAAAGAGTCCCTGACAGCTTCAAGTTGACTTGGAACGAATCATCAATCCATCAAAAGGTCCTAACTACTAGTACTACTCGTCGGTAGGTATCCGTCATCCACCCATCCCGTAAGTCTTCGTTGTCGATCAAACAAAAAAGAAGAAACAAGAAGGAAGAAGAGGACGATCAGGATAGAGTCAATAACACGAACAAAGCCGCCACATTAGGAAGAAGAAGAATATCCACTTTTCCCTCTCTCCCCCCCTCTCCCCCTCCCCCCCCCCCCCCCCCCCCCCTTCTCCCGCGGCGCCTTGGGCCTCCTCTTTATTTTCCCCTTCCACCAGACACGTTCTCCAGTCCTTTTTTTGGAGGGGCCGTCCGGCTCGTTACTATTCTATCTTATCTTTTAGAAACCCACCGGCCTTTGTCAAAGTCAGCAGCGAAAGCGGGAGCAGCCTTTTGTATCTCTTCAGGGCTCTCTCTCTCTCTCTCGCTCTCTCTCTCTTTCTCTCTCACTCTTCCTCTCTTTTCCTCCCTCTTCTATTCCAACCCCTCCGTTCGTCATCCTTCGACGCCGACATCCCTCAGCCTCTTGTTGAGCGAACCCATCTTCATTCGGACGACGCCGACGATTTTTCTGTTTTCCTTTCTATTTTTTGGGAAGCCTTTGGTCCTTCTCCTCCTCCTCCAGTCCTCGGTTCCTGGCTTGTGCTTGGCTCTGGCTGGCTGTCCATTTGTTCAGGTACGACGGCGATTGATTTGCTCGCGATGATTTTCTCGCATTGCCCGCCTCGCCTGGGCGCATCCCTTCTCGACCGCCCCCATCTGCGCCGAATGCCTCTTCTCCTGTTCCGACAGCCTCTTTTCCTTTTCCCGCGAGGCCAGGGCCGATTTCTGGGCCCGGCCTCAAGGACTCTCGCTTGCCACCTGCCCGCCCAATACCCGCACTGCCCGGATTCCCAGGCTGCCTAGTTGCTTATAAGCATCAATCTTTGGAAGTCCCCTCTACTAACTAATCGTCATTCTACAGAGCGTCTCGGATAGTGGAAACGCGAACGTCATCTTCCTCGACAGTCCCGTCTCCGTGCGCACTTTTCAAGCGGCTCGAAGAAATTATCTACCCAATCTTACGTCGTCACAATGGTCAAGGAAACGAAGCTCTACGATACGTTGGGTGTATGCAAATCCTCGCCCGTCTTCATTGGATATGCAAAGAGAGAGAGAGAGAGAAAGAAAGAAGGAGAAAAAATTGTTTCAGGTTTCAGACAGTAAAACTAACGCCTCACGATCAGGTCGCCCCCACAGCGACGGAAGCGGAGTTGAAGAAGGCCTACAAGATTGGCGCCTTGAAACACCACCCTGGTATGTTCGCCGGTCCCCATTTCTTCCTCCGTCGTCGCATTCCTCTCCCCCTCCATTTGCTGACACTCGGGTGACCAGACAAGAACGCCCACAACCCCGCGGCGGAGGAGAAGTTCAAGGAGATCTCACACGCTTACGAGATCTTGTCCGACGCCCAGAAGCGACAAATCTACGACCAATATGGAGAGGCCGGCCTCGAGGGCGGTGCCGGCGCTGGCGGCGGCATGGCTGCCGAGGACCTCTTCGCCCAGTTCTTCGGCGGCGGCAGCTTCGGCGGCATGGGTGGCATGGGCGGCATGTTCGGCGGCATGCAGAACCGCGGTCCTCCCAAGGCCCGGACCATCCACCACACCCACAAGGTCTCGCTCGAGGACATCTACCGCGGTAAGATCTCCAAGCTCGCCCTCCAGCGATCCATCATCTGCCCCAAGTGCGAGGGTCTCGGCGGCAAGGAGGGCGCCGTCCGCAAGTGCGCCGGCTGCAACGGCCAGGGCATGAAGACCATGATGCGCCAGATGGGCCCCATGATCCAGCGCTTCCAGACCGTCTGCCCCGACTGCAACGGTGAGGGAGAGATCATCAAGGACAAGGACCGATGCAAGGTCTGCATGGGGAAGAAGACCACCGTCGACCGCAAGGTCCTCCACGTCCACGTCGACAAGGGCGTCCGGAGCGGCACCAAGGTCGAGTTCCGCGGCGAGGGAGACCAGTCGCCCGGCGTCCAGGCCGGCGACGTCGTCTTCGAGATCGAGCAGAAGCCCCACCCCCGATTCGTCCGCAAGGAGGACGATCTCCTCTACAAGTGCGAGATTGAGCTCGTCACCGCCCTGGCCGGTGGCACCATCTTCATCGAGCACCTCGATGACCGATGGCTGAGCGTCGACATTATGCCCGGCGAGGCTATTTCTCCAGGTACGTCAATTCACGTTCTGAACGATTTTCTCTTTCGATCGTTTGGATTGCTCTCTTCCGCTGTTCGTGGCATCAGTCTGGACTAACAGCCATGTAGGGGCCGTCAGGATGATCCGCGGCCAGGGTATGCCTTCCTACCGCCACCACGACTTCGGCAACATGTACATCCAGTTCGACGTCAAGTTCCCCGAGAAGAACTGGTCCGACAACCCCGAGATCTTCGAGGCTCTCCGCAATGTCCTCCCCGCCCCCGCCGTCCAGGCCATTCCTCCCCAGGAGGCCATGACGGAGCCCGCCGACCTGGAGGAGCCCGACTCCCGATCCAGAGTCTTCGATCCTAACGCGATGGTCGACGAGGAGGAAGACGACGGCCACGGCGGCGGCGAGCGCGTGCAGTGCGCTTCCCAGTAAAAGCAAACCAAGAAAAGAAAAAGATTGAAAAGGCCGGCGTTTGATGGTTTACGGGCTGGAAAGATTTGGTGGGCGCCGTTGAACGCCGCCGCCGGCGTTCCGATGGCTTAAGTGCGCACCATGTGCGCCTGCCGCGACAGGCCTGAGCGTAGACTAATGCCGACGGAGATTGGGAGAAGGAGGGGGGCAAGGGAGCCAGTTGCATACGTTTTCAAGTTGCATTTCAACAGGAGGGGGAGAAGAGGGCATTTGTTGACCGCCAAGGCTTTTGTTGTTGTTGTTGTTGTTGTTGTTGTTGTTTTCTTTGCGTTTCTCTTTCTTCGTACAAGAGCGCCGCGTTGATGCCGTGCCGCTTCTTTGGTCAGGAGAGGAAGAGCAATTAGGAAAGGGGATCAAGACAGAGAGGCGGGCAAGGAGGTAGATGCGGCGTAGGGGGGAAAGGGGAAGAGCGCAAGAGGTAGGCGAGGATCGTCGACATTTGCTCGCTTTGCCGGCCATCATTAGGAAGGGTTTGCTTTTTGACCATGACATTTGGCTGGAAAGGGCGTTTAGACAGGGACATAGACGATTTGACGAGCTCCTTTTTTTCGGTAGTTGCAGGGTCTAGACCATGAAATGATGATTTGGGAAATGATGAAGACGGCTTTTTTGGTCGGCTCTTTTTTTTTCAATTTTTTTCCCCTGCTTCTCTATATCTCTTGATCTTGTATCACTGGGAGTAGTTTGGTTGGTATATCTAATCACGAAGATGATGAAGGCGCACGGCGGTGCTACGCCTCGACCTCGGCGGCAGCGTCGCCCGCGATATTCTCCTCCGCCTGGGCCTCCGCCTGCTCCTGCTCCTGCTCCTGCTCCTCGTGCAGCCAGCTCGTGGACATCTTGCGCAGGCTCTCGGTGGTGTAGAGGAGCTGGCGGACCTCGTCCTCGGAGATGTCTGCCTCGAGCGCCTCGAGCGCGTGGTCGTGCACGGTGGACTCCGCGCCGACGGCGAGCCGGCCGTCGTCGATGGCGAGGGCGAACGTGTGCAGGCTGCGGGCGGGGGTGTCCTTGTCCGGGTCGATGGCGGCGATGAGGGTCGGGGGCCCGGAGGGGTTGGGGGAGATGGTGAGGTGGAGGGGGTTTCCGGGGATTTGGATGATGCCGGGGCGGTTGAGGGTGTTGTCGGGAGCGAGGTGCCAGGAGAAGATTGCTTTGACGCTGGGACAAGGTTGTTAGTGATGTGGATAGTAAGCAATGCGTAAGAGAAGATAACTACTCCAGGGGGGGGAGGGGGGGGGAGGCTCACTCTTCGCAGATGGCGAGGACGTATGTGAGGGGACCCTCCTCCGAGGGGTACTCCAATGAGTAGAGCCCCGACACGGCGACCTTTGTGGCCTCGGGCTGGACCTGCTGCGCGAGCGACAGGACGCTCGTCCGGGAGAGCAGCTTGCCCGCGGCCCAGTCCCAGGCGAAGAGCGCGTCGTCGCCGCCGGCGGAGACGAGCAGGCCCGGCGCGGCGGGGGGGATGAGCATCTCGCTGATGAACTCCTTGTGGCCCATGCAGAAGGCCTCGATGATGTGCGCCTGGGGCATGTAGCGCGAGACGCGGACGTGCTCGTCGCGGTCGGCGGTGAGGATGTAGCGGCGGCCGTAGGCCTCGCCGAGGACGAGCGAGGTCAGCATGGAAACGTGCCCGAGGAGCAGGTTAAGCTCGAAGGCGGGCCCTTCTGCGGCCTTTTCCTCCTCGTTGTTGTTGTTGTTGTTGTTGTTGTTGTTGTTGTTCTTGGTGGTGCTGTCGTCGTCGGCGCGGCCGCGCTCCAGCTCGGCCTGGAGGATCTGGTTCTCGAGCGCCTTGCGATTGCCCTTGGAGTGCACGGTGAAGGTGTTGGCCGAGGGCTTGAATGCCTTCTTGCTGGGCAGCGGGAGGGCGGACAGCGGGGTCGGGGTGGAGGCGCCGGATCCCGACGCGACGTCGGCGGCGGCCCCCGGGAGCAGCGGCAGCGCGTAAACGTCCCCGAACTTGTCGGCGCAGACGATCTGCGCCTCGGGCGCGAGGGCGACGGCGCTGGGGCGTTTCGGCATCGTGCGCCGCGAGAGCTCCGCGAGATGGCCCGCGCCGTCGTGCGCAAGCACCCAGATGACCTTGTCGTGGCCCGTGATGGCGAGCAGGTGGCGCCCGTCGGCTGAGCTGGTGAGGTGCGTCACGACGGGGCGGTCGGGGACGCGCGCGAGGCGGCCCCAGCCGACCACCTCGCCCTTGCCCTTGCCCTTCTTGCGCTTGCCGCGGCCCTCGAAGTGCTTGGGCTTTTCGTCCTGGGCTGCGGCAGCGGTGGTCGCTGTTGTTGTTGCTGCTGTCGTCGTCGTCGTCGTCGGCGTCGTCGTTGCTGCTGCTGCTGCTGCTGCTGCTGGTTCTGTGGCATCCTCCGAGCTCTCGCCGACTGCTTCGTGCACTCTCTGTCGCTTTGTCGGGGGACCTTCTTCTGAGTCTTCTTGCTGCTGCTGCTGCTGCTGCTGCTGCTGCTGCTGTTCTTCATCCTCTTGAGCCTTCTGCTGCTTCTTCCCTTCCACCTCGTCCTCCTCCTCCTTGACCTTGTTGGACTCGGCTATCAGGATCTCGGCATTGGCCTTGACGACGCTGGCGACCTTGTCGACGTCCGGGTGCTTCCAGGTCGAGATGTGGGTGCCGTCGGCGAGGCGGAATGAGTGGATGCTCCCGCCGCGAGCGGCAAAGATGAATTGCCCTCGGACATGGACCCTGTTGTACGGGATCTTCATCGTATCGAAAGAAAAAAGAAGAACGAAAAAAGAAAAAAAAAGAAAAAGAAATATCTTGCGCCAATGAATCAATGGTAATGACTCCTCCCCAGAGCCTCAACACCAAGAAATCTCAATCCAAATCTCCATCACCAACTTCCATCGGATCGACGACAAGAAAAGAATAAGTGGGTCTCCTCTCAAAGGTACGTACCCGAGACCTTCCAACCCCCGCGTGCATCCCACCTCGCCGCGCTTGCCCTGACTCGGCTAGCGCCGTCATGCCCTACTTTCTTTCTTCTCGAGCCGCGAACGCACACAAATTTTTGGGCGAAATATTTATTTTCGGGAGGACGATTTTTTGCGCTCCCTTTTTCCGCTATACAACACTATTCGCGACTCCAGGAAGTCCATTACCAACGAACCAAAACAGGAAATCTCGCCCTTAAATATCCTGCCTTCAGAAATAAGAAGATATGGGGGGCAGATCAGCAAACAAGGCCGGCTACTTCGACAAGCTCAGGAGCTTGCTCGAGGCCTATGCCTCCATCTTCATCGTCGAGATTGACAATGTCTCGTCCCAGCAGATGCACGAGATCCGTCACTCCCTCCGCGGTCAGGGTGTTGTCCTGATGGGCAAGAACACCATGGTAAGGTCTTCCGTCGGAGCTCAATTGGGGCCTGGGTGTGCGAGCGAGCCGCGTGCTGACGTGTGGTTTGAAAACAGGTCCGTCGTGCCCTCAAGACCTTCATCGCCGACACCCCCGAGTACGAGCGCCTCCTCCCCTTCATCAAGGGCAACATCGGCTTCGTCTTCACCAACTGCGAGCTCAAGGTCATCCGCGACCTGGTCCTCGCCAACCGCGTCGCCGCGCCCGCCCGTGCCGGCGCCGTCGCCCCCAGCGACGTCTGGATCCCCGCCGGCAACACCGGCATGGAGCCCGGCAAGACCTCCTTCTTCCAGGCCCTCGGCGTCCCGACCAAGATCGCCCGTGGTACCATTGAGATCACCGCCGACCTCAAGCTCGTCGAGGCCGGCAACAAGGTCGGCCCCTCCGAAGCCACCCTGCTCAACCTGCTCAACATCTCCCCCTTCACCTACGGAATGGGCATCAGCCAGGTCTACGACCGCGGCCAGGCCTTCCACCCCTCCATCCTCGACATCGGCGAGGAGCAGCTCCTCAAGGCGCTCACCTCCTGCATCGCCACCATCGCCTCCATCTCCCTCGCCATCAACTTCCCCACCCTGCCCTCCGTCATGCACTCCGTCGTCAACAACTACAAGAAGATCCTCGCCGTCGCCATCGAGACCGCCTACAGCTGGCCCGAGATCGAGGAGCTCAAGGACCGCATCGCCAACCCCGACGCCTACGCCGCCGCCGCTCCCGCCGCCGCTGCCGGTGGCGCTGCTGCCACCGAGACCGCCGCTGTCGAGGAGAAGAAGGCTGATTCCGACGAGGAGTCCGACGAGGAGGGTGGCTTCGGCGACCTCTTGTACGTTTCTACCCCACCAACCCCCTTTCCCTGAACTTCCCCCTTCTCCCCTGCATCATTATTTTCGGAGAAGGGCAATCCAAGCTAACGAGTAACGCAGCGGTTAAATGTGATCTGATCCGAGAAATGGACAAAATCGGCTGGCTTTCGGGACTTGTTCGTTCGGCTTCGCGCTATGTGCATCTGTCTGCAAACGCAACAGTCATTGCTCGGTCAATGACGAGATTAGCATGAGGCGCAATGAAGAATATTGAGAGTTGCCAGACCAGACGGTCCAAGGAATTGGACCACTCGTCGTCCACGAAGTGACATGTTTGAAATGAGCAAGGCCTATTGCAGTCTCGTCAAAACAAAAGGTCAGTCTTTTACCCTTTTTCTGCGTCCGCCTTCCCAGACCCCCCTTGGATGATTCACAACTTTTTCAATGAGCTTTTTAACCCTGAAATCTCTTGGATGAAAATCATAACCACTTTATGACTCTACCACTTGTTTTCCTCATTCATCATCTTCAGACTCATGATGAGGATCACCTGGCTAACAAGCGCAAAGTAGTAGTTCCATTGCCTTCCGTGATCTGAATGTCAACTCGCCGCAGATCAATGCTCTAGGTGCTAGAGTCCGACACAGCTGCCTTTGCCTCTGTACCTGTACTGCTCCTTGTCTCCTCCGTCCTCGCTCCCTTCCTGGGCATGGACGCCAGCATCCGGCTCGCCACCTCGATCGCGTGCTCCGGCAGTCCCGCCAGCCTCGCGACCTTGAGCGCGTGGCTCGCGCGGTTCACCCCCCGTCGTAGTCTGTGAATGTAGACGAACCCGCCCTTGCCATCCTCCTCGACGTCCGTGCAGTACGTCTGCACGGGCCCGTCCTCCGGGTCGCAGAAGCCCTCGGCGCCCGCCATGTCGGCTACCTCGTGGAAGTGCGTAGCGAAGAGGGCGCGGCACCTGTTGATCGTGGTGAGGTGGTGGAGGCACGCGAACGCGACGGCGGTGCCGTCCTCGGGCGTGGTCCCGCGGCCGATCTCGTCCATGATGACGAACGAGCGGCGCGTGGCCTGCCGCAGGATCTGCGCCGTCTCGAGCATCTCGACCATGAACGTGCTCTGGTCGTGGTACAGGTTGTCCGCGGACCCGACGCGGCTGAAGATGGCGTCGACGATGCCGATCTCGGCGTAGTCGGCGGGGACGTAGCACCCGATCTGCGCGAGGATCGTGATGAGCGCGTTCTGGCGCAGGAACGTGCTCTTGCCGGCCATGTTGGGCCCCGTGATGAGCCACAGCGAGCCGTCCGACGGCGTGCCGAGCAGGCAGTCGTTGCGCACGAAGCTGCGCCCCTGCCCGAGCAGGCCGCGCTCCACGGTGGGGTGCCGCCCGCCGACGATGGTGTGGCGCGTCGAGTCGTTGACCAGCGGCCGCACGAGGTCGTGGTCGATGGCGAGCTTCGCGAAGGAGGTCGCGATGTCGAGCTCGTCGAGCACGGCGGCGACTGCTCGCAGCTTGACCAGGTTGAGCACGACTTTCTCGCGCAGCGACTGGAAGACGGCCTGCTCCTCGCGGCGGATGCGCAGGTGGATCTGGTCCAGGCGCTGGCCCAGGTCGATCCATTCCGCCATATGGAAGGAGCGCGTGGAGCGGCTGGAGGACAATGTCTTGGTGTCGGAGAGCGTTTTGGTGTCTTTGCCCTTGATGTGGGCGATGTGGCCTAGGCCAGGGTTCCAGCGAAGAGTGAGGCTCGGCGCGTTGAGGCGTTCTCGGAGGGTGTCGGTGAGGCTAACCCTCTCGTTTTGGAGGGACTCGAGCTCGGCGTGGAGCTTCTTCAGCGTCGTGCTCGCCTGCGGCCTCATGATCCATGTCTCGTCGTCCTCGGAGTAATGCTCTCTGATGGATGTGGGCTTCTTTCTTCGGCCCTTGGGCAGGGAAGAGAGATCCTCGTTGGAGACGACGTCCTCCGCCAGGGCCATCATACGGCTGGTCTCGGTCTCCTCGGCCTCGTGCTGTTGGGAGATGCCTTCTTCGTCGATGGATTTTGAAATCTTCTTTGCCAACTTCAGGGGCTCTTTGAGGTCGATGCGAGCCGCTAGAATAGCGAGACAATCCGACGACTTCCTCCTCCCTCCCGGGGGGGACGCTTTCTTGAGGAGACCAACTATGTCGCCCGCAGCGTCGATCGTGCTGGCTATGCCCAGCAAATCATCCGGGTCACCTCTTCCGAGTGCGAACTTCTGCAAGAGTCTTTGTGAATCATGGCTCCGCCTCAGGAGGAGGATGATTGAGTCCCGAAGGGTGTCCGAGTCTATGAACCGAGCCACGGTGTCTTGCCGAGCCCTGATGACGTCGAGCGAGGTCGATGGGGCACCAAGCCACTCGCTCAGGAGTCTGGCGCCACTCTTTGTGACAGTCCGCCGGATCGCATGTAGAAGACTGCCGCGAAACGTGCCGTCGCGGATCGTTCGTTTGATCTCCAAGCCTCGCAGGCTGTTCTTGTCGATGCTCACGGTCTCCGTCTTCTCGTAGCTCAAGGGGATCTGCAGCTTCATGCTTGTCCCCTGTAGTCTGTCCCTGACGTAGTCCAGGACCAGGCCACCCGCCATGACTTCCTCGTCCGAGAAACCCTTTGCGGTCCCTTTCGGGACCTCGGATTCAAGAAATGGCGTCCAGTCCTCGACTCGCGTGAGTCCGCTTTGCTGAGAGAAGGAGATGACATGCTTGTCATCGGCGAGGATGGAGAAGACGTCATGATCCTTTCTCGCCTCGAAGTCTCGATCGAGGACGACTTCGCGGGGGGAAATCCGAGACAGGATATTTGGCAACGATGCCACCGTCGTAGACTGGGTGAAGAAGTGTCCTGTAGAGACGTCGAGCCAGGCCAAGCCCACGAGCGTCGAGGCAGCGTCTCCATTGGGTGGCGAAGGCTCTTGGTCGAGGGAGGGCGCCGTGCGAGCTTTGGTGGCTTTCCTGGATTTTCTAGAGGCAGGAACGTCCCCATGGACGTGTATAGCCAGCACATAGTTGTTCGCATAGGGGTCCATGAAGTTCTCATCGATGAGGGTACCGGGAGTGACGACGCGAGTGACCTTGCGGTCATGCATCAGACCTCCGGACTTGATCTTGTCGGCAGCATTGTTCGGGAACTCCTCCGCAATGGCGACGTGGCGATTGAGGTCCTCGACGAGGACCTTGAGGAAACGGTCGATCTGGAAGAAGGGAAAGCCAGCCTGCAGTTTTGACAGACGCATGAGCACCGGCACGTTGCAGAGCAGTTTAGAGTACGGAGGGCAGGGCAGGGCGGGGAGATTCGGGGTCGTCCAAGTCACATTCGTACCATGGGCACAGCACCGGCATTGGTCCTCTTGGCAGATAGCTTTATGTTGAGCAAGGGGGCGTATTCCTCGGCATGCTCGAAGTAGAGCTCGTAGAAGCCGCCGACGCGGGTGAGCAAGACGCAGTCGGCGAACTTGTTCATGTTGTGCCGCGCCTGGAGCACGACGGTGGGATAGGTCGGGCCATCATAGCTGTCCTCGGAAGCTGCGGGCTGCTTGTCAACGTCGACGCGTCCCTGAGGCAGATCGGAGAGCTTGACGGTGGTTTTCGTCTTGATGCCTCTTGCATGGGGGTTGGTTCTGGAGGTATATGTCGGCGTTGGTCGAGGCGACAGGGCGATGAACCGCGGGTTTGTTGCGAGCGGCGCGCGTGTGGCGACGAGGCTGGTCGATGTTATTGGGAGGCGTCCATGGGCGGGACGCAGTCGAAACATAAGGCAAGGCCGCCGAGGTCGAGGTAAGGATGAGTGCCTCGTAGTATGTGTGTGGAGAGCTGGTTGCTTCATGCAATCAATCAATCAATCAATCAATGGATCAAGGGTTGGTTCGTCGAAGCCATCACGGCCACCTTTTTTTTTCTTTTAATTCGATTTCGCCATGCACTGCGCGTTCAAGACCTCCCTCGATAGCTGGTACGGAATATGGAGTAGGTACTACCGGTAACTGATCCGTATCTTATCGACGAGGACTGGACATGGTGTTTATCGGCGCGGGCAAGCCACACTGCGTCATTGGAAGCTTCAGCGGCTTGTCATTCGATCCATACGCGCTGTAGCCGCTGTAACGCAGCGCATCGAGCCCCACAAAAATTCGACATCATGTGTTTGCAGGGTCGCCGCCGTAGACATCAATACGAGTAGAAGATCAGGATCCTCAGACGAAGAGATCAGGCATTAATGCCTTCTTGTGGCTGGTGCTCCGTACTCCGTAAGGGCACTCAAGAAGGGTCGTCTTGAAGCCACGCCTCGTCACATCAAATCCGTCAAGTATCCCGCATTCGAAATGCACTGTGCCAGGCGAATCCTAGTACGGAGAACGACTCGAGTACAGGTACTCCGTACAGGTAGGTATTATGTAAGCTCGGCAGCGTTGCTGGGATACCCTTGTTTGTTTATCCCGAGAGACTTCAAAAGCTCAGGTCGAACGATTCACCCTCGACCGACCGAACGAGAAAAAAAGGGTGACACTCGGGCTTGTCCCCGCACTGGTGCCTGACGACATCGAGTCGTGGATGGACAGCAGTTGCGACCATTCCAGATCGTGATGCTGTACTCCGTACTAGTAGTAGTAGTAGTGTGGATGGTTCCATTGGCCAGTGGGTTCGTCGACGGTTCGTGGGAAGGCATTGGTGCCCGCCTCGGCAGCTCGGGGTCTCGTTCGATGAATCAATCCATCATGGATCAATTGCTTAAAAGAACAGACTTCGCACTACTGTATCCATAGACAGCCAGAAACTCTGATCCCTTCGACCATCGTCTCCTCACCTAGAAGAGTACCAGTATCTGCCTCTCTTTTCCCTTGGATTATCCTTCATAAGCTACTCCGTACGAGTGTTACCGCGAGACTCCTGAATTCGACTCTCTTTGTTCCTCCCAAAACTTGCCTCCCGTTCTCGTTCTGCAGCCCAAGCCACCATTCCCGTCCGCCGTGTACTCGTACTCGTATCTGTACGAGTAGTACATACTGACAGTGCCTGGACTCGTACGAGCCGATCGACCATTGAAGGCACAGGGACTCGCTGTTCCCGCCCGTCGATCCCACACATTCCTGCCTGTGGACAGCCGTGCATTCATTCACCGGGTGATCGGTCGCGTGGCACGATGAGGTACGTCGGGGGAGTCTTTGTTCACCGCGCGGATCTGAGTGCCATTGGATCAATCCGAGGACATCACCAACTGTTGATCCATCCATCGGTCCACCCACCATCGGTCCACCCACCATCAAATTCATTCCAAGACCCGGATCCAGGCACGGCGACCACCAGCATCAGTGTGATCAACAAATTGCACATTGCACATCAATCAACATTAGTATTGATGCATTGATCAATACATACATACCATCAATACCTACCCTGTAGCACAGGGTTGTCATGGGAGGACTCAGCGATGTCGCATCAGCCACATCCAGCCACCGGGAAGCCCACTGACCAACCGGAGGGGCAGGATCGACATTGTTGAACCTTCGATCTACGAGTACGAGTACTCGTACTCAGTGGTGTTCAATCGGGAGCCATCAATGGATGGAAGATCCCTGTGCGCCTCCCACAGAAGCTCCGTTCGTCCAGGGATCCATTCAATTGATCCATTGATGGATTGAATCGATGGATCATGGATGGCCGGTGGATCTTGGTGAGAGTGATCTTCGGCTCTACGGAGTACGAGTACTACCTAGAGGAATCGGACCTGGCATCCAGCACGAGCTCAAGCCCCATTTCCCCACTCCATCAATTTCCAATCCACCGACCTTCCGTTCCCCCACTTCCCCACACCGTCTGGAATCCACTGTGGCACCACCTGCCCGGTCACGGTACGAGACTACGAGTACAGGTACTCCGTACTCAGTCCAGGTACTCAGTACGACTCTAACCTCCAGTTCGGGGTAGCTCCTCGAGGTACGGAGTACGGAGTACAGGTACTCATACTACTACCTGGCCTACCTCCGCTTGAACCGCTCGAGGTCGCTTCCGGAACCTCCAAACTTCCCCCAGACCTTGGACGGACCCCCAGTTGTTACTACTACTACTACTACTACTACTACTATCCTCGCTTCTTCTACTCCCTCCACCTCCACCTTTACTTCAAAAAGAGACCCCAACATTGTATTGATTTGATTCTTGATCTTTGCTTGCTTCTACTCCGTACTAATCACTCATCTTCCCAGTTCTCCAAGCGATTCAAACGGCCTCCCTGCTGCCCCTGCCGGTGCCTCGGACCCTCCTCGTCATCAATCATCATCAGCTCGCCCCGCCAGCCTCCTCTCTCCAGCCAAGCTCAGGCGCCTCTCAAATCGGTCCGCTCCTTCAGCTCCCGGTCGCCCTCCTGACGATTTTGCTATGGGCGGCGGCGGCGATCTTAGGAGTAACATCTCCTATCCTCGGTTCGCCCAAAGACCTGTTGGCGTGCCAAAGACTAGCATCCTCAAAGGCCGGATCGAGCCATTCTATAGATCGGGACAGTACGAGAAGGTCAACTTGCTAGCGTGAGTCCTGGCATGAACGTCCCCTGGGCTCCCCTTGATGGGGGCAGTCGTCATCTCCCTGGAAGCGAGCTGGAGCTTACCGTTGCGTTTTCCGGGACAGCAATCTCTACAACTCCAGAGTCTCGGGGAAGCCCCACGTCGAGCTCTCGGTCTGGAGCGCTCCGGGCCAAGACAGGCCGACTTTCGAGCACGCAACCTCTCAGCACTTCAAGGAGACCCACGTCGGTGCATCCTTTGGCCCCTCATGGACCACCCACTGGTTCAAGGTCGTCCTGACCATCCCCAAGGATTTGAGGCAGGAGGAGCTCCTGGAGCTTCACTGGGATGCCAACAATGAGGGATTGGTGTGGGACGAAGAGGGTTCGCCCCTACAGGGCCTGACCGGCGGTGGTGAGAGAATCGAGTGGATCATCCCCAAGGACTTCCGTGATGGCAAGCCTCACACGATCTACATCGAGATGGCCTGCAACGGAATGTTTGGCAATGCGCCGGGAGGCAAAGCCAGCATCGCCCCGCCGGACCCGAACAAGTATTTCGGCCTCGGAAAGGCGGATATCGTGGCCGTAAACGTGCAGGCTCGCATGCTTTACTTCGACATGTGGGAGCTTGGCGACGCCGCTCGCGAGCTGCCGGAGAATTCGGCCGAGCAGAGCCGCGCTCTCTCTGTTGCCATGAGAATCATCGATACCTTCGAGGTCAACAATCAAGAGTCCATCCTCAAGTGCCGCGAGATCGCCCAAGAAATCCTCGGCCCGGATGCCAACTCCCATCGGGTTTATGAAGTCGGTGCCGATCCCGTCGTCTTCGGAATCGGACACTGCCACATCGACTCTTGTTGGCTCTGGCCCTTCGCCGAGACTCGGCGCAAGGTCTGCCGCTCATGGTCCAGCCAGTGCGATCTGATGGACCGATACCCGGAGGCGCACTTTGCCTGCTCCCAAGCTCAGCAGTTCAAATGGCTCAAGCTGCTGTACCCCAAGGCCTTTGAGCGCGTCAAGAAAAAGGTCAAGGAGGGTCAGTTCCACCCCATCGGCGGAAGCTGGGTCGAGCACGACACGAACATGCCCAGCGGCGAGTCTCTTGTTCGTCAATTCTTCTACGGCCAGCGTTTCTTCGAGACCAACTTTGGCTCCCGCTGCCGCGTCTTTTGGCTCCCCGACACTTTTGGCTACTCGGCTCAGCTGCCCCAGCTTTGCCGCCTCGCGGGCATGGACCGCTTCATGACCCAGAAGCTCAGCTGGAACAACATCAACAACTTCCCCCACACCACGTTCATGTGGGTGAGCCCCGACGGAAGCCAGGTCGTCTGCCACATGCCCCCGTCCGAGACCTACACCTCGAACGCGGACTTTGGTGATCTCAAGCGCAGCATTGAGCAGCACAAGACCCTGCGCGTGGACAAGACGTCCCTGCTGGTCTTTGGCCACGGTGATGGTGGCGGCGGCCCGACCTGGCAGCACTTCGAGAAACTTCGCCGGTGTGCTGGCATCAGCAACACGATCGGTGCCATTCCGAAGCTCAAACTTGGGCTCACCGTGGATGATTTCTTCGACCAGCTGGCGCCCAAGGCCAATCTCCTGCCGACCTGGCACGGCGAGCTCTATTTCGAGCTTCATCGCGGCACTTACACGACGCAGGCGAACAACAAGAACAACAACCGCAAGGCCGAAGTCATGCTGCGCGATATAGAGCACCTGGCAACCATCGCCTCCATCACTAGCCAGTCCTACAAGTATCCTGTGGAGGAGATTGACGAACTGTGGGAGAATGTCCTGCTCTGCCAGTTTCACGACTGTCTTCCAGGCAGTTCCATCGAGATGTGCTACGATGATTCCAACAAGGTAAGCCAGTCTCCCCCCTTTTCTGCCCGTGAAAAGGAACCTCAACTTCTTGTTGAAATGCCTTCAAGGCAAGCGCTGATGAAGGGTGAATAGATCTACAAGCACGTCTTCGAGACCGGAAAGAAGCTGCTGAAGGAGGCCCATCATGCTCTTGGCGTGGATAGCGCGCATCCCCGGAGTCTCGATGAAGCAGTTGTCGTCAACACCCTGCCCTGGCACCGCAAGGAACTTGTCAAGATCTCAGATACCGAGGTCGGGGTTGCGTGCGGAAGCGGCCCGTTGCTCACGGTCCGCTCATTCAAGACGCAAGCAGACAAGCCCGCCGTATCGGCGCAAGCCCTCGGCGAGAGTCGGTTCATCCTAGAAAACGACCAGCTCACAGTGCATGTCGAAAACGGCTGCATCACTTCCATCTACGATCGCATTCACGGGAGAGAGGTCGTCGAAAGGGGCGAGAGGGCCAACAGGCTCGTCTTGTTCGACGACCAGCCCCTGTACTGGGAGGCCTGGGACGTCGAAGTGTACCATCTCGAGACCCGGAAGGAGCTCAAGTACGGCGGCACGACCATCTACGAGGCCTCGCCCTACCGCGTCACCCTCGTCACCGACGTCAAGATCAGCGAGCACAGCTCGCTCAAGTCGTACATCACCTTGGATGCCGCCCTGGAGGGGGTCCCGTCATGGATCGAGTGCTCTGTCGACGTCGACTGGCACGAGAACTCCAAGTTCCTCAAGGTCGAGTTCCCGGTCAGCATCGTCAACACCGAGGCTTCGTACGAGAGCGCCTACAGCATCACGAAGCGCCCGACGCACTACAACACATCCTGGGACATGGCCAAGTTCGAGGTCTGCTGCCACAAGTTCGCCGACCTCTCGGAGCACAACTACGGAGTCTCCATCCTCAACGACAGCAAGTACGGCTTCGCGACCGCAGGCAAGCTCATGCGCCTCTCCCTCCTGCGCTCCCCCAAGGCCCCCGACGAGCATGCGGATATGGGCCGCCACGCCATCCGGTGGGCCATCCTGCCGCACAAGGGCGCCCTGTCCTCCGCCACCGTCAGGGCTGCCTACGCCTTCAACAACCCCATCAAGCCCCTCTCCGCCCCCAGGGCCGCGGTCGAGAGCCTCGGCGGCGCCCCGATCCGACTCGTCAACGAGGACGAGTCCGCGTCCCTGGTCCTGGACACGATCAAGCGCGGGCACGACGACGATGAGCTCAGCCGGCGCGAGGGCCTCCGCGTCAACAGCGGCCGCAGCGTCGTCATCCGCATCTACGAGGCCCTCGGCGGCACGAGCAGGGGCGTCGTGCACACGACGTTCGACGTCAAGCGGGTGACCAAGGTCAACATCCTCGAGGACGAGATCGACGAGATCCCGCTCGAGGGGGGCAAGTTCCAGATCACGCTGCGGGCGTTCGAGGTGGCCACGTTCAGACTGCAGCTGTAGAACGGTGACGATGACGATCCTGACTACCTGTGCGGCGACCCTCCGATTCGAATAGTGATGGCACGCTGAGCTTTCTTTGCCTCTTCCTTTTTTTTTTTTTTTTTTTT
>NQYQ01000005.1:153529-164352 GCA_003055925.1 Escovopsis sp. Ae720 | reverse complement strand
GTCTCTCTCTCTCTCTCTCTCTCTCTCTCTCTCTCTCTCTCTCTCTCTCTCTCTCTCTCCTTCTTCCCCCAATGACTCGGCTTGTGCTGTGATGAGTATTCTTGAATTATTTCTTTCCTTGACAGGATTCTGGGTGCAATCAGGGGTATGATGATGGATGGTCGTGCAGTGCGTCCCACCAGAGCTTAGCAGATAGGCTTACGAGAATGAAATTCCAATTGACGAAGGTGTTTTCAATAACGAGACCAAATTGAAGGATGATCGAAGGACGAGGTGGGTTTCATGTGGCGTCGCAATGCGATTTTGATGTCAATTCCCCGCTCACGCCTAGTATCTTTTTTTTGGGGGAAATTCCAAAAATCCATTGCATTTCCTTGAACGCCGGAAACCCCAGTGAAACACATTGGAAAAAAAAAGTGAAGAAGACGCAGATCTGAGAGGTGAAAAAGGAACACTCAAGAGATCCCGACGAACGCGATAGAAGACGCGGCGGTACATGAAAGGAATCCAGAACGAGGAGAAGATTGCGAAACAGGTTTAAGAAGAGGGGGAAAGAAAACCCGCAGACGTAACCACGAAGCGACACACACACACACACACACACACACACACACACGTCAGTTCGTGTCCTGCGGTAGATCCTCAATGACCTTCTCCACCATGGCGATCAACTCCCCGATATCCGGCCTCTCGGCCGGCTCGACCTTGAGGCACGCGCGCACGATATCGCGGATAGGCTCGCTGATAGCCGCCCCGGGGCCTTGCGCCCCGCCTGCGGCCGAGGTCGCCCCGTCGCCCGCGCTGGCCTTGGCCTTGGCGACCTGTATGCTGTTGGTGCGCCTCGCGCCGGCGGGGCCCTCGTCGGGGAAGCGCCAGTCGCCGCCGAGGACGCAGAGGCTGAGCGTGCCGCCCGTCTCGTCGGAGCGCAGCTCGAAGGGGGACTTTCCGACGAGGCAGGCGAAGAGGGTGCAGCCGATGGACCAGATGTCCGTCTTTGTGTCGATGACGGTGCCGGCGCGGACGTCGAAGAGCTCGGGGGCGCGGTAGGGCATGGTGGAGTGCTCGGCGGCGGTGTCTTGGATCTGGAGGGCGAGGGACTGGGAGGTGACGGAGACGGGGGAGGGGGCGACGGAGCCGAGGTCCATGAGGATGGGGACGGAGCCGGAGTCGTCGATCATGATGTTGCCTGAGGATGGTGATGATGATGATGATGGATCAGCATCGCGTTGGGGCCCGCCCGCGTGTCTTGTCCCGAAGATTGGGAGCACGACCAAAGGGAGGGGGGGGGGGGGGTGGGTTGGAGATGGAAAAGGGGGGGCGGGGGGGTTGAATAGGATGGGTACATACCTGGCTTGATGTCGCGGTGCGCGTACGAGCGTATCCGCGCGCGGCCCTCGCCGATGTGCGACTCGCCCTCCATCAGCGGCCTCTCCTGCTCCCCCTCCTCGTCCGCCTCGGTGCGCCTCCCCCTCGTCCCGAGCTTCTTCCCCGCGCCCGCGCCCGCGCCCGCGTCGAGCCGGTCGTGGTCGTCGTCCTCCTCCCTGCCCATCTGCATCCGCTCCGCGGGCCCTGGGCGGTACTCGTGCATGGCGCGCAGGGCCTTGCAAACGCCCAGGAACAGCATCATGAGGTGCCGCTCCGGGAAGGTCCCGTGGTTGACGAGGTTGGCGTTGATCATGTCCTGCAGGTTCCCGCGGCGGTAGTACGGCAGCAGCACGTACACGGTCTTGCTGGCGTCCTCGCCGCCGCCGCCGCCGCGGTCCGTCGCGACGCAGTGGTCGACGGCGGAGATGATGGTGGGCACGTGGTCGAAGAGCTTGTAGGCCTCGACCTCGCGCATCGCCTGCTGGACGGACTCGGCGCCGAAGGGGCACCGGATCTTCTTGAGCGCAAAGAGCTCGTGCGTGTGCGTGTCCTCGACGAGGTAGACGTAGGAGAAGCCGCCCTGTTTTTTGGGGGGAGGGAGGGGAAAGAGAAAGAGAAAGAGAAAGAGACGGGGTGGTCAGCCTGCGGGCGCTTCCTATGTACATGGTTCCAGCGCATGGGGGGGGGATACCTACCTCGCCTAGGAGCCGCAGGATCTTGAAGTTGCGATCATTGAGCTTGAGGGTCGGTGATCCGGGGACGCAGTTGAGGCAATTGCCCATGTAGTAGAACAGGTCGAGGAGTATCTGCGCCATGGCTGCCCTATGTTCCCTCTTCGCACACCGTGGCTGTACGAGTATATATGTACGAGTATGTGGGAGTGTTGTGAGGTTGTGTGTGCTGGCGGTTCCTTTGTGTATGTACGGAGTATAACGGAGAGGTAGTCGTCGCTTGATTCTAATTTGCTCGTTTGTCCGCTCGCCGCTCTGCCCGCCCGCCGCGCTCAAGAAGCCTCGCCGCCGAGTATGCGACGCAATGCAATGCGATGCGAGGAGCTCCAGGCTACGTCAGCCTCGTCAACAAGCCCAGTCGTTCCTCCCTCGGCACGCAGTCCTCGGTTCGCTGGCGACGGCGACGGCAACGGCAACGGCAACGGCAACGGCAACGGCAACGGCAACGGCAACGGCGATTCGGCACAGTCCGCGAGGGCGGCGGCATCCAGTAGATGAGCGGAGATTTCCAATTCGAAAGAGTGAGATGTCGATTGGAACACGCAGGCCCGGGGATCGGCAAAGGGGGGTCAGGGTTGGCGTTGGCGAAAGACTGGAAGGGCGGCTCGAGAGGACAGCGCGGTGATGGCGTCGCGGCTTCGGGATGGGTTGACGTCTCGTACGAGTATGTATGTTGGGAGGAGCAACGCCCGCAGCGCCGAGCCGTTGATGATTGAAACATCCATGTCCATAGTCCATACCTAGTCCATAGTAGGTATGATCCGAAAGTTGATCCATCCATCCATCCATCCATCAATCCATCAATCCATTGGATCAAATCCAATCAATTTCATTTGATCTGTTCGTACTCCGTACAGTGTGCCCCGCACGAAGTTGTTTGCTGAGCTAATCAACCCGCGCCAAGTACCTATGTGCATTTGTACGAGTTCTGGTACATTGACGTCTCAAGTCAGAGCACCTACCCGGCACCCGCCAGGTGTTCGTCTCAGGCACCGCTGCTAGCGCCCGCTCGCAATGGAATTGATCAATCCATCCATGGATCGCATCCACCACACTCGTAACCCCTATTCCATCAGCATCAACTCATACCACACGTACGAGTAGAACTGATCTGTGAGATGCATTAATCAATCAATCCATGGATCAATGTGATCTTGAGGAGTCAAAGTCACACACCACGAAAGCAAGCAAATTCAAGCAAAGTCAAGCAAATTCGGATTCAAATCGCTGGAGTCATCGCAATTGGCCTTCTATGATCGGGAGGCTACTAACTTCATCCACCGATCTGTATCTAAAAGAACACCGTCCACGCGCCTGACCTCAAAAGCAACATCAGCCTCGCCATCAAGCTCCACCGAATCCAGCGCGCTCCTCGCTCTACCCGCGCCAAATATATACCACTCGTCGAATAACGCCTCGGGTCTTGCTTTCCGTCGGCCATGCATGCCAGAGGGGGGGGATGAAATCCCAACATGATTGAAAACGAAAAGAAAAATGCAGCGGTGGAAAGAATAGACCACTGGCAACTTGAGATGAAGGTGGTCCCGACTCCACAAGCCATCACTCCGTCAAAACCAGTACTCCAGAAGTTGATCTCAATGCAGAGGAATTGTGAGAAAGAAAAAGAAAAAGAAAAAAAAACAAAAGAAACAGAAACAAAAGAAAAAGAAAAGGGAAGAGAAGAGAAGAGAAGAAAAACAGTGGTATATTTTTTAACGCACACGTGAATTTAGAAGTTAATTCAAGCCAGATATCAAAGTAAACAATCGCAGCAAACGAAAATAACGCAAAGTCCCCGAGACAGCGCTCACGATAGAAGATTCCGCAGGGATGGACTGGCGCTCGCCGCGCTGGGCCGATTCGCAGGGAGCCTCGGTCCGTTAGACGCAGAAGAGAGATGAGGCTCTAGAGGAGGCGGCAGTCCATTCCTCGAGACCGGCGGGCTACCGTGGGGCGCCGAGAAGGGCGGTCGGTGAGGGTGCAGGCTGTGCCCATAGTGGTCCACCCGTGAGGGCGGAGGCGGCGGAGGCGGTTGCGATTGCGCGATACTGCCCAAGCCGTGCGGTGTGCCGTGCGCAGATGCTGCGTGGCCGGCATGACCGACATTCCCATGGTAAGGGGAGATGTACGGCGTCGAGGGACCGGGCCCGCTCAGTCGCCGGGGTGACATGGGCATCCCATTCGCAAATGCCGTCGGCGTATGGCCGTGCTGAAGACCGTTTGACATGGGCGGGCCGGGAGGAGGCGGCCCATTCAAGACGGGCGGGCGAAGAGGTGCGAGGGCGGCAAGAGGAGGTGGGTTTGGATTCGGCGGCCCGTGCAACGGAGGCGGCAGCGATGGAGTCCCATTTCCATTCAAGTGACGGGGCGGCGATTCGTGACGGCTGCCCGGACGGTGCCCCCAGTCGTTGTAGGGCGTCGGTCGGGGGGGCATAACCGGTGGTGCGTATGCGTGGGGGACTGAGATCGGGCGATGGGCTGCCGCATGCGGTGACGGATGGATTGGCCCTGGCACTGGATGTATCGCAGGCGGAGGGGGCCCAGCCGTGAGCGACGCAATCGAATGCGCGCTCGGAGGCTGCGGCCAAGCATGCGCGTGAGAATGCGGATGAGGCTGCGAAAGAGAATGAGAGATAGGCTGGACATGCCCGTGAGCATTCGTATGAGGGGCAGGGGTCGGTGCGGGGGGCGGTGCTGGTGCTGGTGCTGGGGCCGGGGCCGGGGCCGGGGCCGCTGTCGGTGCCGGCAATGGTCTTGACAACGGTGGGGGGCGTGCGTCGCGATAGTCGGGCATTGGCGGCGAGCCGCGGAAAGGTGACACAGAGGCAAGCAAGCCCGACTCTGGTAGCTGGGGCCGAGGGGGCGCTGGAGCGGGAGGCGACGTTTTCGAGAAGCGAGGCTCGGGACTTGGCAACTCCTTCTGCAGCTTATGGCATTTGTGACATTGGAACTTCCTCTGTTCCGCAAACTTCTGCGCCTCGGTTCCCAAGTTTCCATTGTGTCCGGTGATAAACTTTCGGTCCGGAGAGGGTACGATCGGCCACCATTGAAGAGCCAAATCTGTGCCACATGACATGCAGATCTTGTCGCCAAGATGATTCCCATTCAGCAAAATGTTGATTGACGATGGCGTTCGCGGGATCGTCGCCTGCGTCCAGCCATTGGTTCCTGCTGCTGCCGATGGCGTTACCATCGTCGTTGTCGCCGTCGGGGTTGTCGTCGCCGTCGGGGTTGTCGTTGCCGCCGCCGCCGCCGCCGCCGCCGTCGTCGTTGTTGTTGTTGCCGTTGCTCCCGCACTCGTTCCCGCTGCTGCTGTCGTCGTCGTCGTCGTCGTCGAGGCCCGGCGATTTCCAGTCTGTACTGGCGCTCCCGACATCTTGGCCGCCATCGTGAGTAGATTGGCCTTTCGAACGGTGCCGGTCAACGTGAGATCGGCTTGCTTGAAATTCTGAACGTAAAATTGAAGCGCGTTGAGGCCCGATCCATTCACCATGTCGTGCATTCGGTGGACGATTGTCTTAGGAACGTGATCCTTACACCACAGAAGCGCCGCCATAGATCCACTCTCACCGTTGAGAGTCACGATGTTGAACTGATCTCTGCGTGAGCCCTTGATGGGAGTAATGTCGAACCCCAGGACGTGGCCATGCTGTCGAGCGCATTCAACGTGATCTGGGACAACGTCAGCGGCGGAGAAAAGAAAAGATTGGTGTGCATGCACGAATGGGTCACACTTACATGATGCTCGACAGTGATGGCATGACACGCACGCGCCGCCCTTTTGATTGCAAGCTTGGCAGACCTCGTCATACTTGGATCTCGGTATCGATGGGATACCCTCGGAAGGCCCCATGGCTTTCGCATTCCCGAATCGAACCTCGGTAGTCCAGACCGCGCAGGTGACGTGGACCCAGTTGTTGTCTGCTGTCCGTTTCAGGGGCTCGCGGGGGTTGACTGGTCGGTTCAGCTCCTCTTGTTTCTTGCGGTAGAACTCGACCGCCTTCCGGGCCTGTTGAACCTCGAGTCTTTCTCGCTCACGCTCTTTCTCGGTCATCTTCTTCTTGTGATGTGTTAGCTTCAACTGGTCCACCAAGTCGTGCTCGGTATGCTCGATGGGGCACAAGACGCATTTGTAGTGCTATCACCATATGAGTCAGTAAAAGAGCGATACTCTGGTTGATGTCCCTTCGATACTTACGATCGACACTTGTGGGCTCTTGTCATTGGCACACATGTCGCAGATCCACTTCGACTGAATTCGAGTGTCGACGACACCATAACAGTTACGATGAACTGTCAGGCGACATTCGCGGCAAGAGAGATGCTGGTCTCCGAGAGGCTCCATCTGGTCGCAGATAGCACACGGAAGCGTTCGTGGCTTTGGCATCTCGGGAACTGCCACCGTCTCCACGACCTTTTCCTTCTTCTTGGGGGGAGCCGTGGCAGATGCGGGTGGCGGCGGCTGCGGGGTTGCAGGGGCAGCGGCGGGAGGTGGAGCAGCAGGAGGAGCAGAGCCAGTGGCGCTCCCTGTCTCTGATACGGCAACGTCGACATCCTTCTCCGGCGCACTCTTGAGCTTCTTTCGCGGGGGCTCCTGGCCGTTGGTTGGCTGTGACGAGCTCGTGGGGGTGGAGGCTCGCTCGGGCGTCAGGAAGCCAAATTCTTGGGCAGCCTGAAGCTCCTTGAGTAGTTCTTCGTCCTGCTTCCGTTTCCAAGCCCGGCCGCCGGCCTGGGCGACTTTCCTGGCAACCTCATCAATGTCCTCCCACTGGATGGCGTACCGCCTCCAGAGCTCGGCGCACCGACGGCACAGGGCAACGACAGATTGGCTCGACTTTTCCTTGCCGTTCGCCTTGGAGCCATTCTCGGATGGAACCAATCCGGCAATCGTGCTGGGAGCTCTGCGCCACTGGCGGGAATTCGTTGTGTTGCAGAACTGGCAAACAAAACCGCGCTTCTTCTCCACAGCCTTCTCAGCATCGAAGGCCGAGTCGTCGTCGGCGTCGGCAACGTCGTCGGCGAATTTTGAGGCGGCTGCTTCGGCCTGTCTGGCTTGCTTCTTGCCCTTCCGCCCTGGATAATTCCCCCAGACCTGCTGGCCGCGGTCTGTCTTCTTCCACTTGTAGTAGTATCGCACTACTTCTCCGGGAGTCATGGTCTTGACGTATTTCATGACCGAATGCAACTCGGAGCCGAACTTGGAAACGGCCTCCTCGAATTTCTTCTGTTCGGCAGGGGTAAGGGAAGGCTCTTTGAAGTCACTCCTTGGGATCTCGAGAATGGACTTTGAGGCCTTGTCCTCGTTGAACTTTTCGCGAAAAAGGATCTGGACAGCAGCGTCGCGTAGGTTGGTCGAGCGTTCTGGCAATTCGAGCTTCTTGGCCAGCCCCATGGCCTTGTCGACATATTTGTCGATCGTCTCCTTGCGGATGACGGAGGATGACGGCGGGATCCACAGGGGAGTTGCGGTGCACCTGGGGTCGTCCTCTGGGTAGTCCTCGCCTCGCGCGACATATCCCGAGGGCTCATCTTGGATCCATTTGGGGCGATTTCCGCGACGAGCCTTTTCCGCCTCTTGCGCCGCCAGCGCCTCCTTGGACAGCCTAGGCTCCTTCCTCCCGGGCTTTTTGACCTCCAACGGCTTCACGTACTCAACCGGCCGTCCCGGCCACGGGAGGACGTTGGCCTGGTTTCTCGGGCCCACGCGGGTACTGGCTCGGGGGTAAATCCTGTCGTCATAATCCAGGGCATCCTCCGGCCGACAGTGCATGCCGAGATAGCGATACGGCCACAGGCTGGCCTGGTAGATCTGCTCGGCAGTGCCGAGGTGGGGGACATCGTCATCGGCGGGCGTTGTTCGATCCGTCTGGACGCCGTGAGCATCGTCGTCGTCGTCGTCCATGCATTCGTCGTCTTCGACATCGCCATGGTGGACGGTGTGCGGGGTGTGCCGAGCCTCGATCTTTCGCTCCTGGGCACGATTGCATGGACCGCAAGCCCATGCGAAGCCACGTGAGGGTTTCTTGAGGAGGGGTGGATTGACACAATTCATGTGATAGGTGCATTGGCAGACAGCACAGTCAACCGAATCATTGCTGCAGAGGCAAGTTTAATTAGCTCTCGAAACTCAAAGATTCGATAAACTGAAAAGAAGCAAGGTGCAGTGCATTCGATCCATGGATTGGCCAGTGCCCTCCAAAGGGCAACGGAAGGCATGGCAATGGCAGGAGATGGGGTTGATTTTCCCTTCTTCGCATTTCCGGACCAGCCAGTGGATGTGCGTGAAACATGGTTGGGTGGGCGCAGGGATCCCCCCTCTCACTGCCGGGGCGGGTTCCGGTTTTCTTGCTTGCTTTTTTCTTTTCCCTTTTCCAGTCCATAGCTCTGGGCAAGCGGTCGACTGTGCCGACCAACCAGAGTCTCGCATGCATGGAACCGTTTGGGTCGTTTGTCCCTGACGAAGCGGGAACAGTTGCATGGAGCAGAGGTCATGGCAACGGTGAGAAAAAGACAGAGAGCCCCGGATCGCGGGAAAAGCAGAAGACGAGGCGCGAGCAGCCGACGGAGGGTGAGGGAGGGTGGCGTGGGTTTCAGAGGCGGCCGCAAGACCTAGACAGGCGGACGCAAAGGGGGGGAGGCTAGGCAAAGCTTATGGGCGGCACGAACCATCACCAGCACCGTCCTCGCTTCTGCCACGACGATCATCCCCCATCACCATCCCACTTGAGACACGATGAATGAATAGGGCCGCAAGCGAAACAGCCGGCGGCGCCGCATTGGTCGGGAGAGTAGCCAGAAGTGAAGAGATGGTGATGATGATGATGATGGCATCAAGAATGAGGTGAGACGGAGATGGAGATAGACGGCCAAGGAGGGAAAGAGAGACTTGAGGTCTGGGGCCAAGGGAAGGAGGAAGGGGGGGGGCAGGGGGGGAAGGCGCAGAAGAGAGAGAGAAGGGAAGACCCAGGGAGCCCACCCACGACTGGCAGCATCGACATCGGATGTATGGAGTACATCGCTCCATGTACCTCGGCTCTCATGCCTGTTGGTCGGTACTCGGGGCGCCGTACCCCGTACTCGTGCTGAGTCGGTACGGGATGCAGAACTCTGCTCCCCCCGAGTCGTCTCTCTGGCGGAAGGAAACGGCGAGAGAAAGAAAAAAAAAGAGAGAAAGAAAAACAGGCGCCCTTGGCAATCCCAGTCGCAGAGAGACGAGGGAAAAAAGAGTGCAAGAGATGGAGAGACAGAGTGTAAGGCTCTCGGGAAGGGGGGGGGGGAGGGCAGAGGGCCGGAAGGAGAGCGGAAGAAAACGAGAAAAGACGGGGAAAAAAAAATAGGACCAACAAACGTACCTGGCACAGTAGCCGCTGCATCGCTTGCAGCTCTTGACGGCACTGGTGAGCTCCTTGCCACGCCCCTGCTCCACCAATACGTACTTCCAGCGCTCGTCGAGGACCTTCTTGACCTTTTCAGGCACGTTGACGATGAGTCGAGTCGGGATCAAGTCGTAGTTCTTCTGGATGTATCTGTCGTAGAGCTTCTCGAACCAGAAGCTGTCCGGCGTCTTGCGGTACTCGTCCATGTTCTCGATCTCACAGCGATGGCGGATCTGGCATTTGCCGCGCAGCGCCGTCAGGGGGGTGATGTCCGAGTGCATCGTGGCGAAGACGAGCCGCGTGTCCTGTACCTTGCGCCCAATGTCCTTTGGGCGATAGTACCAATTGACGCGAATGGCGTCCACGGGCCTGGACGGGTCGTTCTTCTGGTGGAGGAACTCCATGATGCGGCCCAGATAGTACGGCTCCCCCGGAGGCTCGCAGACGAGGTACACATGATCTAGATGGTAAAGTCAGCTCGCCTGGCCTCCTTCAAAGGAGAAGGGGGGGAAAAAAGGAAGAGAGCAAAAATGGAGGTTGCCCTCGCATAGATGCTCGGAGCGGATCCTGGTCGTGTTACCATTTGCTGCCAGCGCCGTGCCATCATCAGCCACCATCCGCCCATTTTCTGGCCGCCCGTGGCAGTTCTCAAACGTCAACATATTTGTGTCCGGCCAGTTGACTCCAGGCGATGCTTGCGCTACGGTCCCATTTGCGCTCTTTTTGCTCGTTGCCGTGGCAGTCCCGCCGTTCTGGCCGCCGCCCGCCGTCTTGCGCTTCCTAGAAGAAGACTGCGTCGCGCCCGGGGCCTGGGAATGGGATTGGGCCTGGCCCTGACCTTGAATGGCCTGCGACGCAGCGCTGCCGCTTCCAGAACTCGGGTCTCGATGGCCGTTTTGCGAGGCCCCGCTTTTGTGGTCATCAGCGGCGGATTTGCGCGAGCCTCCATTTGCGCGGCCCGTTTCGCCATTGTTGCCCGCCGCATGAGCCTGTCGCGACGATGACTTTTTCGCGCCATCGCCGTCTTTCTCCTTTTTCTCGGGGGAGTAGAACTCATACATGTCCATGTCAATGTCCTTGTCCTCGGCGTAGTTTGGGCGAGAGTTGCCGTTCCTGTTGCGGGAACGAGTCCCGTAGGGAGCGCCTACGTCGGCGACAGCATCCTTCTCACCCACGCTAGCACCAGAGGAGCCGCCGCTCACTGTCTCTGACGCTGCCTTGCCTCCTGGTGAGGCCGGCTTCGGGTCCTGCGAAGGTAATTAGATTGAGAGATGAAGAGGGAAACCGACTGCCTTGAACTTCAGATATTCAAAAATAGGGGTGCAGGGGGGGGAAGAAGGGGGCGGGGGGG
>NQYQ01000005.1:135282-146207 GCA_003055925.1 Escovopsis sp. Ae720 | reverse complement strand
TGCCGACGGGGGGGGGGGGGAGGGGGGGGGAGGGGGAGATTGCCGATAGCAAGCGGGAACGAAGTCCCCAACAATTCGACGAGAGCCCTCGACAAGGCGTCAGGCCCACTCAAGCGGCCCTCCGGACACCAGGAAGAATTGACAACTCGAGTACGAGTACGAATGCACCCGAAGACGATGTCCGTCAGGTTCGGATCCTCATCTGTCCTCGTACTCGTACGACAGCGGAGGGCTTGGCTGGCATCCGTGCAGGATCAAGACCCAGCGAGATTTTCTGGGATATCTGTACATACGCACGCACACACACGCACACACACACACACACATGGCGTCTCTGATGACCGCATGACCGCATGGGTGGATGAGTGAGCGCCACGACGAGGGCATCAGAGAAATCAAAGTGACAGCGAACAACTCGCTCCGGCCTCCACCGACGTCCAATCTCTGAGGGTCTGCGGAAACACACTTCCGCTTGATACGGCGTGGCTCCGGCTCACGGACAAGTCCTGCGGGACCGCCAGAGGCCACACCAGCGCTCTTGGTTGTCGCTGGCATGAGGCACACGAAGTGTCGGAGATGGAAGGATCAATTGATGTGTCCCTCGAGGAAGAGGCGCGGAGGAAGGTCCTCGGTACTCGAACTCCATACTCGTGGGTGGCTTGGATGATGGAGGAGATCAAACAAATCAATCAATTTGAACTTGGATTGATCATCCATTGCCTTCCAACACAGTGTCTGCGGGCCCCTGATCACGGAGCACGAAGCAGCAGAAGGTGGTCCGATCCTGACGACTTCAATTTTTCTTTGCCCCCCCCCCCCCCTCCCCCTTCTTCCTCTCCTCTTTGGAGGCGAAGGGGGGAAAAAAAGGGATGAAAAAGAGGAAAGAGGCTAGTCCTTAACAGGAAGCAAGCAGATGCGCTGACGAGTTCTTTCTCGGACTAGCGCGATGTTCCAGATCGCGGCCAATCAGGGCCCGCGGGGCATCCTCATTAAGGGCCCTGTGGAATCGGGCTGCAGCGCGTGTGCGCGGATGGTGGTGTCTGTCTGTCACCACTTGTCAGGAACGCCCCGCCCTGGGCGGTTGGCGGAGTTCTTGGATGCATTGGAAGCAACGAAGACGCGCTGCAAGTGCAACCGGGTCACCAGCCACACAATGGCTTTCCTCCGATGGCAGTCTCGGCGATGAATCCCTCTGGCCCGGGACGAATCAATAGTACTGTAGGAACATGGATCAATACTACACACGGAGTGCTACTACTACGGAGTAATACCTGTACCTTATGTACTAGTAGTCCTGGAGAGCGAGAATCGCTGTGAGTGGGAATCCGTAGAATACGGAGAAAGGAGTACTCCGTAGGAGTCAGCGAAATACTCCGGAGGACGGTGCACTTCGTATCAATCTCGATTGAACCTTGTCGCGACATGTGCGAGCTTGTGGCCGTCTGACATGGATGCTACTAGTACGAGTAGTGACTTCAAGTTGAAGGTGGGTGAGCCGGCTGCCGGGAGAAGATCATTGCCGCTTAGTCACTCTCGGAGGCAACCTCGATCGTGCAAGTGCGGTGACCGGCCGCATGTGGCTGGTGCTCTGCGCCGGGGTTGCGGAATCACGAGTTGTGCATTGATCCCTGTATCTGTACAGGTACCGGTAGGAGTGCAAGGACGATGAGCCGCACGTGCGAGACAACGTGACTGCGCGTTCCCTCCATCACACGACCCTTGCACTCGTATGGATTCTCCAGCAGTGACACGGTCCGCTGGCCCTCCGCGGACGCATTTGCAGAGGGATCCAGGCAGCGACGCCGGGAGAGCATGGTGCAGCGCAGATCATGAGACGACTGCTGCCTCACCCGCTTTCGTACCCTTCTCGACAGTATATCCGAGACTCGAGATGGGCCATCTAGCTCTACTAACTTCGCCGCCGCGGACCGCGTTTTGTTGACCTCGTCGCCATGGAGAGCATGAGGGGCCTCACACACAAGACCAGCATGCAGGCTGCTCGCGAGTGGCAGGCCTCGCTCGGACTCCCTCCCGTTGCCGGGCAGAAGAGAGACCCGCCGTCTCCTATTCTCCAAGATCATGGTCACAAGCGGTTCGCCTCGCGCTCGCGGTCCATCGTGGATCCTGCGCCCGTTCCTGAGGGCATGGTCCACTTCCAGCGGGCCATCACCCTGCCGCTTGTGCCCACACAGCTTCGCGCAAGCAGGATCGTCGATGGGACAGCCGATCCCGACGCGCCCGGCGCCGGGGCTGCCGCCAGAGAAGTGTCCGAATACACGCAGAGGAGACAGTTGGCTGCAACGCCTTCCTCCACGGTGGATCCCGAATTGGACCTTGCTCACCCCATCTACGGACTCCCGGCTCAGCTCGTGGAGAACTTTGCTTCGCTTGGGATCAGGCAGATCTACCCCTGGCAGAAGAACTGCCTCAAGGGCCCGGGGCTGCTGGACGGGACGAAGAACCTAGTGTACTGCGCTCCAACAGGAGGCGGCAAGTCCCTGGTCGCTGATTGTAAGCCTTTCCCGGCGCAGGCAGGAAGGGGGATAGTCATTCTCGAGGAAAACACTGTCGTGCAGGGCGCTGATGAATGTGCCCAGTGCTCATGCTGAAAAGGGTCCTGGAGGAATCGGGCACAAAGGCCCTACTGATTCTCCCTTACGTTGCTCTCGTCCAGGAGAAAGTGCGGTGGCTCCGTAGCTTGGTCGAGGGACTCCGCAGCGATCCCGATGCTGAGCCTGAAGATCAGAAGAGCATTTGGCAGCGACGCGCGGACCACGACTCGATCAAGGTCGTTGGCTTCTTCGGAGGGGGCAGAATCAGGTCAACCTGGCGCGACTTTGATGTCGGTGTTTGCACCTTTGAAAAGGTACGGGCGGGCAGGCGGGACTTGACGAATCGATGCACGCGAGGCGTCTCGGCTGATCAGCTTTGCTAGGCGAACATGCTAATCAACACGGCCATTGAGGACTGCCTGGTGTTCCAACTGCGAGCGGTGGTGCTAGACGAGCTGCACATGGTAGATGACGACCACCGCGGCTACCTCCTCGAGTTGATCGGCACCAAGCTGCTGGCCCTCAGACAGCCCATTCAGATTATCGGGATGAGTGCCACTTTGCCTGTGGGTCGCAATCCAGCCCCAGACCCATGGTCCCCCTTTTGACGCCGTTAGAATGCGACCCTCATTGCCCGGTGGCTTGATGCTCACTCGTACGAAACTCGGTATAGACCCGTGCCCATTGAGGAGCACTTGGTGTGCGGTGGGAACATCTACAAGACTTTCAACAACGGATTCGTCTACAAGTCTCAGCTGAGCGCGCAGGACTTGACTCAAGGGAGAGTGGTCCCTCTCCGACGAATACAGAAATCGGTCCACAAGGAATTCCACGACTCCGTGCTCAATGCCGTGGTCGCCTTGGCCCACGAGACCGTGCTGACGGGATACGGCGTCCTCGTCTTCGCCGGCAGTCGCGGGATGTGCGAGGCGGACGCCCGCGTCATCAGCCGGGTCATGCCCCCTACCCACGAGGTCGATCCGAACGTCATGGAGAGGAGAATGGACCTGCTCGGCGAATTGAGGAGTCTTAGCTCAGGCGTCGACCCTGTGCTTGAAGAGACCGTTCTTTCTGGCGTAGCCTTCCATCGTGAGTATTGCCTCCGCCGGCTCCCGCAAAGAACAGAAGGCGGCTAACAAAAGGCTAGACGTGAGCCCATTCTCTCTTGCGAGCCAGACAAGGTGCATAGCTGATGATTCGTCCAGGCCGGCTTGACCAGCGAGGAGAGAGATCTCATCTCTGCGGCGTACGATAAGGGCGTGCTCCTCGTGTGCGTCGCGACCTGCAGCTTGGCTGCAGGCATCAATCTGTAGGTCCAGGGGCTTACACCGAAGACCGAGTCGTATCTACATACTAATCACGACAGACCTGCACGGCGGGTGATACTGCACAACGCGAGGATGGGCCGCGAGTTCGTCGGTCCGGCAATGCTGCGGCAGATGCGAGGTCGAGCCGGCAGACAGGGCAAGGCGCCTGTTGGCGAGACGTATCTGTGCTGTCGTCCCGAGGACCTCGAGAACGTATTGGACCTGGTGTATGCGGATATCCCAGAGGTCGCGAGCTGCATCAACTCGGAGAACAAGCGGGTCCAACGGTGAGCAGGCTCTCCCTTTAGACTGCTGCAAATCTCGACTCCCCGAGCTGACCGTCTGTCCTTGGATTCGAAGGGCCATTCTCGAGGTCATAGCGGTCCGCCTTGCGACGTCGCGGGAGGCTCTCAGCGAGTACTTCTCTACGTCCCTCCTCAGCTTCACAAACGACAACGAGTTCGTGGAACGCTGTCTCGAGACCGGCCTGGCCGAGCTGTTGAGCCTGGGCCTCATCGCCCCGGAAGGCGACCAGAGCCCCTTTTACGCTGCCACGAAGCTCGGCAAGGCCATTGTCGCCTCATCGGTCGACCCGTTCGATGGGGTCTTCATCCATGCCGAGCTAGCCAAGTCGCTCAAGGCTTTTGTCATGGACGGGGAAATGCACATCCTCTACCTCTTCACCCCGGTGCAGGACTTTGGCGTCGTCGTCAACTGGCAGATTTTCCGCAAAGAAATGGACCGGCTGGATGAGAGCGGCTTCCGTGTCCTGCGATTCCTGGGGATCAAGCCAACCGCTATCAGCAGACTGTGAGTCGCTCCTCCGATATCGAAGCCCTTGCATGGAGCATTCGATGCTGCTCTCGGCGCTCTTTCTCCGTGCCGTACTGACGAGTGGTCAAAGGGCACAAGGGGCTTCCCTAAAGGAAAGCAGCCAGGAGGAAAAGGACCTGGCCCGCATGTATCGCCGCTTATACCTCGCTTTCCAGCTGCGAGATCTCTGCAACGAGATGCCCATCCACAGCGTCGCAAAGAAATACGACGTCCCGCGCGGCTCGGTCCAGTCCCTGTCGCAGACGTGTCAGGGCTTCGCGGCGGGCATGATCAAATTCTGCGAACACATGGATTGGGGGTAGGTTCCGGCTGCTCTCTTTGTCTTCTCCTCATGCCCATGCCCATGCCCATGCCCATGCCCCTCATTCTCGCCTCTGCCCCGCGATTCTGATTCGATTTTCAACTGACCGCGCTGCAGTATGATGGCAGCCGCTCTGGAGCATTTCTCGGATCGGTTGATGGCCGGAGCGAGGACCGATCTCCTCCTCCTCGCCAAGATTCCCTTCATCAAGAGCCGGACAGCGTGAGTCCCGCCCCCCTAGGTATGCCCCTGACGTCGGCCGACGGGAAATACTGATGAGGCCTCAGCCGTGTCTTCTGGGAGAACGGATACCGCTCCGTAGGGGCGATAGCGAACGCCGACCCGAAGGAGCTGGTCACGGTGCTGCTGCAGGCCCAGCCGAACAAGTTGCGGGTGCCGCGCCAGGACGAGGGCAAGGTGTTGGAGAAGCTGCAGATCAAGGCGAACGTGATATCTGCTGCCGCGAATCGGCTATGGCGTAAGTCTTTCCGTTTGCGTTTTCTGTCCTTGTTGCTCTACATTCGACCTCCCAACTCAACACATCTCTTGTTCCTTGAGTTGACAGATTTGTCGGCTACCCTCTGGTTCCTGGGAGTATCACGATCTGACTCGCATACAGAGGCTCAATTGCAAGCAGAAATGGCCGAGGAATGACACCTCGACTCGAAAGAACTGGTCAGGCCTACTGAATTGGGAGCGCTTTGAGCGGACGTCGTGTAGCTCATCGACGTCACTTTACGATGGCACGTTCACAAGGCGAGCATCAGCAGTGAAGACAAGGCTTTTACATAATAAGCGGTGAAGCGTTGTCTCTTTGTAATCGATTCCAGCCCATCTATGTTGGGAGAAGAAGAAGAAGAAGAAGAAGGTGAAGAAGAATACGAAGAAGATGCATCGAACACTATACACGTGGGACAAGGGCTTGCAGTGAAGGCGGCACACACCATACTCGTTGCTCTAGATCAGTCGAGGGTGTCGTCCCTGAGGTTAAACAGCTGGGCGATGACCTCGTCGGACCTGGCCTGGAGGGCGGTGTGGTACATGGCATTTGTCTCGTAGGTCTTGATGCCCCTGATGATCCTGGCCGTGTCCTTTGCGAGGGCGTAGTCGACGAACATGTCGTCGATGTAGGAGACGGCGTAGACGGGGACCTCGTTCCTGCGCAGCTGCTCCAAGTCGTAGAGATGGGGCCAGTCGGACTTTGCGGCGAGGCGCTCTGCGACGGGCTTGAGCGGGATGAGCTCGGGCCAGGTGTCGAAGAAGAAGGGGAAGATCATCTCTCCGGAGAAGAAGATCGGATGCTCCTCGAGAGGGTAGCCGGGAGGCGCGGACAGAGGCGCGGAGCAACACGCGGGGGGGAGGGAGGGGGAGGGGGCGGCAGCGGCGGAGGTGGTGGAAGTGATGGAAGTGGTGTAAGAAGTGGTGGAGGGGGAAGGGCGCAGCCAGCGAAAGGGTTCGAGGGACTGGCCGACGCGGTAGGCGGACCAGTTTGATGCGACGCCCGGCCCGTCGCAGTAGATGGCCTCGTGGAGGAGCGCGTAGATGGGGTTGGTGTCGAAGGGGATGACGGCCTCGACGAGGGCGAGGGAGGCGCGGCTGAGGAAGCCGTGCTGGTCGAGGGAGGCCTTGAGCTGGAGCAGGAGGCCGTGGAGGTGGTCGACGCCTCCGTGGTAGCCGAGGCGGATGCCCATGGTGAGGAGGCGCGGGGCGGTGAGGAAGCCGCCGGCGGGGAGGGGCAGGCCGCGGTCGCCGCCGGCGGCGCGGACGTGGGCCGCGACCTGGGCGAGGGCGCGGGCGTCCTCTGGGAACTTTGCCCAGTAGGCGAGGTTGCGGTCCGCGGTCCTCCGGAAGGTGGCGGCGTAGACGGCGTCGGGGCCCCTGCCGACGGGGGCGAGCCCGCCCGTGAGGAAGACCTCGCGCAGGCCGTGCGGGTGGAGGGAGAGGTAGGAGAGGGCGACGAAGCCGCCGTAGGATTGGCCGAAGATGGACCAGCGGGCCTTGTGGTCAGGCCAGCCGCGGGTGAGGGCCCTGCGGACGGCCTCGCAGTCGCGGACGGTGCTGTCCTGGCGCATGTGCTCGAGGTAGGCGGCCTGGACGTCGACGGCGCGGGGCCCCGTGCCGGCGGGCAGGCGGGCGAGCATCTCCGCAGAGACGGGGGTGCTGAGGCCGACGCCGCGGTGGTCGAGGAAGAGCAGCTGGTAGCCGCGGGCGAGGGCGGGCCGGGTGAGCGGGTGGTCCTGGGGCTCGCGGTTGCCGAAGCCCGGCCCGCCCTCGAGGTAGACGAGGTAGGGCCTCGGCGGGGCGGGATCGTCCGGGGTGACGATGGGCCGATCGAGCTTGGTGACGCTGCGGGCGAAGAGGCGCAGGGTGCCGGCGGAGGGGTTGGCGTGGTCGAGCGGGACCTGGAAGAAGAGCTCGGTGGCGAGCAGCTGGCCGGGCAGCACGTGCTCCTTGGAGGAGAGGATCCGGGCGGGGGGGATCTCGGGCTCCCGGGACGCCAGCGAAGCCATGGTGACGCGGGTGACTTCGACGCCCTGCTGCGGGGGAATGGAGGGGCTTGTTTGTGTGTGGATTGGGTGGGAAAAAAAAAAAAAAAAGAAAAACGTAATGGTTGATTGTCAGATCAATGGATGCATCAATGCCTGTCCCTACCTTACCTACTAAGGTATGCTCTGGTGTTGTGTGGATTGAGGTTTGAAAGTTCTCGGGGTTGAAAAGGTGAAGCTTCCCGGCTGATGAGGAGGAGACTGGACTCAGCGCAGCCGCCGCGGGTTGGGCGGGCCAGGCATTCCCGAGGAGATCAATTCTGATGGATCAATGCATGGATCAATCCATCCATTTGATAGAATAGAGGGGAGAACCAGCGACATGGACGGCATTACTACTACTATACTAAGTGAGTAGCCACCTTGAAGCTGCTACCTACTCTGTACTGAGCACTCGTTCCTGTGCCTACCTTAGTGCTTGTGACCTGCGACTGACTCTACTATATGATTTCATCTCTCTCTCTTTCTCTCACTTTCTCTCTCTCCGAAGTGCCTTTGCAGGAAGACGACTGGATGCTGATGCAAGGCGTTGCGTTGTTGGCCCGGTGATGGCAATATGTATTGATGTAGTAGATGCAATCAATTGATGATGATGATGAGCAAATGGACTTGACTGCCTGGGCTGTGGTCGCATTACTCCCGCCTCTATGATGATGAGGATGAATCTTGTATTTCCAGAGCATCGATCGGATTCCCCTGAATCTTTGTATTAGAGACGCGCACATCTTCTCCGCCACGACCCCAACGGCCGACTTCAATGGCAATGTTGGCATCAATGTTGTGATGTTGCGATATTCGATTTATTCAAAATTCAATTTCAAGTTCGAGTACATAACAAAGCGCGGGGTATTGCTCCAGGGTAGGTGTTGTGTCGTACATACTACATACATAATGCTGGAGCTGTGCAGGCACTACCCGGAAATCGGGATCTTGGGAAAGAGGGGCTCAACCCGCACCTTCTGCGCTCCAAGGCACGAGGTTCGCCCGCTTCTGATAAGACCCTCGGATGCCCCGATAAGAGCAGCCGACCCCGCTTTCCAGGTCCTCCAGCCAGTCACAGCGGAGCCCTCTCGCCCTCGCCCTTTCTTAGTAACGTCCAAGTCCTTCTTTCCACTTTTCCTTGCAGATTGATAGCAGTTCTTTCCCATTTTTCCTCCTTCCAACTTTTCCTTCATGCGTGTTTTACCTCTGCAGCTCCTTCCCTGATTCTTTTCTCTTCTCCTCTCTCTTTTTAGTATCAATTATTTTTTTATTTATTCCTTCTCTTCTCCTCTTCTCCTCTTCTCCTCTCTCTTCTTCTTTTCCTCTCTCTTCTTCTTCTTGACTTCTCTTTGCTTCTCGGGCATGGCCGTATCCCAACTCACGCAGACCGTGATTGATGCCTTCAACGCCCTTGCCGACGAGGTCCAAGCACTAGCAGACCACAAGATCGTCTTGGAGCACAAGCTGCGCTTTGCTCACGAACAGGTAAGCTTCAAGCTCTCCAAGCTATCAATGTCTATGGCTTGTCGAAATCACTCCTCCCCCTTCATGATGAGATATCATTAGCTCTAGATCAAGAGCAGTGGCCACGAGCCATCTGCGCTGACCGACAACTTTTATTATCCTGATCTTCCCTTTTCCTCTTTTTTTCTCTTCTCCCACTTGACCGCTCCTTGCGGAACACCATCATCGTTCTGTTTGTTGGATAAAAAAAAAAAAAAGACTAACAGGCATTGGTGCAGTTCCAATCTCTGGCCGACAAGTATGCGCCAGCGGCCCCAGAGATAGCCAAGACTTTGGCAAACCTCCAGCCCCCCCCCTACCACTCCGTTGATGACACCTCGCTCGTGCCGCTCCTCAAGCGCGCCCCCAGCCACGCTCAGCACCAGGTCGCCCTCATCATCCGTGACGGACGCCGTGCCGCGGCCAGACTTGTCTCGCTCAGGGAAGCCAGTGAAACGCCCGTGTCCACCAGAGACACCCCGTCGCAGCCGTCGCTCGTAGAAACATCCATGCCGACCACTCTAGAACAAGACTTCACCGTCGAGGGGAGGAAAGGCCGTCTGCAGTGCCCCTTCTCTAAGGATCGCATTGCCGATGATGCCGCGGAAAACGCACCCGAACCTGGAGATGGCCCACCCCCCGCGCCCATCGCCTCTCAAGATGCCAATTGCCCCTCTCTCGCCGCAGACACGCCATCCGTAAACGGTGCCCAGGTCGGCATATGCCCGATCCGGTTCATGGACGAGCGGTCCCCTGAAGAAATCGCCCAGTTCGTTGAAGCGCACAAGCATGACCTCCCCCGCAGCCACGAGCTCTGCCTGCGGAGGTATCAGCGCAACGAGGAGCAGATCAAGAAACTCGACTCAAAGTATGGTAACATCGTGAGCATGATCGAGGACTTGAGTCAGCTGCACAAGCCCATGCTGCCCGAAGGAGACCAGACTCGCCGTCGCAGCGTGGAGACGGGACCCTCCCACGATCGAGTAGAGACATGGGCCCAGGAGGTCGGCGCAAGCGCAGGCCCGGAGCAACAAACCAAAGCCGACGATGCTTTTGAAGACCCTGACCATATGAGTCGATCCGGCCGAGGACCCGCGAACCCCGAGGCTGCTGCTCCTCCAGCCGAAGGCGACGATGGCGACGACGACGACGACGACGGTCGTCACGGCCGGTTCGACCGAGTCCTCAAAGAAGTGCGCGTCGGAGAGTCGCCCAGCCGCCCCTGGGGCATCTCCGTGCCCTTCTACGATGCGTCCGAAGTGAGCACCGGCCTCCGCACGTCGCCGCCGCCGGCCCCCGTCCGAATGACCCATGCTGCTCATGACGCGCCTCCCCCTCCTCAGATCTCTGTTCAGGCCGAGGCCCACGCAGGAGCTCCGCAGGGTCCGAAAAAATGCCCGTTTGACCACACCAAGCTCTCGCGGGCGGGCATGAGTGCGCCGCCCAAACACCAGTCCCATGCCTCTTCTGCCGCGCCCATCCCCAACCCGACAGACAAGGGCCCCTCAAGAGCGGCCTCACCCATGCCGCAGGTCGAGTCGAGGCCCGCCTTCATCGACGTGGAAGCGTCGAGAACGCCGCAGATGGTCTTTACCGGGCCTGTCTTCATCGGCTACCCGATGGAGCAGGCGATACAATTCATGAACCAATATCAACGACGCCAATGACCCTCCTCCTCCTCCTCCTCCTCCTCCTCATCCTCCTCTTGGAGCCGTTTACTTAGTACTCCTTTTCTCTTCCCTCAGCATCATGGCGTTGGTTTCAGGTCTCGAGCAAACATCGTGTTCTTTTGATAGAAGGCATTCCTATCTACTCCGTACTTGAATAGTAATTCTTCAATGATATAATGATAATGATGACGCAGCTCCATAGCACATGGTGTATGACCCATACCAACCCC
>NQYQ01000005.1:118031-134183 GCA_003055925.1 Escovopsis sp. Ae720 | reverse complement strand
GGGGGGGGGGGGGGCGGGATGCGGTGGTGAAGCCGTCACCGGGCGGAGAGCTGCAACGCCACGACAGCGCCTCGTGGAAGGGGTTCAATGGTCCGGGGGGGTGTTCGAGCTCGTCAATCGTTGGCGGGCGGTGCTCGGATTGTTGCGCGAAAGATCCACCTCTGCCTCTTGTATGTACGGGTAGACGATTGATTGATTGATTGAGGGAATGCAGAAAGGGTTCTTGACGACGCTGCAGTTGTTCTCTTGTCCTCGCATTAATCAATCAATAGATACCCGGTCTCGATGCAATCGGCCGCGGGGACGAGAAGCTGCCAAGCGTCCGAAGGAGCCGCGCGCTAGAGAGCAGTGCGAAGCCCGCCTATCTCGACTCAATGCGCACTGTATGCAAGATCGGCGGATCCATCAATTGATTTCAATTGATTCCATCAGGATATACATAGGGACGAAACCTCATCTTGGAGGCATTGATTCATCGAATCATCTCCTCGCAGTGACAGCAAAAGTCAAAAATGTAGCCAAAAAAAAAAAAAATCACCTCAAGCCCATCGTGGTTATAGGAAAAGCCCGATGCGGGGGTCGAACCCGCAACCTTGAGATATCGCCATTTCAGAACGCGAACTAAGAGTCTCACGCTCTACCGATTGAGCTAACCGGGCAGTCGGTCACATGACGCGGCCACTTGGTGCTCTGAGGCGGTTGTTGGGAGAGATTCTCCCAATCGGGGGCTATAGGCCTCACCTCGGTGCTACTGCTACAGCTACTGGTAAGTTAAGCTGCGGACGACCAGGACATACCAAGAATCATCGCCATTCTGAGAAGAGGATGCCTGCAGCGAGCTTGAGTGAACCCGCATTGTTGCTCTGATTCCCTCTTGATGTGTCTTGTCCATGCCTCACATCTTGACACTCAGGAGTCCATGCCTTCCACAAGGTAAGCTGAGGTTTTGATCGTTTTTTCCTTTTTTTCTTTTTTTTTTTGGAAGTCACGTACACGCTGGTCACCGTCATCTGCTGGGTCCCTCGGGAGGATCTAAATTTGAAGTTTTGATCGATTTTACTGATTTCAGTACACGCTGGTCACCGTCGTCCGCTCGGTCCCTTGGGCGGGTCCCGGACCAGCAGCCTCACTTTGCCGTCCCCAATCTCCACGCCCTGGCTCAGGATGTCCAGGGAGTCCTTATCCTCCTCGGCACCTTCCCTGCTCAGCGACTTGTCGTAGCTCCTCGCGTCGACGCCGAGGATCCCCCCCATGTTGTTGCGGTCCCCGGGGACCGAGAACTCCCGGTACGCGTACCTCCACTCGTTGAGGAACGACCGGATGGCCTTGCCGACCTTGTCTTTGCCGTTCTTGCTGTGGTGCCCGGTGCCGGTAATAGCGTATATCGGTCGGTCAGACTTCTCGTTCTCGAGGAGCACCCTCTCCAGGTACTCGACGGCCTCCTCAGGGTGGAGCCCGTGGAGGTCGACGTACACCTCCGAAGAGTTGCTCAGGCCCCTGTTGCGCTCCTCGTAGAGCTCGCGCGCCGCTTCGCGGTGGGCCTTGCGCATCAAGTCGTTCTCGCTCTGGCCTCGGAGGCTCAGGGCCTTGGCCGCTCGCGCATCATTGCGATTCCAAGCCTGCGCCGCACTGGAAGGAAAGGGTAAAAAGTGAAAAGTCAGTCTTTGCGCTCTAGAAAGACACCACGCGAGGAGGACGGGCGCTGGAAGGCAACCTACCTCTGCAAAAACTTGTTTCGAAGGCCTCCGTGTTTGATGGCATCCTGGCGAGCCTTGAGGTAGGCCTTGTTCGCTCGATCTCCCGTCTCGAGCCACGGTATGTGCTTGGGACTCGGGATAGCGAGAGCTGCTGCGCTGTTCTCGCCATGCTTGACGGACCCTCCGTTCGACGAGGTCTTCCGAAACTCCGACCGAGGGGAGATGGGGATGGGAGGCGTCATCTTGACGATGTCTGCGAGAGAGGTTGGAGCCCCGTTCTCCTTGGACCCGGTCCCGAGCCCGTGCCCGTGTCCGCCGCGCTTGCCATGGTGTTTCTTTTGCTTCGCGATGGCTGCGCCGAGAGAGGGGAATGCTTCGGTATCGTCGAGAGCGGGCGCGGAGATGACGGGCTCCTTGACCTGGTGTCGGCTGCCGGGCCGAGACCTCGAGCGGGGGCTTTCGGCGCCGTAGAAAGGTCTCAATCCCGGCGAGGGGGTATTCCCGTTATAGCTGGAACTCAGATAGCCGGTCCGCTGCTCCGGGGTCCCCGGACGCAACGAGGGAAAAGAGTTCATGTCTTGGAGCATGAAGGACTGCTGAATCTTGGGTGGAGGGCCACCGTTTGACCCATCGAGCGACAGCTTCTTCATGAACTTGGTCGGGTCATGAGAGAAGATGCAGGTGTCGCCGGCGAGGCAGTTGCCCATGACCCAGTACCTGGAGAGAGAGTGAATGTCTTGTTAGCTTTCTCGGGTTCTGCTTCTGAAGCGGTCGCTCAAATTTTGGTCTCGACCGATTTCTCCTTCTATCCCCGTCGGCGTACTCACTTGCAGAGGTGATTGCCCAGATCATGGCTGAAGCGGCAGTCTGCACGCAGGCACTGGCCGGTAGACATGTGGAACTTGCATATGATGCCGGACTTGTGATTGGAGGGAGTCGACGGGCGGCCTTCGGAGGCGATCGACTTCCCGACGAGGACGTTCTTTGGCTCGTCCGGCGGCGCACCGGACATCTTGCCGTCGGGGCCAGTCTCCATGATGGTTGCGATGGTGGCACTGAGGTCGTAGTTGTGAGCCGCCAGTGACGCCTCTATCTCCTCGTCGCTTCGCGTCGCTCCGAGGATGGACCTCAGCATGTCGTAAGGAGACATGTCGGCGCTGTGCGTGGAGGCCATGGAGGAGAACTCGGGTGCCGCCGCATTAAGGCTCTTGGTCGTCCCGACGGAGGACGAGAGGCTGAAGGTGTCATCGTTGACGAGCCAGTCGACGTTCTCGGTCTGGTAGTCGCCCAGGATCTCCTCGGCCGGGGTGCAGTCGACGGCGAACTCGTATGCGTTGAGGTTCGGGCTGTGCGGGATGGGCACGGGAGCCGCGAGGGCGAGGCGAGGCGAGGCCCGGGGCGAGGAGAACGGGGAGTTGGTCGAAGCCTTGCGGGTGAAGGTGGCAGGGATGAAGCCGGGCGGGGCAAGGGGGCTCACGGCCAGCCTGGGGGAGCCGGACAGGGGAGTTCCGGAAGAGGTGCGCCAGGAGGCCGGCGAGGGTCGTCGCAGGATGGTCTGACGGATGGGGGGGGTCGAGTTGGCGCCCCCTTCCCGATACCTCCACATGATGTCGAGGATGGTGTGCTCGAGGGAGATGCCCGTGAGCGTCGTCTCCTTTCTGAAAAGCTTCTCGATTTGATCGGTCTTGTCTTCGTCCTCGAGATTCGGGTCCTGCAAGATGGGCAGGCACATCTCGTACTGCTCGTCTAGCAACATGGCTGCGGATTGTTTCCAAGCCAGCTGAAGCCGACGAGATATTAGATATGTATGTATGTAGTTGTTCGGTAAGCCGAGATCGAGTAAAGGGAATAAGTTGCTGGGTTGAAATGGGTCGGCAAGCGGCGAGTCTGGAGAGGCAGAAGGAGAGGGTCGAGTCGGCACAGCTACTCGTGCTGGTATGGCCGGAGCAGCGTGGGTTTCGTAGGCGGGACGCAGAGCTCGACGGGGCGGACGGCGGATGAGCAGTATTAATTACAAGAAAGGCCGAGAAGGTTGCGAGGGAATGATGGTGCAATACTGGGTGTCGTACTCCGTAGGTAGTGCACTTGGATTCGAGCGCTAAGATTGAAGGCGTGGGCCCGGTCAGCTCCTTAGTTTGGCCTGAAAGGGGGGGAGGGGGAGAAGAGGGAGAAGGGGGGGGCAAGGGAGGGTACAGGTAGGCAGTATGGTGGGAAGATCAGCTGGGGGTGGCCAGAGGAGACTCGTCGGCTTGAGGTGATGGATGACGGAGCTACCTATGTACGGGTAAAGGAGATGGATCCGGGGATTCGTAGCAACGCGACCCAGCAGGAACGCGCTGCCAGTATGTACAGTATGAAGCGAAGAAAGCTCGGGTTCCTCGATGGGAGAGGACAAGAAAACGCAAGCAACGTACATGTACGAATTCACGCCGAGATGGGGTGAGGCCAGGATAGACTCGAGAGCCCCTTGGTGGCAGTGGTAGTACGGAGTAGTAGGAGGCGGTTTTTGTTGAAGAGAGGTATGATGTGGATGGAACTGAAGAATCAATCCGTACTCGGCACAGGAAGGGGTATTCAAGTGATTTGGAACAAGTCGGAGGGCAAGCAATCGAGGACGACGGGCGGCCTTACATTGCGTCGAGCACCCCGCAAGGTGAGCAATGGAAAGATGGATGGCCAGAGGAGGTGAGGAGCGAGCGCCCTGAGCCAAGTTGCTTGGAGCTGGATCTGCGGAATGGTGGGCACTGGGCGGATGGATCGAGGGGGACGATTGACGGTCGCGATGGTGGACAGGAAGAAGGAATTTGATGATGGATGGATGGATGGATCAAAGCTTTGAGTATGATGGTGTTGGTGGCAGTACAGGTACTACAGGTAGGAAGAACAGATCGACTCTGACAGCGAGTCGGACTCCAAAAAATCCGTCGAAATGGAAAGACACAACAGCCCGGTGGTCAACCGATTAAGTTGAGGCTCGAAGCTTCGCGGGCATCGTCAATTCGCTCCAGCGTGATTGCACGATGGCACTTTTAAGTATCAAGTACTCCGTACGGAGTACATCAACATACCTACATATACAACCTGTATCGTGCATTGGATATGTCTACATACATATACATACCCTGTAGCGGGCGGTCTGGGGACAGGTACTGGTATGTGGATTGATGGAACTTCCAACTTGGTCAATAGAACGTGCACCGGGACTCGGAGGGACTTTTTCGTACCGCCAAAGCAGCTCCAAGAGCCTGGCCGTGGCTGATTCAGTGGTTCTGGTTCGCCTGAGCGGCTGCCGCGAGCCCCTGCTGGGAGAGCTGCCCGTGGCCTGGCTGGCTGCGAGGCACCGCCAGGCCCCCCATGCATCCCGAGCCAGAGGAAGCTCGCTCGCCCCTGGAATTTGTGGATGGATGGATGGATGGATCAATGTGCTGTTCCTTGAGGACTGGATGGACTCGGTGCTTGCAATCCGCCTCACTGGTGTCACTTTCAATAGCAGGACCTGGGATCAAGTTGTCTTCCAGTTTCATCGACTTGAGTCCATCGAGTCTTCTTCCATTCGCTGCGGAGACTGTGTGCACTGTGCAACCTCGTGGAGACTCCCTCGTCCCTTCCACCGTGCCATGAACGCCAACCGTGCCTCGTCGATCGCGGAAGGCGCTGCTGAGAGAAACCCTACTGCATGAGGTAGTACGGAGTAGGAGGTACGGAGTACGGAGTAGGTATGTAGCAGTACTGCGGAGTAGGTTAGAGGTAGTACGGAGAGGTACCTACTACTACGGAGTGGTAGCACCTGCCCTGGGCATCAATCCGCCCGAGGAAGGAGGCGAGGCGGCATTGATCGATCCGTCATCGTGACCATTCCTTCTTTCCTTCCAAGATGCTTCCTTCCTTCCTTCCTTCCTTCCCTCAGCCCAGCCCGCATCCCTTGAACAGCCTGGAGGTGAAGGACGCTCTTCCCTTCCCTTCACTACTAACCTACTCGTACGACTCGTACAGTGAGGCGAATGCCGTGCATCGGGTACTACCTCTACAGAGGTCGTACCAGCAGGTACTATCGGCTTGTACCCGTACACACTCCGTGCCTCCAGGCACACCAACCTGGAACCGCCGCTTGGCTCCAGCAACACCAATCACGGCCTGGCGAAATCATCCATCCATCCATCGCCTCAACCTCCCCACTGCCTCAGCTCCAGGACGGGCGGAAAGCAGAGCATAAAAGCATCATCCATCATCAAAAACCCCAGAGCCCACTCACCATCCCCCACGATCCATCAATCAACTCTCGACGGTCAAGGCGGGGCACCCCTTTTCACCGGACTCCGGGGGAGCTCGTCGCTCCCAGGGGATAGCCGTCGGTGATCGGCACGTTGATGGATCGATCGATGGGACCTCAATGCCGCCATCCGGGAGGGATGGGTGCGGACCAGACGTGCCCAAGTTCGCGCCGGGGTCTTTCTGCGCTACGCTGGGGTCGGCGGTGACGTGGACAACAAACTACCCCCCCCCCCCCCTCTTCCCCCTTCCCTTTGCCGACTTGGGTCGTGGGGTCCAAGGGTCACTCCGTGAAGCGCTCTGTTCGTACGGAGAATGGAGGGCTGCGAGGCAGAGAAGCCTAGCCGCAGGTTTTGCTTTTTCTTGCTTCCCCCTCAGCCCCTGAGCAATTTGCATGATACGGACGGGGTACGAGTACAGCTGCGCTGCGTTATGGGACATCTTCCCGCATTGGCTGTTTCCGGCAGAAACGAGGCTATCGTGAGAGACTTCTAGCGGTCTGCTGACAATACATGGCAGATGCGGAGAGGAAACAATATCCAGGCCAACTCTACATACTCCGTACCTGTACGAAGATTTCGTAGTCGCTCATCAAGAAAAAGGTGGGGGGGGGAAGAGCTTGCGGATGTTGAATCAACACCAATCCCCAAGCCTTCATGCCATAGAAACACGCCAGTCCGCTGCCGCCTGCCTTTATACTACCTCCTCGTCCTCGAGATCATCCAAGTCTCCAAAGCCAAAGCCAAAGCTGAACCCAGCATCCGTGCCAGCCCCTTGCTGGCCCTCCTCGTCCCTCCCCACGGCCACATCCCACTTGCGCTTCTTGCCCGCCTTCCTGTCCGCCAGCTCGAGGCCCCTCCGCAGGACGGACGGGTACTCCAGCCCGAGCCGCTCCGAGAACAGCTCGAAGGGGTTCTCCACGTGCCTCGGGAATCCCGACACCTGGTCAGGCTTGTCCCTGAGGAAGGCGAGGACCTCGGACAGCAGGCTCAGGCTCGGGGACTGCGGCACGAAGTTCTGCGTCAACGCGATCCCGCTCTCGAGGTTGACCACCAGGTGCCACCACCCGCTCGGCACGTGGAGCATCTCGCCCGCGGCGCAGACGCCCTCCACGCACGACGGCAGCCGCCGCGCCTCCGCGTGGAAGGTGAGCAGCCACTCGGCGATGCTCAGCGGGCTCGTCACCTCGCTGCTGTCCTGCGACACGTACACCCCGGGCACCTCGGCGTCGGGCGGGAACATGATCCAGTACTTGGACCCCTGGACCACGGCGTTCCACGCGCTCGTGCCGTTGGGGTCCTTGTGGAACGTCGACCCGCTGCGCTCGGGGCCGATGATGAGCCACCGGTGCGCCGGCCGCTCGCCGCCCAGCACCTCGAAGAGGTCCGGCCCGAAGCACTCCGGCCGCCAGTACGAGGCCGCCGGCCCGCGCCCGACCTCGAGGCCCATCTTCTCGGCGAACTTGCGGTCGAAGAGGTACAGCGGGCTCTCGTCCTTGGTGGCGTTCATGTAGTCGCAGTACCGGGCCAACGTCCAGTCCACCGCCTCGGCCCGGAACTCGACGTCGGCGTAGTCCCTCAGGAGGGTGTCGATGGTCCACCGGGAGCACACGGGCCAGTCCTGGATGCACTTTGTCAGGACGAAGGGCGTCTCGGTCCACTTCTCGGCGTACTCGTCGTACGTCAGGTTTTCGAAGCGGGATATCCGGTTCGCCTTGGGGATGCCCCTGACGTAGTCGGACAGGACGATGTTGGAGCAGGCGAACGGCCTGTGTAGGACGTCGGAGAAGACCTGGCTGCCGTCAACCTTGGCCTCTCTGTCTTGTGGGAGTCCCAGGACAGTCGAGCGCCAGGAGCCCCGCCATTTGGCTCGATGGAGTGCAGGCTTTGCTAGAGCTAATCTTGAATGACGGACATCCGATGCAAAGGAAGATGGCAGGTCCTATGTCAGCTTCCATCCTAATGTGCGTCCGGGATAGGGAGCCTTATCCGTTGATAAAAAAAAAAGGGGCGGGGGGAGGGGGAACAGGGGCTGAGGACTCGGGGGCCGTACCGAAGATACAAGGACTTCCAGAGCTCGTCAGAGTGGCAGAAGGCATAGAGGAATCTGCAAGTAGAGCCGAGTCTCAAGAGATCATGTGCGCTGAAGTGGTCCAAGACGACGCTCAGGATCTCGTCTGGGAGCGCACCCCAGGACCCGGTACACCGGCGCGCAATGGGTGCGCGGGTGAAGTACTGGTTTCCGAGAGGCTTGACCCCGAGAGGATGAGTCGGAATGGAGTTTGCCTGAGTCATGATCTCTCAGGCTCGTCGTTGAACAGACAATCGACGACGGATCCACGGCGCGGCCAAGCCAGAGGTCATAACATGAGCGATGGCAGTTGAAGCCACCGGATACGTTGAGATTGGACGCAGGGACCTAGGATTTCAAATCTGAATGTCAGCGAATCGAAATATTCCAAGTCTCCTCGTCACCATCGTGGACAGGTACTCGTGCATACATCCGAAAACGGGCGTGCCGCCTCAATGTCAGGAACCTGCCTAGTTTTTCGCACCTCCTGGAGAGAAATCTTCAATCTAGCAAACTAGATCTGAACCCAGCACGAAAGCAACGCACGGTACTGGGCCGAAGATGGAGTCAATTGGTAAGGGTGGCGCTCCCAAGCCCGTCAAGCGAGAAATCAAAAAAAAAAAAGGCAGAAGACAATCCCAAGTGGTGATGGCTTCCAATCGATGGAATTCTGCACGGAAGCACATCACGGTCTCAATGGATCTAGCGCCATGTCGACTCTCCCACAGCGGGCCAGGGGCCTGTATCCGAGGCCGCTGTAGCGCTATTGGCGCGCTGTAAATCGCCTGCCAGGCCTGAAGACCCGATGCTGGCTCTCTCATTGGCTCGGAATGGATCCATGATCGATGGATGGATCAATCGATTGATCCATTGACGGGTCAATCCTTGATCCAGGATTTTTTTTTTTTTTTTTTTTGGCACACGCGCCGGACTTCCCCTTTCCTGGGCTTCAATGGAAAATTCACAGCCCAAAATCTGGAATCGTTCGGGGGGGGGGACGGAAAACTGGTGTGGCCCAACTTGGCGCACGAGTCCTCTGCACGATACTTCCCGTCCCTACCCAGAGATACCTCGCCCTTGGCATGCCCTGACGCCACGATCCAGGCAAGCTGATGGCCTTTCCAGAGGTATCTCGCCCTATTGCGATCCCGCAGGCGTCAGGTACCTGTCAGGTACCCATCGAGCCTCGACAACAGCGCCTGGCCGGTACCCTAAGGAAAGCCCCACCAAGACCCCCGCGCTCACCGCTGATTGGCCGCAGCGATGGAGGGCAGGAGCGAAAAAATCCAAGTCCTTCCCTTCCCATCCCCATCCCGTCGCCCCTCAGGTTAACTTTTTTTTTTTTTCCTCTCCTCTCCCTTCCATTTCCTCCTCCTCCTCCCCAGGACCACCACATCCATCACCCATCACCACCGATATATAGCTCGTGCCTCTTCTCTAGTTTCTGCTGGCTCTCGTCCGTTTCGAGAGCTCTGGATCTAGAAGACCGCTTATACCGCATCCCTCGACCCTCTTTGCAGCCTCCAGCTCACCGGAGTCTGTCACCTCAAGCCCTCTTGTTGCAAAATCGCAACCCCGCGCACCTTCTCTTCTACGTCTGCTAGGTCGAGCTGCGCTTGATCTAGCCTTCATCTCGCCCAACCGCAATCATGGCTACCGACAAGGGACTCGAGGACGTCCCCGAGGGTGAGTTCTCCCCGTCTCGATTCTTTTCTTTCCTCCATCGTCGTCCTCCTCCCTTCGCGGGCGCCAGGGTGGTGTTGTGACGGCTGCCGGCGGTGTTTCTGTGGGAGGGAAATCATCACCACTGCATGTGCGCCCATATCGATAACCCAAAACCACACGCCCGCCCCGGGCGCCCCTCTCCTCTTCCCCCCTCGCCCCCCAAATGTTTTTTCGTCCCAACCGGCCGTCATCCATCAAGTTCGCTCGCTCGTCGATTCGGGAGGCATCGAAGAGACATCGTTGCAGAGGATTGCAGAAAATGCTGACGGACTTTTCCTTACAGGACAGATCGAGTCCAACTACGATGAGACTGTTGACTCCTTCGATGACATGGTCCTCAAGCCTGAGCTCCTCCGTGGTGGTGAGTGATAATGTCCTTGCCCTTCTCCTCGGCCACCCCAGTCCGAGGAGCCGACGACCCATCGCCTCTCTGACACATCGAGCAGTTTACGCCTACGGTTTCGAGCGACCCTCCGCCATCCAGCAGCGTGCCATCATGCCCGTCATCAAGGGCCACGACGTCATTGCCCAAGCCCAGTCCGGTACTGGTAAGACGGCTACCTTCTCCATCTCCGTCCTCCAGAAGATCGACACCTCGGTCAAGCAGTGCCAGGCTCTCATCCTCGCCCCCACCCGAGAGCTGGCCCAGCAGATCCAGAAGGTCGTCGTCGCCATCGGTGACTTCATGAACGTTGAGTGCCACGCCTGCATCGGCGGCACCAGCGTCCGCGACGACATGAAGCACCTCCAGGACGGCCCCCAGGTCGTCGTCGGTACCCCCGGTCGTGTCCACGACATGATCCAGCGTCGTTTCCTCAAGACGGACGGAATCAAGATGTTCGTCCTCGACGAGGCCGACGAGATGCTGTCCCGTGGTTTCACCGAGCAGATCTACGACATTTTCCAGCTCCTCCCCCAGAGCACCCAGGTGGTTCTCCTCTCCGCCACCATGCCCCAGGACGTCCTCGAGGTCACCACCAAGTTCATGCGTGACCCCGTCCGTATCCTCGTCAAGAAGGACGAGCTCACCCTGGAGGGTATCAAGCAGTTTTACATCGCCGTCGAGAAGGAGGAGTGGAAGCTCGACACCCTCTCCGATCTCTACGAGACCGTCACCATCACCCAGGCCGTCATCTTCTGCAACACCCGCAGAAAGGTCGACTGGCTCACGGACAAGCTCACCGCCCGTGACTTCACCGTCTCGGCCATGCACGGTGACATGGACCAGGCCCAGCGTGACCTCATCATGAAGGAGTTCCGATCCGGCTCCTCCCGTGTCCTCATCGCCACCGACCTCCTGGCCCGTGGTATCGATGTCCAGCAGGTCTCCCTGGTCATCAACTACGACCTCCCCGCCAACCGTGAGAACTACATCCACCGAATTGGTCGTGGTGGTCGTTTCGGTCGTAAGGGTGTCGCCATCAACTTCGTCACCGCCGACGACGTCCGGATGATGCGCGAGATTGAGCAGTTCTACAGCACCCAGATTGAGGAGATGCCCATGAACGTCGCCGACCTGATCTAAGCAAAATCAAAACAATCCGTCAATCCAAAAACACAAACATACGACAGGAAGGTTGAGCCAAAAAAAAAAATTCTTCAAGCCTCTTTCTCTGAACATCCGGTCTACCTCCTCAATTCTTCCATCTCTGGCTGGCTCCATCGCATTGGGTAGCCCCTCTTTTCACGGCAGTTAGGCATCTGTGGGAGTGTGTTTGCGGTGTGTTTTATTTGTTCGTAACTGCTGATAGATACGCCATTTTCTCCTCTTTTTTTTTTCTTTGCTAGAAGAAAAAATCCAACAAGCAGTCACCTGGGACAGCCAATCCACAACAGAAACCTCTTTTGGTGTCTCGAGGGTGACGGGGTGAACTTCTCCAACGGGGGAGAAAAAAAAGGAAGGGAAACGGGTGGTGAAGGAGGATTGGGGGCAAACGGGGAAAGGGTCTGGGATTCTTGCTGCGTGACGAAGACTCGGGAAGTCTTTTGCACCTTAATGACTAAAGGTGCGGCGGGCAACCAAAAAGTAATGCTATGCTTTGTTCTTTTTTTCTTAAATCTCGTCTTCGCCTTTTCTCCTCATACATTGATCCCTCTCGTGTCTTTGCTCCTCCCGTGGCAAGGTATGGTAGCAGACCGACCCTCCAATGCTACCTACTCGTACTACATTGAAACTCATGAGTCATTTGCCCACGATTCAGTCTTGGGTAGGACCAGATATGTGGTATCCAACGCCTACTATACTGGGAGAAGTAGTATTCTGTACATTTCTCAAAGCCCCCAACGCCGAAAGATTGACATAAGTGGAAAAAGGTTCTGGTATATATAACACGTCGTGGAAGCAACTCCCGCCCCGAGCGATCCAAATATCAACAGGTCAGAAAAAAAAAAAGGCAAGTTTGCATGGCTCATCATTTAGGAACAAAGGAAAGATGTCCAAACAGGCACTATGGAGCAGATCCGCGTCTAGTTGTGGTCCGCAAACGGGTTGTTGACCGGCGGCGTATTCTTGACGAGGGCGTCGGCGTACGCGCCGGGGATGGGGACAGACTCGTACACGGGCTCGTCGGACGCCACGGGGGCGTGCGGAGCCGGCTCGGCCTCTTGTTGTGCCGGAGCCTGGAAGGGCGCAGGGGCCGGCAGACCGAGGGGTAGAGATTCGCCGACAGGCGTGAGGGGGCTCATGTTCTTGGGTGTCGCGGATGGCGCCTTCATGGGAGGAGCTTGCAGCTTGAACGCCGGCTGTGGTCGAGGGGCGAATTGGGACTCGGGCTCGCTGACCGTCTGGAGGCTTGGGGTGAAGTGGGTGTTGTTGGCACCCTGGATCTGCGAAAGGTTCCCGAAGCCAGCGGGGGGGTGACGAGGAGACATGGCGTACTGGCTGAGCGCGGGTGACTTGGGGGGCAGGCCAGGAGTGTTCGGGACCCATGTGGGGGACTTGGGGAAGCCGGGAGTGTTGGGCGCAGACTGGACGCGGAGCTGCGCGAGATAGAGGTCGGTGCGGGCGCGGTCCCGCATGTCCATCGACTTGGTCAAGCGACGCTTGGAGTAGTATCTGTAGAAGATGATGCTGTAAAGCATGATACTGATGACCTCGACGACGACTTCGATGATGATGCAGATGAGGGTCCAGTTCTGAAGTCGGCAGACGAGACTGTATTTGACCTTGTCTGCGAAGACAAGGTGTCGCTGGTTCTGCACACAAGACCAACCCCACATGTCCTTCGCATTGCCTGCATTCTTGGCATTGGAGAAGATGGCAGCTGCGAGAACCCAGAGGATTAAGCTGACGATGAACTGAAGGGACCGAAATTAGCAAAGGGGCACTATAGACACAAAGACATGCGAGAGTTTCTCAATCAAAGGGTTGCCTACCCAGCCAATGGCAAACAAGCTGTAGTACGTGCCGACCTTCTCGGCGCGCCTGTGTCCTCCGCGGCAGTAGGCTGCCATGACGAGTATTGACATGAACAGAGAAAGGCAAGCCATGGCGAGCACGAGCTCTTGAGCCCAGGGGTTGGTCCCAACGGCCCACGCCGGCATGTTGCTCTGTGCGGGCAGTGACTTGGTGGCGTTGAAGATGGCGAAGGAGGAGGAAAGCATGGCTAGGATGATCAAGGAGCAGCTGAAATGAACACCTCGGAGGGCAAATTTGGCCATGCGAACGCGAAGCTTCACTTTCTGTGGAAGAGGTTAGTCTTCATCGTTGACACGCCGCGAAGCACGTCGAGAAGGGCGCGTACCAAATCCTTTTCCTGCTGCTTCTCCGTCGACTCCTCGAACTTGTCAAGCATTTGCTCCTCGCGAAAAGTTGGACTCAGGGGATTGGCCAACGCCCGGCCAGGTGTGCCGGGAACTTTCATGGCGCTCTTCAATGGGGTCTTCGGCGCCATGGGTATCGAATCTCGTTGCTGGTCCTTGATATACCCAAAGCCGACATCGCCGGGTTGGTCCCTTGCCTCGCCGAATGTCGCGCGGCCTTCGACTGGGGAATGGACGGATGTGGCCTCGGCGAACCGTGGAGTCCGAGGGGCCTTGAGGGACGTCTCTGATGATGACGAGTCCGAGGATTCGGGCCGAGTGGCATTGAGATTCAAAGCTGCAGGCCGCTTCTTCTCGCTTGAGCCTGAGAAAGCGTCAGAAGGACAAGACTCCAACATCTTGTTTCTTCCCGCGAGCAAGGTGCCCGTTACTGACCTTGTGTGGCCATGATTGGCACGATACTGCTGTATAATTCTCCCCAGAGGTGTTGAGTCGTGTGATGAAGACTGATGGCGACGAGCAGCTTTCGAAATGCTGGGAGGTCCCCCCGGGATCGATTTTTGAGAGGCTTCTTGCGGTTCTGAAAGATACTGAAAAGCAGGATCTAACAAAGACGAGACGAAACAAAGCAGGAGGCCCACAAGGATTCGAGGTCGAATAAAGCATAAGCGGGCGACCAAAAGGACCAATCAGGGGATTGCGGCGATGTCAAGAGTCGAAATGATGGAATCAAAGAAGTGGACAGTCCGGCTGCCGAAAGACGAGAGGAATATAATGGAACCGGCAGCAAATGTGTGGATGCGTGCGAGTTTTGAGGGCGGCAGCAGGACAAGACATGCAAGCAGTCTATTCGACGGCCTTGTCAAGCGCCGAGCCTGGTCAGGGTGGAACCCAGGCACGCTTCAAGCCACCGCACTCGAACGAGGAAGGCCTCTCGGTATTGGTGCGATGGATTGTATCCAGATGTATACTAGAGATAGGTATCAATAAGGTCTTCTGTCGATCGAGCAACGGATACTACTATCAGTCCCCGGAAGAGCAAAAAGGAAAATGCAAGGCTCGCATGGGGTTCTCGGAAGTTCTGATGGACCCGGCGCTCACTTACCAGGGACGAAACACGGCGAGCAGCAGAAGCAGAAGCAGAAGCAGAAGCAGCAGCAGCAGCAGCAGCAGCAGCAGCAGGAACAACAGCAGGATCAGAAGCAACCGCAGAAGAAGGAGCAGCAGGCGGGGATAAGCGATCGGGACCCCAGAAGAGGGGCCCGAGGAGGATAAATGGTGGCATCATGGTCGGGTGGTTGCAAGGGTGCCGCCTCACAGCTCGCGGGAGCCGTGCAATCCGTGGGAGCCCGAGGAGTCAGGACTGGAGGGTTGGAGGTCGTTAACCGCCGAACGGAGGCATCTTGGGGGTTGACGATGGGGGGCTTGTGCGGAAAGGGTAAGAGGGCAGGGGCGCGGGGGAGGACCTGCCGCCAATGAGAGGCCGGCGGGTCAAGGGAAGGTGCTGGCTGGCCTGTGCTTTCCTGTGCTTTCCTGTGAGGTTGTGAGCCACTGGCAGGCTGCGAGGTCCCGGCAGGAGCTCGGGGCGCTGGGCCAGATGCGGTTAGGTGCGCGTGTCTGACGCGGAGAGACGGGGAGTCGCTCCGTACGGATCGAGTCCAACTTTCAGGTTGGATCATTGCATTGGATCAATGATTGCAGTTGTGCACAGAGGCTGGGACCTGTTCCTGCGGGAGATGAGGCTGCGCGGCGTGACGAGGAAATGAGGTGAGGCCCAGAGCACGGCTGATGAGGATTGATCAATGGACTGCGACCTCTGATGCTTGCGAAACGTGCCGTGTCGCACAGAGACCGTGGGGGATCTCCCATCACCTGCCCTCATGAAAGGCCGCTCCCAATTTCCATGTTCCCAGTTGCCAAGCGCGCTATTGGCACCGAGTTCACAGCAATCCGTACCAGGCACTACTAACCTCTACCTACCGGTACATGTACTCGTAGGCGCATCGCCGATGCCCGTACTGGATGTACTCGACCTGTGAAAGGCCCCCAATGGCAGGAGATCATACTCCGTATTGATTGATGAAATGGATCGACCAATCTGAAGATTGAAGGCACAGAAAATCAGGGATTGGAGGATCCATTTGATGCCTGCTGGCAGGTCCTTCTAAGGTTCTCCAGTGCGATCGAGTACGAGTACGGGCAGTACGAGTACTACCTGCACCTGTACCGATAACGTGACCCGCGCGAGAGGATCGACTTCCCCGGGGCGGACTCGGTTTCTATCTTTAGGACGTCGAGGGTTCACTCAATCCGAACCCGACAGACGCGATCTGATGCTCCGTGTGATTGAGCCCTTTTTGCACGCCTCTTGCACGTCTTTTTGCACGTCTTTCGCTCCTTTCCCGTCGACGGAGAGTTTGCATGGCCCGAAATCAATGGCTCGACTGCGAGACTCGCGTCATTATAGAGTAGTAAGACCGGAAAGCCTGATTGGCGCGGGGCATCATGGATTCGCTGCCCATCAAATGGCACTGATGTCTGACGATGCAACACCATCACCAGGACCTCCCCTGCTGACCAAGTTGCCAAAGCCAGGGTTGTTGGTTTTTTTTTTTTTTTTTTTTTTTTT
>NQYQ01000005.1:76472-105519 GCA_003055925.1 Escovopsis sp. Ae720 | reverse complement strand
TACAGTGGGTAGATACGGAGTAGAGGTATGAGTACTTAGCAGTACTACTCCGTAGTAGCAGAGGCACCTCTACCCTGGCAGTACCTCCTCTCGTGGGAAGCCGTGCTCTAGTACTGGTATCGACCCTCCGCCAGCCCTGCACCAATCAACCTCCTCCCCCCCCTCCCTGCGGCTGTCATCATCCCGAACTTCCCTCTCCAACTTCCACCTTCTCCGGACCACCACCTGGCACCACCACCACCACCACCACTAGGTAACCTTCTCCTCTCAACTAAACTCCCTCTCCGTACGGAGTACTCGTACTAACTTCTCAAGCACCAGCCTCTACCAGTACTACTCCCGAGTCTCTCCTTAATCATCTCCAGCTACGCCGTACTACTGGTACTACCATTGATCAATCTCCTCTGCTACGAGTACTAGCACCTCATCCACCCACGCTTTCGCCCTCTCCCCCAACTTCAACCCGCCAACTCGCGAACCTATCAACAACGACTCGTCCATCCAACCCCACCTCTATCCAGAGCCTGCGCCTCGACCGTACGTTCTCCTGCTACGAGTATTATACCTACTCTCATCCATCACCCCTATCGCCTTGCCTCACCTTTCTCGCTCCCCAGAAACGCGCACCCCCTTCCTCCTAATTCAATCTCGACGCTCCCGAACTGAGAATCATCTCACAGATCTAGGAAGAGCCGCCCTGCACGCAATCCCGTCACTCCCGCAATCCGAAATGTGAGTCCCTGGCCATACGCGGCCCTCGCCCTCGCCCTCGCCATCAGCTTACCCTGCCCCGTCCCTCCCCTTCCCTCTGTGACGACGACTCCTCTGCGGCAGGTCGCTTGGGAGTCCGACCGTCTCCCCGGGCGCGCATGGCTTTGTCTGCGATGCCGCAGAATAATTGCCGCTCATGGTCGCTGGTTGCCTCGCCTCTCTTCTCTGCTCGTCGTCTCTTCGCTCGCCGCCGCCCCGCTCGCCGCTCCCGACGTCATTCGTCGTTTCGCCGTCGTCGGCCGGCATGCAGTACTGTGCTCGCTGCCAGCTCTCCCGCGAAACCCCACCATGAGACGCTCTAGAGGCTTCTGGAGCGGGGGAGAAGCGTCAGTCGGGCATGTCGCGGAAAGCGTCGACACAAGGAGAAGCCTCGCAACCATCACCTCTGCACCTCTGGCGACCATCACCCGTTTTTCCCCAAATTGAATTTTGATCTTCGCTTCCTGTCTCTCCTTGATTCCCCCCTTTCTCTTTCCTTTTTTTTCTGGGAGGGTCTTCGATCGCGCGCAGTCCCGCCTTTGATCGCCACAAAACGACCCCGATAGTTTCCCTTCGCCCGTCAGAACAGACTCCATCTCCCGACTACACCAACTCTCCTGCCCTTCTTCAACGCCTTTTATGTGTCGCGTCCACCCAAAATACTAACAGGATTTCTCAATTCAGTCACTAGCCGCCGAAATGGCTCAAGAAGACCGTGTTTACAAGGCGAAGCTCGCTGAGCAGGCTGAGCGCTATGAAGGTTGGTTTGGCTGGAGGCGCCCTTCCCCCAAGTGACTGGGAACATGTGCTGATTGAGTTCTTCTCCCGCCAACAGAAATGGTCAGCAATATGAAGGAAGTTGCCAATGAGGATCGCGACCTGACCGTCGAAGAGCGCAACCTGCTCTCCGTGGCCTATAAAAACGTCATTGGCGCTCGTCGTGCTTCTTGGAGAATAGTTACTTCTATAGAGCAGAAGGAGGAGTCCAAGGGCAACGCCACCCAGGTCACCTTGATCAAGGAGTATCGACAGAAGATTGAAGCCGAGTTGGCCAAGATCTGCGAGGATATCCTCGAGGTCCTTGACAAGCACCTTATCCCCTCGGCCGCGTCCGGCGAGTCCAAGGTGTTCTACGAGAAGATGTATGCGACCCAGAATCCAACTTCGCGGCCGAAGCCGTGAGCCCTCCGCTGACCCTCACTCACAGGAGGGGCGACTACTGGCGTTACCTCGCAGAGTTCGCCACCGGCGATTGCCGCAAGGACTCGGCCGACCACTCTCTCCAGGCCTACAAGCTTGCTACCGATACCGCCCAGACCGACCTGCCTCCCACCCACCCCATCCGCCTGGGTCTTGCCCTGAACTTCTCCGTTTTCTACTACGAGATCCTCAACACCCCTGACCTGGCCTGCCACCTCGCCAAGCAGGCCTTTGATGATGCCATTGCCGGTAAGCTACGTCACCGCCCCAAGCGATGGCCGCTCGATGCACGCGGACGCAGCGCACTGACTTGTCTCTCACAGAGCTCGACACCCTCAGCGAGGAGAGCTACAAGGACTCCACCCTCATTATGCAGCTTCTCCGTGACAACCTCGTACGTCCTCCCCTCCCCTCCCCTCATCTCCCCTGCTATTTTTTTTCTTATTGACAAACCACTCTGCAGACGCTTTGGACCTCCTCTGATGAGACTCACGCCGCCCCGGAGCAACCCAAGGAGGAGAACACAGCCGCCGCTGAGGCTCCCGCTGCCGAAGAGGAGAACAAGGCTGCCGAGTAAAATTGGTGAAGTGGAAGACGGATTGTTTGGCATTGGCCAAGTTGGTACCGGATTGGCTGGTGTATACGGAGTGGATGGCAGATGCCCTTTGATTTTAATCCTGATCAACAGCTTCGGCATCGTATAGGCAAACTCGCAACGGCCGGGAAGAGTTTGATTTGATGTTTTTTTTTCTAACAGACCGGCAGGCAACGTGGAAGGAGGGCCAGCAAGATGCCTCTTTTCACATTCCGATGCCTCGCCGTCTGAAACAATAAAATACTGCCACTTGCTTTCAATACAGATATATCAGATTTCAGAACCTGCTTTGCAACACCGTGTGAAATGCACTTGGCCTCTCAATGGTTTCAAGTTGTTATGCATCTGGTCGATGGCTTCTGTGAGCCGCAAGGATTGATTCACCACCTATTCCCCAAAGGAGGAGCTTCAGGATATTATGGCGGGGATTGTTTCAATGGCTGGTGTCTTTCCCATTTGACGTTGCCCGCGCTCTATCTCTATGTCTGCCATCATCTTGGTGATCCTCCTCCTCCTCCTCCAATACCGCGAAGTGCACCTGCAGCCACAGACTGCAATCCTGGCATCCCACCATGAGCACGCCCTCGTGCTCCACCTCCAGCAGGTCCTCCTCGCCGAAGGCGTACCCCCGCTCGTTCCCGCACCGGCAGGACCTGTGCCAGCGCCCCTCCCGCTCATCGAGCTCCAGGTCATCGAGGTCCACGCTCTCGATGCCCGTCTGGAACGCGGCATCTTTGTCGCCGCGCCCGGTGAGGGTAGCGGAGCGAAGTATCCTGAGGGAGGCGTCGTAGTCGGCGCGGCGGCGGGGGGAGGAGAGCACGGCGAGGGCGGAGCTGATCTGGTCGATGGAGAAGGTGGAGCTGGAGCCGCGCCCGGTAGTGCGAGCGGTGCATGATGCTGCCGAGCATGACGAGCTACATGCCGGCGCGATCGTGGATTTGCATGTGGATGGGGGTGAATATGTGTGAGGAGCAATGGGGGATCTGGATTTGTCGGGGTGGTGGCGTAGGAGGGCTCTCCTGTAGGCCTGCTTGAGGAGGGCGGAGGGGTCGGATTGGGATTCTAGGAGGGAGGGGGAGATGCCGAGGACGTGGTAGTGCGTGGGATTGTCCATGGTTGAGCCACGGGCGTTGTCGCCTTCTTCTTGGGCCTGGAGGATGGGCGTTTATGAGAAGAAGTTGAAGAACATCAACGATGGAATACGAGGGTTTCACGGCGTGCTATGAGAGCTGGGTTGAGGGTTTCTGGGGGGTGAAATTTCGATGGTGTTGAGGGCATCACGTGATGCATACGATATGGGGGGGGATCGCCTTTGGTGAAGGGGACTTGATGAACGAGAGGAGATGACCAGCCCTTGGTGTATGAAGATTCAAAAGCCAGGAGTCGGTTTGCCATGGGTCTTGCTGCTTTGCATGCAACTGCTGTTCATTGTCTGCTCTTACACTGGACAAGAGGCCGCTCAACGTCATGTCTTTTGCCCTCGACTCGCATCGCTTTGGGAAGCGACTGATGGCTCCCAGAAGGCGTCTCCGGGAGTGACTGGAACATAGGATGCTTGGAAGATCTTGTTTTCTTTTTTAATCTATTAATACACAAGAATATGCGGTATATGTACAGCAGACTCTCGTGGAGGCGAGAGCGTTGCCACTCTTGATGTCGTTCATTTGGGGAACTTGGTCCAGCCTCTTTTCCCAACCTATCGTTTTGGTCAGCCTTTCCATCCATACTCCATATGCGCCGCCTTTTTCTCCCGAATCTAATGTCGAGAGCGGACAAGACTTACTCTTTTGAAGGACCGTATAAGCTTCGGCATCTCCAGCATGGCCTTCCTCCTCTGCTCCATCCTGCAAGTCGAGTGTCAGCCGCCTTAATCTCCCCCCAAAGCCACAACTGGACGCGCGCGTCCGGGGCCCGGACGTTGACGTACTTGGCAATCATGCGACGCTCGTGGATGTGGCCCTTGACGGACTGCCCGACACCCGTGCCCTTGACCCTGAGGCCGTGCTCCACGCGGTGCGCGAGCTGGTATTCGGTGCCCTTCCTCGTCTCCGGCAGGAGCTCCTCGACGCCGTGCTCGCGCGCGAGCTTGACGAGCTCGGCCTGCCGCCGCTGCGAGAAGACGGGGTCCTGCCACCTGCCCGTGACGGGGTGCTTGTAGAATCGGAACGGGTTCGGCCGCTGCTCCTGGTAGGGCGTCGGGGCGGTCCCGGGGGCAACGATGGATGCCGGGGGCCAGCGGGCGAAGAAGCGCTGGAGAGGGGCCGGCAGGGACTTGGCCAGCTGGACGAGGTTCGACGGGGAGGCCATTTCTTTTATGATGCTGTGGTGCGCCGCGGCCTGCGTCGGGACGGGAGCATGTCGCGGACAACTTGGGTCTTCGTTCGGATCAATGCAAGTCGCAATCAGTCGATCGTCAAATCAATTCATTCCCCGGGGTCCAAAGATTGGGGGACGAGGCTGAGGATCAATGCGATTCGCGGGACCCACAGGGGGCGCGGGTTGTGATTGGTCAGGTAGGGACCGGCACATGTGGGGTGGGGTCTTCACCTGCGAGCTGTGGCAGGTGCGAGACTTGACTTGGGGGGCGACTTCCCTCGATCATTCTCAGCCTTGCCGCCGATGGACATCAACTCATCACAACTCATCACCACCTCCCATTGATCTCTTGGCCTCTTTTCCTGCACATCGGAATCATCAACGCCACTAGATACACCATAAAAATCGAAATCTTCTTCTTCTTCTTCTCTTTGCGTCGGGCCACGGGACGGTCCCATCGGTAGACATGCCCCTCGACATAGAAGAGATCCTGCGACAGAAGAAGGCGGCTGACACCGCAGCCGCGAAGCCCCGATTCATCCCCAAGGCCGAGCGAGAGCGCCTCGCCGCCGAGACCGCCAAGAAGGAGGAGGACGACAAGAAGCGGAAGGCCGCCCTCGAGGCCGAGAAGCGCAGGGGCGACGAGAAGAAATGGGAGAACCGGACGAATGGCAGAGGGCCCGGCGGGATGCCGAACGGCATGCCCAACGGCGGTGCGTCGGGCCATGTTCCCACGGGGCCCAAGGCCATGAACCCCCACAGCGGCGGCCGGGACCGCGGGCGTGAGTCCGCGCGCGAGGCGAAGAAGGCGGACAAGACCAACGGCGAGAAGCGCTCGGCGGCGGAGATCGAGGCGTCCCTGCTGCGGTCGCGCTACCTCGGCCCCGAGGTCAACCAGCAGTCCAATTTCTCGGCCAAGAAGAAGCGCATGCGGACGACGGAGAGGAAGTTCAACTTCGAGTGGGACGCGGACGAGGACACATCCCGGGACAACGACCCGCTCTACACGAGCCAGACCGTCAACAGGGGCGGCTCCCTCGCCGGCGTCGGCGGCGAGTTCGACGAGGAGGCGGAGTCGCGCGCCCGCAAGAGGGCGAGGATGATCGAGGAGCGGGACCCCGAGAACGGAAGGGAGCGCGCCAAGGGCATCATGGAGGACTTCTACCGCGCGCGCGCGAGGGCCAAGGAGAGGGCCGACAGGACGGGCCTCGGCCGCCACTGGTCGGACAAGGCGCTCGGCGAGATGCGCGAGCGCGACTGGCGCATCTTCAAGGAGGACTTCGGGATATCCACCAAGGGCGGCGCGATACCGAACCCGATGCGCAACTGGCACGAGTCCGGCCTGCCGCGGCGGCTGCTCGACATCGTCGACGACGTCGGGTACAGGGAGCCGTCCGCCATCCAGCGGGCGGCCATCCCGATCGCCCTGCAGGCGCGCGACCTCATCGGCGTCGCCGCCACCGGTTCGGGAAAGACGGCGGCCTTCTTGCTGCCCCTCCTCGTCTACATATCCGACCTGCCCCCGCTGACCGAGGTCAACAAGAATGACGGCCCGTACGCGCTCATCATCGCGCCGACGCGCGAGCTGGTCCAGCAGATCGAGGTCGAGGCGCGCAAGTTCGCCGAGCCCCTCGGCTTCCGCTGCGTCAGCATCGTCGGCGGCCACTCGCTCGAGGAGCAGGCGTTCGCGCTCCGCAACGGCGCGGAGATCATCGTCGCCACGCCCGGCCGCCTCGTGGACTGCATCGAGCGGCGGCTGCTCGTGCTCGTGCAGTGCTGCTACATCATCATGGACGAGGCGGACCGCATGATCGACCTCGGCTTCGAGGACTCGGTCAACAAGATCCTCGACGCGCTGCCCGTGACCAACGAGAAGCCCGACACCGACGACGCCGAGAACCCGCAGCTCATGAAGCGGTACCTCGGCGGCAAGGACCGCTACCGGCAGACCATGATGTACACGGCCACCATGCCCCCGCTCGTCGAGAAGATCGCCAAGAAGTACCTGCGCCGCCCGGCCATCGTCACCGTCGGAAACGCCGGCGAGGCCGTCGACACCGTCGAGCAGCGCGTCGAGTTCATCCCCGGCGAGGATCGCCGCAAGAAGCGCCTCCAGGAGATCCTCTCCTCGGACCAGTTCGCCCCGCCCATCATCGTCTTCGTCAACATCAAGCGCAACTGCGACGCCGTCGCCAGGGACATCAAGTCCATGGGCTGGTCCGCCGTCACCCTCCACGGCTCCAAGACCCAGGAGCAGCGAGAGGCCGCGCTCGCGTCCGTGCGCTCCGGCCAGACCCAGGTCCTCGTCGCGACCGACCTCGCCGGCCGCGGTATCGACGTCTCCGACGTCTCGCTCGTCATCAACTTCAACATGGCCACGAGCATTGAGAGCTACACGCACCGCGTCGGTCGTACGGGTCGTGCGGGCAAGAGCGGCGTGGCGATCACTTTCCTCGGCAGCGAGGACAACGACGTGCTCTACGACCTGAAGCAGATCCTCAGCAAGAGCTCGATATCCAAGGTGCCGGACGAGCTAAAGAGGCACGAGGCCGCGCAGTCCAGACCTGTCAAGGGGGCGAAGAAGGATGAGGCTGCCGGGGAAGGGGGGAGGGGCGGATGGGGAAAGGGACGGTAGAGATAGAATTTGACCCCATGATGATGGCTGCATTTGGAATGATGAGAAGATGCGATCTCCTTTAATGATAGCAAGATTTGAATTTAGGCATCCTTTGTTGGTGTTGTGTAATGATAAAACTTTCCATGGTGGGGGGAGCCTCTTGACTCCCCCTTACTCATTTGACGCGAATAGAGGCATGTGCTTTCGGATTCACTGAGCCGGTCTTCATCTGACTTTCATTTTACTCTTTTAATCTCATGTAGAGGGAAGATCACGAGACGTCTACTCTAGTTTCAGCTGCTCAAACTGCTTGATCGTCTCCTCCAGACTGCTCTTCTCCTGCTTCGCATCCGCCAGCCTCTTCTGGTCAGCCTCCTGCACGGCCGCAGACACCTTCTCCTTGTATCCCGCATCGGCCAGGAGCTTCTCCTGCTTCTGCAGGTTGGCGTTGGTCTTCTCGAGCTTCTTCTGCGCCTTGGCGATCTCGGCGTCCATGTCGACGCGGCCCTTGACGTGCAGGAAGACGGAGGCGTCGGTGGAGACGGAGTACGCGACGGAGCCGAGCGGGCGGGGCGCGTCGGCGCCGATGACGAGCATGGTCTTGACGCCCTTACCGCTGAGGGACTTGATGGACGAGACCTCGTTCTGGCAGGTCTTGAGGGACTCTTCGTTGAAGGCTTGGATGATGACTGAAGGAGGTTTCATGGTCAGCCGGGCTGGTCTTCTCACGACGAAGGGTATCGAAAAAAAGGGGGGGGGGATTAAGTGGGGATGACTTACCTTCGGCATCCTCCTTGACGGTGTACTCGGCCATGAGGGAGCGGGTGGCCTTGGTGCAGTCGAGGACGAGCTCGTACGCCTTCTCGGACTCGGGGTCGTCGAGGACGGGGGTGTAGGTGGGGTATTTGGCGATCATGATGGACTTGGTGGTGTCCTCGGGTCTGCGGGGCATTCTCTGCCACATCTCCTCTGTGATGAAGGGCATGAAGGGGTGGATCATGGTCAGGGCGGTCTCGAGGGTGGTGTAGAGGGTCTGGATGGCGGAGTTGCGCTCCTCCTCGGTGCCGTCGCGGATGATGGCCTTGGAGTTCTCGATGTAGACGTCGCAGAGCTCGTTGTACCAGTATTTGTAAACGATGATGGTGGACTTGGAGAACTCGCGCTCCTCGAGGGCGATGTTGATCTCCTTGGCGGCCTGGTTCATCTTGTGCAGGATCCACCTCTCGGCGAGGGTCTTGCCGACGACGGCGCCGCACTTCGAGGGCACGAAGTCCTGGGGCAGACTTCCCAGGACGTACTTGGTAGCCTGGAAGATCTTGTTGCAGAACTTCCGGTAGCCGTGGATGACCTTGACCTCGAGGTTGATGTCGCCACCGCCGGTCGTGGCGTTGATCATGGTGAAGCGGAGAGCATCCGCGCCGCACTGGGGGATGCCGTCGGGGAATGCCGACTTCTGGTACTTGGTGGCCTTCTGGATCTCGTTGGGGTGCAGGTTGCCGAGGTGGAGCTTGTCGTGGAGGTCCTGCAGCTGGATGCCGGAGATGACGTCCAGAGGGTCGACGACGTTGCCCAGACTCTTGCTCATCTTGCGACCCTCGGAGTCTCGGACGAGACTGTGGCAGTAGACCTCCTTGAAGGGGACCTGGCCCGTCAATTTCAAGCTGAGCATGATCATCCTGGCGATCCAGAAGAAGAGGATGTCCCAGCCGGTCTCGAGGATGCTGGTGGGGAAGAGCTTCTCGAGATCGAGGGTCTTTTGGGGCCAGCCCAACGTGCTGAATGGCCACAAGCCAGACGAGAACCAGGCTGTTCAGCAGAAGTCAGTATGCGAGCCAACGAATGTGATGGACGATGGCCGGTCAGGGGGACTCACTGTCGAGGACATCCTCATCTTGCTCCAGCGTGAATGTCTTGCCCGGTAGGGCAGCCTTGGCTTTCTCCTCGGCCTCTTCTGCCGTTCTGCCGGCAAACCACAGCTTCTCCTCGGGGATGTCGGAACCGCCCTCGATCCGGGCAAAGTAGACCGGGCAGCGGTGGCCCCACCACAGCTGCCGGCTGATGCACCAGTCGTTGATGTCCTCGAGCCATCGGAAGTAGCTCTTCTCGGCGCTCTCGGGCTTGATCTTAATCTGTCCATCACGGACGGCCTGCATGGCGGGCTCGGCGAGCTCCTTCATCCTGACCCACCATTGGGGCTTCATGAGGGGCTCGATGATGTCCTTGGACTTCTCGCACATGGGGACCTTCATGGGGTTGTCCTTCTTGTCGACGTACAGTCCCTTCTCCTTGAGCGCGTCCTGGACGGAGTATCGAACGTCGAAGCGCTTCTGGCCCTCGTAAGGGCCGGCGTTGGCGTTCATCAAGCCGTTGTCGGTCAGGATGTTGATGAACTGGAGGCCGTGCTTCTGGCCGAGGGTGAAATCGTTGGGGTCGTGGGCGGGGGTGAGCTTGACAGCACCGGTACCGAACTCCATGTCGACGTATTCATCGGCGATGATGGGCAGCTTTCGGCCGGGGATGAAGGGGTGGACGGCGTTCTTGCCGACGAGGTGCTTGTATCGCTCATCCTTGGGGTGGACGGCAATACCGGTATCACCCAGCATGGTCTCGATACGAGTGGTGGCAACCTCGACAGTCTCGTCTGACCCCTCGATGGGGTACTTGAAGTGGACGATGACACCGAACTCGACCTTCTTCTCGTAGCCTGGGACATCGAGGAGCGTCCGGCCGACCAGCTCCTTGTTCTGGACCTCGAGATTGGAGAGGGCGGTGTTGAGCTTGGTGCACCAGTTGACGAGTCTGTTGGCTCTGTAGATGGTGCCCTCCTCGTGGAGCTTGACAAAGGTCTCCATGACGGCGGCAGAGAGCTTGGCGTCCATGGTGAAGGCTGATGGACGTTAGCATGACAAGGGAGAGACAAAGACACACTTGTCGGGGACTTGATGGTGTGTGTGAGAACTCACCCTCACGGCTCCAGTCGAACGAACCACCAAGACTTGTGAGAGCCTTGTTGATTCTCTTGTGGTAGTCTTCCTTCCACTCCCAGACCGTCTCGACAAACTTCTCTCGGCCGAGGTCGTGCCTGGTCTGCTGCTTCCTCCTCCAGAGCATGTTCTCGACAACGCTCTGGGTCGAGATACCGGCGTGGTCGCAACCCGGGACCCAGAGAGTGGTCTTGCCCTGCATGCGGCTCCATCGAATCATGAGGTCCTGGAGGGAGTCGCCCAGGGCGTGGCCCATGTGGAGGGAGCCGGTGACGTTGGGAGGGGGGTGGACGATGACGAAGCTTCCGGCATCCTTGACGTTGCCGTCGGCGGTGAACTCCGGCTTGAAGAAACCCTCCTTCTCCCACCAGCTGTACCAGGCGGACTCGACGGCGATGGGGTCGTAGGCCTTGAAGTTGGGGTCGTCGAAGGGGCGGATGCGCTTCTTTTCGCCGACGGGGGTGTCCTCGACGTATTCGGGGACGGGCTCCTCGGCCGGCTTCTTCTCCTTTGCCTTCTTCTCCTTGGCCGGGTTGGCAGCGACCTGGGCGGCCTTTGCCTTCTTGGCCTCGAGTTTGGCCGCCTTCTCGGCCTTCTTGCGCTCCTTCTCGACTAGTCGCAGAAGATTTCGTGTCAGATCGGATCGGAGCAGTGTGTTGACATGCGGATCAGTCATTCAAGGGTTTCCATACGCTCTTTCTCGCTCTTTGGCGCCTTGTTCTCTTTGTTGTCGGCGGGGGCTGGAGCAGGGACGCCGGATTGTCCGGCGATCCCCTCAGTGGCCGCAACTAATGTGAGGGGGGCTCGTCAGCGCGCAGTCTCCAAGGGTAGGAAGTACCCGACTGATTTGTAGGGGCACGTACCGGGACCTGTCTGGTCGATGTTGGTAGCCATGCTGAGTCGCGAGGTGGTGATGCGCCTGGTTAGAAGAGATGGCGAGCGCACGCGAAGCGCACGACCGGCGAGTCTGAACGTCGTGCCGAGGATTTTGACGAGAATTTTTTTGGAGGTGGTGGTGAACGGGTAAAGTCTGCTCGGGACCAGAACGAGAGAACAGATCCGGTGGACTTTTATTTGGAAGAGCCTTGATAAATGCCGCCGTCTGACGTCTTGGACTCCGTCGGATATCTCTCTCTCTCTCACACACACACACACTCTCTGCCAAGGAAGTCTGGTCGAAGGACGATGACGGTGACGACGAGAAGATCCAAACTTGAGTCACAGCTTTAGCCCCGCCAACATTTACCAGTACGAGTACTACCTAGTAGTTTGATGGATCGCGATCGATTCGAGTTCCTGGCCGAGGGGTCGCCTTATCGGAGCCTGTGGCGGTGCACATTCCCTCGCCCGCATGAACGTCACGGGTGGAGTCCTCAAGCCCCGTTGATGCCGGAAGTTGTTGATACGAGTACGAGTACGGAGTACAGGTACGGAGTACTCCGTACATACAGGTATCTGGTCCAGTCCAGCCCAAGCCACACTCCAGCCACAACCACTTACGAGTACGAGTACCGGTACCTGTATTTGGATTTGAATCTCATGGATCCATTCCAACCCTAACCCTGATCTGCTAATCCATCTCGGCAGCTCATTCATTACCTCGAGCTCTTACTAGACTTACTACCTATGACTTGACGAAGATTGAAGCCATCCATTGATCCTTTGCTGAGATGATTCTCTTCTTCTAGTATCTGATACATCAATCTTTCTCAAACTCCTCCGACATCATCTCCATTTTGGGATTTGCCCCTGGCCCTCTCCCTCATCGACCACCTTTACGCGCTGGTCTTTCGCATCTCTGGCGATCTCGAAATTGGCCTCCCCTCCAACGGCAGTCGCGACAGCTCACTCTGACATTCGGAAGCCAAGATCTCAGCTATAACGCAATCTCGCCATCATGGCCGGCAGAGTTCTCTGTAGCGCAAGGAGAAGCTGTGCATCTCATCTGGCTTCTTCGCTAACCGGATGGAGGAGGTTCTCAACCCGACCTGTCAGAGAGCAGACTGCCTTCTCATACTCCATCCCCCCTGTGCCAACCTGGACAAAGGTAGCAACCCGTTCTTGTTCTTGTCTTCTCGTCACTACCTGTAGCTAATGCCCCTGTCCTAGGCCCGGCAACAAGACATCCTTGAAGATATCCGGGCAAAGAGCTCCATCGCCAACCCCTCCGGCCACGATGCCGCCGTGCTCCTCGTCTCGCCCAGCTTCGCCAGGAGTCTCGATGACCAGGACTTCATGAGCCATCTCGTCAGCGCGCTCTCCGGATCCGCCAACCTCGAGAAATTCCACGTCGTCAGCGCCATCGTCGACCACATCGCGCCCTCCCTCGGATCTTTCGACCCCATCCGCGGCATCTCCGTCCTGCGAGGACACCTGGACGACATGCTCCCGCAGCTATGGGAGCCGGCGCCTCCCGTTGTAGGCGGTGACGCCGACGCCGTATCTGCCCTCACCTTCGGAGTCGGAGCCGCCTCGGTCACCCTCCCGCTAGCGAAGACGCCCTTTTTGAACTCGCGGCCCTCGACACTGCTCACGTCTCTATACGACCTCTCAAGGGGCCGTCCCTCGCTAGCCCACTTGGCCGAGAAACGCTCGCAGAAGATCGCGTGGTCGACCCGGCAAGCGCTCAACAGGGTGGCGGACCTGGGCCTCTTCGCACCGCTGGTGCCCCTGACAGCGCCGCGGGCCGTGACGGAGAGCTTCGGGAACATCGTCAGACGAATCAGCGCTGGGTCGGAATCCGTGCCCGCCTCCACGGAGCTGGAGCTCGCCGTCAACACGCTCCACGAGGAGGGCGTTCTTTCTGAGTACGGACCTGGGCCTGTCAGTGTCTGGGCAGTTGTCACGCCAAACAAACAAGAGTCCGATGCCGTGGCCGACTGGCTCGGGAGCGCCCCGGAGCCGATCCGACCGGTCCGAGACACGGCGTACATTCAGGAGCTCACGGCCAATACCGCCATTCACTTGAGCAAATTGTACTCCCTCGGTGGGCGCTTTTACAAAATCCGTAGGCCTTCCCCCCCCCCTTTTCCCCAAATAACTCTCTCTCTCTTTCGTGACATGTATCAGCTGCATTGGAAATACTAATACGGAGAGCAGTGAGCGGCGGCGGCGGCTGGGGCGCCAAAAAGGGGCTCCTCTCGCTCGACCCCCAACACACCCACTTCGCCATGTCCGAGGAGGAAGAGATGACGCGATTCATGAGAACCATGGAGGACTCCTCCTTCACCCCTCGCGGGTCCCAGATCCAGTTCTTCATCTCGTCTCTCGCGCTCTCCGAAACAGGACCCCTCGCCGTCCCCGGCATCTCCCTCGGAGTAGCCGGCGAGCCGCTTCATGCGGAGCGCGGAGAGGACCAGTCTGCCTCGCGAGGATTCATCGATGGCCACTTTGGCGCTCTGTCCAACGACGCCTTGTTCATTTCCGGGCCGGGCCTCTCTGACGGAGAGACCACAAAGTTGAGCGTTCATCACTCACGCGTCTTTGCTGCCACCCATGACGGAGCTGCCAATGACGAACTTTGCCGTCGACTTCTCTCAAGTACGAGCTCCAAATCTTGATGCCGACCTACGAATCGATGTACATCCAAAATAAACATGGCCAACTTTGATTGTTGCATCATGCTGGACTGCTAGGAGTTTCAGGGAATGGTTTATAGAAGAGCTCATAGAAGAGCTCTAGACATACATACGTCCATTGCGATTTACTGGGTCATTATTTTTGGATTGTTGCCTGGTCATGGATGATTTCGGTGTAAGCTACATGTATGTTTGTTTGGTATAAGCTCCAGCTGCATTCGAGAATCAGGGACACTGCTTTTCTCCCAGCCCCCCGCCCCCCGCTCCATCTCCCCCCCCCTCCCTCTCTCTCTTCCTTCCTTTGTCGCCGGTTCGATGACTTGACACACCTGCTCATAATCAAGCGAGGATTTATACATCCAAGAAGCATGAGCATCATTCAATCATGTCGACATCGTCAGCCTGGAACCCGGCGCCGCCAGCCGCCGTCACAGCAGCAGCCGGCTCATCACCGTCAGCGGGAGCAGCAGCGTTGCCGGAAAAGTAGTCCTCCATGTCCGCATCCAGCTCCTCCTGCGTCTTCTTCAGGCGGGGCGTGCCGCGGCCCCCGCGACCTCCGCCGCGACCGCCGCGGCCGCCCTCCGGTTCCCTGGGCCCCATTTCTCGCCGAGCGCCGGGGCGTCGGCCGCCGCGGCGCGGGCCCATGGGGCTTCTCGAGCGGTCTCCGTTGGCAGGGACGTATCTGTCGATGCCCTTGCGGGCGGCGTCCTCCTCGTCATATCTCCGGGCGGGGGAGCGCGAGCGGGATCTGCCGCCCTTGCTGGGAAGGGTGATGCGCTCAGCCAGCGGCCGGCCCGGCATGACTGCGGAATCGAAGGGGTTTCTCGAGCTCGCGGGCGTCTTGGATAGCAGGATCAGCCGAATGGGTTGACCTGGGGATATTGTCAGTCATGATGCGATATGATTTGATGTGCGCATTGCTGGCCGGGGAAAGCGCGGTACCGTTAGCATTGGCTCCGTCAAACTGTTTGATGGCCTCGAGGGCGTCTTCCCTCTCCTCGTAGACCACAGTGGCGACGCCCTCGGATCGTCCGGATCGGTCGTATCGCAGCTGAAGCTTCGTGATGGGTCCGATTCGTCTGAAGAGTTCCTGTCGCTTCGTCAGAATCTTGGGTTCGGCGGAGGCTGAGGCCTGGTAGGCCGAGCACGTACATCGAGGTCTTCTTCGGTCAGGTCATAGTGGATATTCTCGACTCGCAACTTGGCGCCTCGGACCTCGCTGATTTCGCTCGTTAGCAAGCGGCGGGAGAGAGGGCTGAGAGATGCAGCCATGGACATACCCAGAGGGAGACTCGCGACGGCGGCGAGAGGGAGGAGCGGGCCCCCTTCGGTAATCTAATTCTGATAAGCGGTGATGAGTGACGACGTCGGAGGGCGGAAAACCGTACTGGATTCTTCGAATCTATCATGAACCCATTCACTGCCATCATAATGTCAGCAAAAAAAGCGACAAATTGGGGGGAGTCTTTGGGCGGGTGGTAGGTATAGGCTGTAATTGACCTGTCTAGGTTTCGCGACTCGGTCCGGAAGGACTGTTCCGTCGAACAAAGATTTCGTTAGCGAGGAATTTCACGACGCAGGATCCCCAGCGACGGATCGGCAACAATTTCGCGAATCGGACGACTGAAGGATCGCGCAGAGGATGGACGAGGCCGAGCAACAGAGCGTTTTCAGAGTTGGAGGGAGGAAGTTTCAACCTGGCGACGGCGAGATGAGACGGTCAGCTACTGTCCAAGGCGAGACGGACAACGAGACGAGGGAAGCATAGAGCCGTGTAATGCGCCATGCGTACCTTTTTGACCCCATCGCGGGGATAGTCCTGGCGGTCCTGGCGGTCCTGGCGATCGCGACGACGGTCACCGCCGCCGCCGTTGCCGCCGCCACCACCACCACCACCACCACCACCACGTCGGTTCCGAGATCCATTGCTGCGCTGTTTCACGTCGGGTTGAACTGTCAGCCGCGGTACGGAGGGCACTGATCGACCGAGGACGCCTGGGATGGACGAACCTTTTCGGCGATGATCTCGTCAAGACCGCGGTTTATCTTGTCGGAAGCCATTTTCCCCCCAGCGCTGCGGCTCGCTTGGGTCGGACTGGGAGTGTTGGCTCGGGTACAGAGGAAAATCGATGTATGGACAGGGGCGGCGCAGGGTGATGCGACGCGACGACAGATTAAGCGAAGCTGCGAGCGGAAGGAGAGTGGGTATGAGGTGAATGCCAGGTGCCCACTGCAGAAGGGGTCCAGATGGGTGGTTGAGTTGCGAGATGCAGGATGGCCGGCGATCACGATCCACGACTCGACTTTTGGTGGTGGATCAATGGATCACAATCTCGATTGAGGCTGGACGTGCGTGCAATCAGAATTGAATCAATGCCGATTGACTCCAGCCAAGGTATCAGCTACCCTGTACGTACGTACATCCGCTGAGATCAATGATACTCGTACTCCGTACTTCAACTTCCAAGTCGCGCCGACACTGTACTCGTACAGTACTAAATGTAGATCGTCGCGTGACGGGTGCCTGTGTGTACAAACACTTTATGCGCAAATCCTTGGCTTTTCGCGGCACGAGGCGGCTCTGGAGTTGTTGCCAGTGTACTCGTACTCGTATATTTTCAATGGCTGGACCGAGCGACGGGATCCATTGACCTTTGATTGATACGAGTACTAGTAGTACCTATCCGCCGCGATCCTGACATTGATGGAATGCCGCGCCTTGTGGAATCTTGAAGTTGCAGGACCTCGTGCCTGGTCGCACAGTGCGTCTTCTCTCCTTCAAGTACAGTACGGAATAGGTACTCCGTACTAAAGCGATGCGAGCCTTCTGAAACGGGCAGGAACGTACCCATCTCCATCTGCCTGAGTGGAATTGCCAATCAATTGATCCATTGATCAGATCTCGTCTTCATCAGCTTACCTAGGAATTGATGCAATTCGATTAGTGAATTGGGGTTCGACACAGTACGCAGTATACATATAGTAGGTACGGAGTAGATACTAGTAGTAATGGATCAATGGATTGATGGAACAATAGAATCCAAGCCCGTATTCATGGCGCTGATCGGCTCGAGGATCTGCAATGACACCTTCCCCATCATCTATCTCAAACCGGCCCGGGATTGTTCCGCGCATATCCAATCACGAGCCTCCTGAAGCGTTCCGAATCCATCAAGACCACATACATCAAGTACTCACTCATTTGCGCCTCAGCCGGGCTTCAAGCTGGCCTTCTCGGATTCCTGCTTCCCACGCCCTGATCCAGACATCTGCCCTTCGCGTGTGTGTCTGCGGCGAGGGCAATTGCGTCTCCAGCAATCCGATCCGAATTCCAGTCCGGTCCAGACCACCCAAAGGGCCCCCAGTCTCCCATCCATCTCCATCGAAACTCCATCGGCCTCCCTCCGTCTCCCTCGTCGCCGGCCCCTTCATCCTCTCAACGGCCACCTCTCGACATCCATGCCATTGCCATCGCCTCCGTCGACGACCGTCTGTCTGCGCCCTCTGCCGCGGCAATCCTCCACCTCAGTGCCCGCCTGGTGGTGAAGAAGAAAGACTCGACCTCGGACCGAACAACGCGCGGGGATCCGACTCGGCCGCTCGGTCGTCCGCTCGCTCCCCATGGCTCGACCCTTGGGGGCAGTCCGTCTGAGGAAGACGAACTCCTGCACCCTCCTCCTCGGCGCCGTGCTCTGCATCTTCATCATCGTCTTCCTCATCTCGCCCTCGTCCTCGTCCACGTCGAGCCGGCTCGCCTCCTTCACCGCCGAGCACCACCTCTCGCCGCCCACCTCGCCGTACAAGAAGGGCGCGCACAACAGCAGGGCGCCGCCCGTCACGCGATATGATCTCAACAAGGTCACCGTCACCTCCGAGCCCCTCAACAACCGCGAGCACATCCTCATCCTGACCCCGATGGCGCGCTTCTACCAGGACTACTGGGACAACCTCCTCAAGCTCGACTACCCGCACGAGCTCATCACCCTCGGCTTCATCCTGCCCAAGACCAAGGAGGGCAACCAGGCCACCGCCGCGCTCCAGAGCCAGATCCAGCAGACCCAGAAGCGCGGGCCGGAGCGCGACCGCTTCAAGAGCATCATCATCCTGCGCCAGGACTTCGACCCCGCCGTCGCCTCCCAGGACGAGAGCGAGCGCCACAAGATGGCCAACCAGAAGGCCCGCCGCGAGATGATGGCAAAGGCCCGAAACTCCCTGCTCTTCACCACCCTCGGGCCCTCCACCTCATGGGTCCTCTGGCTCGACGCCGACATCGTCGAGACCCCGCACAGCCTCATCCAGGACCTCGCCTCACACGACAAGGACATCCTCGTCGCCAACTGCTTCCAGCGCTTCTACGACTCCGCCACGAGGAAGATGGCGGAGCGGCCCTACGACTACAACAGCTGGCAGGACAGCGAGGTCGCCCAGCAGATGGCAGACAACATGGGGCCCGACGACATCCTGCTCGAGGGCTACGCCGAGATGGCCACCTACCGCACGCTCATGGCCCACATGGCCACCGACGGCGGCGACAAGGGCCTGCTCGTGCCCCTCGACGGCGTCGGCGGGACCGCCCTGCTGGTCAAGGCCAACGTGCATCGCGACGGCGCCATGTTCCCGCCCTTTTCCTTCTACCACCTTATCGAGAGCGAGGGCTTCGCCAAGATGGCGAAGCGGCTCGGATGGCAGCCGTTCGGCCTCCCGAATTACAAAGTAAGCAGGGTCTCTTCTCCAAGCCTCAAACCCCCCCCCCCCCTCTCTCTCCGAAGGCACGGGCATATGCTGATTGATCCATTTCCACAGGTCTACCATTATAATGAATAAAACATCGTGCTTTTTGCGCGCGCGCTCTCACTCCTCCCCCTTCCGCACGGGCGTCACGGCATTCCCTTCTCAAACGCTACAACACGCACGACTTTGATGCCGAAAACAAAAAAAATGGGTCATGAGCTGTGCCTCGACTTTTCGTCGTGTCGAAAGGGAGCATGGCACTTCGGATACACGGAATCCTCCTGAGCCGCATTCCTCCATTGGGCAGAAAAAATACACCAAAATTTCAAACCACTAAAAGGAGATGGAAGTTCCGGTTGGCAGGGCTTCCGGGATGGCCTGGTGCGGCGTTCGATGTCTTTTTGTCCCATTCTCTCTCTCTCTCTCTCTCTCTCTCTCTTGTCTCTGTGGAATCTTGTTCCGATCATGATGGATATATATCATGGATGCATGCGATGCCGCCGGCGCGACCTCAGGCGTTTCCGATTTCCCACGAAAGTTCCCCAAAGAGCTGCTCACGCCATGACCAGTGTGCAACTGGACGAAAAAAAAAGAGGATGGGGGTGGAGGGGGGGAGAAGGCAATTGTCGCGAGCGTTCTTCCCATTTCCTCGAAAACAAAATGACTGACGTTTTTGCGTGTTTGGAAGGGCATGGCTGGTGGGAGGACAAGGGCAGGGGCATATGCCTTTTTGATTTCTTTTTTTTTCTTCATGATGATTTGTTTCGCCTTGGGATAGACCGGGAGGGATCAATGGATGGTTGGGTCTGACGGGATAGTAAAATATCAATCTATGGATATATATCTATCTATCCACATACTCCGTACTTGTTCTCGCAGCCCATGCTGGTGTTCAAAGCCGTGAAGACAACGATGCGACGACAATCTTTCAAACCCCATGAGCCCAGGTCAAAATCCAGAAAAACATGCTATGCCAAAATCAAGGAGATAAAGCACACAAAAAAAAAGAATTCCCAACTCAACCTCCTCCAGGTTCTCATCATCGTATACACCAAAGCAGATTCGAAGACGTCACGAGACGTCCCTCACTCCCCCTCGTACCGCCCCTCGCCCACGTCGCACCAGTACTCAACGAGCTTCCTCGTCCCGAGCACGTCCCCGCCCCTCAGCAGCGCCGCGACGTCCACGTTCAGCGGGCTGTCCGTCTCCGGGCAGCTCAGCAGCATGCGCACGGCGCGCACGCACTCGAGCACGCTGTACGCCGGGGTCCACGCCTCCTTGAGCAGGTCGAGGCAGATCTCGCCCGTCTGGAGCGCGATGTTGGGGTGCACGATCGGCGTGACGAAGCGCATCTTGGGCGGGCGGATCGGGTACTCGGGGGGGATCTGGATGCTGACGAGCCAGCGGCCGGCTGGGGAGGGGGGGGGGGGGACGTCAGTATGAGTTCATGGAGGGGAGGAACAAGCTGCAAAGAAGGCGGGAGGGAGAAAAAGAGAAAGAGAAAGAGAAAGAGGGGGAGAAGGAGGAGGAGGAGGAGGAGGAGGAGGAGTATACGCACAATCGTAGCCGCATCCGATGCCGCGCCCGTTGATGACGGCTTCCCAGAGGAAGAGGTCGTCCTCGCTCGCGGGCCCGAGGCGCTCGATGCCCTTCTCCTCGGGCGCCTCCTTGCGCCACGTCCCGAGCTCCTTGATGAGCCGCTTGGCTCCCCCCTTGGAGGCCATCGCTGCGGGCTGTGTTCGTGTCGCGGTTCGCGGTCGCGGTCGCGATCGGACGGTGTCGATGCTGTGCTGTGCTGCTTGTGGAGGTGCAGGCCGCCCGGGTGATGGGAGCGCGATGCACCCGCGAGTGTACCTATTGAGGAATATGTGCTGTGGTCGGGGAGCGTTGAGCAAGTCAAAACACCTTTCCTACTGGAAGGATGATTGAGGAGGAAAGAGCGGAGGTTTCAGGAAGGAATGGAAGATCGAAGACGATTGTTTGGGGGCGAGGCCCGGTGGATGTCGCATTGATCTACTGTGATGTCGGAGATGGCATCGTCGCGGGTTCGAGGTTGTCGGGGACGCTGGATGGCACTGGACAGGGATTGATCGTGGTTGCGGAATCGCCTTCGGGGTGGGCCGACGCGGCTCGTGAGGCTGAGGTGAGGCTGAGGCTGAGGCTTGGGCTGAGTCAGCATCGGCATCTCGGGGAACAGGTCGTATTCACGCTATGCGAGCAGTGAGCAGCACTACTCAAGACACAAGAAAGCCATCCGGGGAATTTGGCATGCCGCGAAAGCAAAGTCATGGCTGGAAGCAAGACTTTTTGGCATTAGAGATCGCTATCAAAATGGCGTGCAGGTATCTACTTCGTCTTCGTCTTGGCCGTCCCTCTGACACTGAGGCTGCTGCTGCTCAGCGTCGTGGTGCTGGCACTCGCCCCCCTTCCCTTCACGCTGCCCCTGACACTAGCCAGCCCCTTCCCGTTCGTAGCCGCGCCCGTCGCTGACGCGGCCCCCCTGGTCTTCAGAGACCCCGACGGGACCCTCCTGTGACTCTGCTCGCCCGCGTCGCGATCGTCGTGCTCATCGACATTGACGTGCTCGATACTCTTAGTAGAAGCCCGCGTGCGCACTCCGCCCCGGGTACTCCTGCCCTCCCCTTCGTCCATCTCCTCGTCGAGGTTAGCGACGGAGCCGACGGAGCTGCGGCTCGGTCTGTAGGAAGGGTCGGACCCCGTGCCGGACCCGCCCGAGCTGCTCGACGAGTGCCGCTGCGCCTGGGAGCGCGAGGCGCCCATCGGGGGGAAGTAGCCCATGGGGGGGACGGCCAGGTGCGCCGGGCCCTCTGCCGAGGCTTGCCTCGCGGGCTTGCTGGGCTTGCGTGTGAGGGACTCGAACTGCGCCAGCGAGACCGTGACTCTCTGCTCCTTGCGCTTCCTGCGCCGCCGCCGCTCCTCCTCCTCCTCTTCCATGCGCTGCCGCCTCATCTCGAGCGCGGCGAGCTCGGCCTTGCTGAGCTGGACGTCCGTCCTGCCCCTTGCCTGAGCCTTGCTGATTCGCGCGAGCGCCGACTGGACGAGGGTATCCTCCATCTCTGGCGAGAGATTGGACAGGTCCTCGTCGTCATCGTCATCGTCATCGTCGTCCTCATCATCGTAGTATTTGTTGTTCTTGTTCTTGTTCTTGTTGTTGTTGTTGTTGTTGTTGTTGTTGTTGTTCATCTCGTTGTCCTCCTCCTCAGAAGTCAGATCGTCGTCCCGCACGTGGCCCTGATACATCGATTTGCGCCGCGTGACGAGACTCTTGCCCGCGGCATCCCCCGAGTCCGACTCACCCCCCGTCTCCACCTCCTGGACCCTGGCATCACTCGGCCAGAACCCATATTGCGCGTCGTCCCCACCCATATTCCTCCGCCCGCGCCGCGCTGGTCTTCCCCATTGGGGCGCAGATTTGGGAGCTCGCGGCCGACCACCTAGACCGCCTCCCCTGAAAAAGCCTCATCGATCGGCTTGTCCATCAACGATGCGTGACCGAGGATGGTCGCGCCAGAAATACCAATTAACCGGAAGAGCGTGGCAAAGGGCGAGGCGATGAGGCCGAGCGGGATGGCGACGACGAGCAGGCCGGTCCAGAGCTGGGAGGTCGTGGCGCGGAAGGTGCCGATCTCGAGGTCGCGGCCGTCGAGGCGGCCGATGACGAACATGCCGGCCATGACGAAGATGATTGTGAAGAGGAGCAGGAAGTTGGTCAGCAGGGTGTAGATGCTGAGCATCACGAAGACGACGGCATAGTTGCTGGAGAAATGGCCGAGGTTGTAGTTGAGGCGGGACTGGACCTCGGCGAAGTTGGCGGGCTTGGAGAGGAGCTTGACGTCGAAGAACTCGGAGAGCGGCCGCAGGTTGGCGAAGCGGCCGCTCAGCGAGCCGGATCTGAGACTCTGGAACCGGTCTCCGAGGTTGAGACGAGACGTCAAGACGTCGAGGGGGATCTGAATGCTAGGCATTGTGGCGCGTTGTCGCTTGACGATCCGACAGAATGTTGACGACGAGTGAAAGGGGGATGTGGGCTCGAAGGTCGAGAAGGCGGTATTGAAAAGGATCGCGTTCACAGGGGCGCTGAGAGGCGAGAAAAGTGGGCTCGTGTCGAACTTTCGTGAGCGGCAGGGCCTGTTGATATCTCCAGGTATGGATCAAGCCGTCCAATTGCAGAGGGAGGTGCGGGTCAGAGGCGCAGTCACAGACTGTCAGAGCACCTGTCAGCGAGAGCAGAGCACGGCAGAGAAGGATCAATATCCTAGGTAGTTTTGTCTTGTAAGGACAGAAGACCAAAAGGGGGTGATATGGACGTACGCGGAGCGAGAAAGAAGTGAATGAATCGGTGGATGAATGAGTCAATGGATTGATCAATGATGGATGAATCTTGGTGAATTCGTTATTGGTGTGCTGTCAACTTCAAGGCGATCAATATCAAACGGCCCCTTGAAACACCGTGTGAATTCGATCCGGATCCTGCACGGAGGATTCCAAGGCGTTCAGGCCGTGTTTGCAGCGCCGAAGCCGCTCTCGAGGGCGCTGTGACCGCTGTAATCGCCGGGAGTGGCCGAGACGGGCTAGTCTGGGAGGAGATGTTAGTCAGCAAAACAGCCTGCACCTCGAGAAATCGACAATCACTCAATGATTGTGATGATGGTGATGAAAGCCTGGAGTTTGAATGATCATTGGAAATCGGGGCATCCATGTAGATGTCTGGGACAGTTTGAATGGAATTCATCAGGAAAAGAAAGGAACACACCAAGCCTGTTCTCGCCCCGAAACCCCGCGCTCGCCCTCCCACACACCAGCTCGGGCGGGTGGTGAGCGAGCTGCCCAGGTGGGATTGGGATCGATACCGGTAGGAGGGGTCGGTGAGGTGTGGGAGATCAGTATAGTATGTCCCCCAGGCCACGAGCTTGGACTTCCGGGCCAGAGAAGAAGAGAGAAAATTGACAAACACACTCAGAGAGGGAGGGGAGAGAGAGAGAGAGAGAGAGAGAGAGGTGAACCTCTATATAAGGATGGAAGAGTAGAAGAGAGAGGGGAAGAAGAACAAGAAGAAGAAGAAGAAGAAGAGAGAGAGAGGAGAGCAAGGAAAAGGCCGGGGCGAGTGAGGGGAAGGCCAAGAAACCCAGCCCCAGAGAATCAAGGGCCTCGGGCTAAGCAAAGAAGGGGAAGAAAGGAGAATAAACAAAAAAAAAACAAAAAGAAAAAAAAAGAAGGAATCCCAGCAAAGAGATCCAGAACCCCGGTGACGAGCCCAGTCCTTTGTCGAGGCCGCTCGCAGGAGGAGGCGTCTGCGAGGTCCATCATCCAAGACTCATGCATGGATGGATGGATGGATGGATGGACCCTTGATGTCTCGAGTACATATCCGAGACCACCGGAACGCACGGCCGCACCGCCTGTGGCACGTGTAGACGGTACTCGTACCCTCCATCGGGCAGTTGAAGTTGAAGTTGAACTCGACATCTCGTGATAGTTTTCCCACACGCAACCACGACAAGAGTCGTCGGCTCGGGCATCCACGACACCTCATCCGCAGCAGCCCGAACGCGAAAGCCCTCTTCTCGCTTTCTTTTCCCTTCTCCACTGCTCTCCCTCTCCCTCCTAACTGAACAGAGACCCGAGTGTCCAACATCGCGAAAGACGCAGACGCAGACGCAGACGCAGACGCAGACACAGATGCAGATTGCCCCCCCCTCTGTGGCCAAGCACCCGCGCACCCGGCCGGAACATGAAACCAGCCCGTCGAGAGCCTGCAGATGCACATGCAGAGACCATTGATCCCATTGCGGACTCGAAAGCCTTCTGAAGTCTGGCTCACAGTGACAGTCCCACTGATCCGCCCATCCCATCCCATCCATTGATCCATTGATCCATCGCCTCCGCCCCATAGCCCACGCACGAACCGGCCGATGACGTCTCCTTTCTTCCAGCCAGCCAGAGGATCCTCCCTCGACCCGTCGAGGTCTTTTCGGATCCCTTTTCAGTAAACTCCACTCGATTGCATTTGGTCAACGATGCAAGCCTGGGAGGATACAGGAAAACGGGGCCCATCGAGGGCCTTTCGCCAGTGGCCGTCCGCCGCTGCGAGGCATGTGACGGCAAGCTGCCTGCCTGCATGCATGCATGCAAGACCAAGACGCAGGCCGAAATGGTTCACACGAGTGCCAATGGGGCTGCTGGCGCGGGCATGCAATACTCGTACAGGTGGTACGCAATCGTATGTACGAGATGTAAACAGGAGACTGCTGGCTTCACAATATGTATGTAGATTGATCCATTCGATGGCCAACGCTCCCGAGATTCATCCCAGACGCTCTACGCGCCTTACCCGCAGGAAATCGAGCAAAGATCCCGTGGGGACTGCCTTCATCTCCACATGGATCTGGATTGCTCGTTGTATTACTCCGTAAATATCAAGGTGTGAAAGAGTATGCCCAGGCCATGCTTGATGCCCCGAATGCCCTGGCCAACCTTTCCCTTTGTCGTCTTCCTCATCTGAGTTCTCTCTCTCTCTCTGCCCCCCCCCCCCCCCCCCCCCCCCCCCTTCCCTTCCTATGTAGATTACCCCTTTTCCTTGAATTAGTTACAGTACAGTGGTTTTTTTCTGGAATGCATTGATGTGAACAGCTGAACGACAGGAGCACGAGAAAACAAGAGGGTCGCAAAAAAAAAAAAAAAAAAAAAAAGAGAGAGAGATCCCAACACCAGATCGATAAGATCGCTTCGCTATGCCTATGCCGCTTCTCTCATGTGTGAGAATGACCAACGGGGTATAATATAGTGTATACAGACAAGAACATGAACATGAATGGAAGAAAGAAGAAAACAAAACAAATGAAATCGGAAAAAAGGGGCCAAGCAAACGAGAACAGAACGGACTCCATGGACCAGGCAGGGATAGAGAGAAAGAGGAGGAGGGAATGAAGAATCAGACTTCGTAGAAATAGTCCTCGTCCAGCCCCTCTCTGCTCGGTATCACTCCAGCCCCCGGCAGAGGCCCCTCAAAGGCCGCATTCATCCTCACGTTCAGCAGCCGTATCTTGAGCCCGTAGTCGCTCACAAAGTTGACCAGCTTGCTCGTCTCCGTCGTGATCGGCGCCTGGTTCAGGAGCATCAGCAGGCCGTCCAGCCACTCCGACGCCACGCTGTTGCTCATCGGCCACAGCGTCAGGATCGGCGTCTCCTTCGTGTCGCCGCCGCCGCCGCCGCCGCCGCCGCCTCCGCCTTCCCCGTCCCGGGTGGCTTCTCCAGAGCCGTCGCTGCCTTCTTCCCCCCCTTCGACCCCCGAGCCGGATGCCGAGGTCGATGATTTCGCCGGGTCGGCGCCGAAGCTGCATATCGTGATCTTGGTCGCCGTCTTCTCGCCCGCCGAGTTCTGCACCGTCACGCCGCTGGCGACGCTCCTGGCATCCGAGGAGTCCTTGAGCGACAGCGACAGCGACAGCACGTTGGACACCACCGAGCTGATGGTGCTCAGGTCGACCTTCTCGCCCAGGCAGTCCAGCCCGGGGTCCTGCGCCATGAGGCTCTGGAAGTCGGCGTAGTGCAGGAAGCGCCGGTTGTGGGACAGCTTGGCGAACCGCCAGGGCTTCGGCTCCGGCTTGAGCGACGGGTCCATGGTCTCGAGCTGCGACGGCCGGTTGAACCACGCGCCCTGCAGGAGGCACCGCACGCGCTGCTCCTTGACGAACTGCAGGGCCTCCTGCTTGAGCACCTCGCGCACCTGGTAGAGGTGCTGGCCCCAGCTCTCGTCGAACGACATCTCCAGGGCCTCCATCTGCAGCTCGCGCAGGCGGACGACGTCGAGCTCCTGCACGTCCTCCTCGACCTCGAGGATGTCCTTTGTGCGCGTCGCCTGGCCGACCACCTGCTCGATCATGATGCGGATCAGCTCGGCGACCTTGTTGAAGTCCTCCTGCATGGCGCCCGTCGCCTTCCACACGCGGAAGAAGCTGTTGAGCCCAGCCGCGTGCAGGCGCGGCCACTGGAGCACCAGCGGCTTGTACAGCTTGTCGTAGTTCTTGACGTCGCCCGCCTGGTAGCCCCGCACGTCCTCGAGGTCCGTCTTGTCCACCTCGAAGTGCTCGTACAGGATCATGGTCACGGCCAGGCTGGCGCGGGCGACGGGGCAGCGCTCGTAGAGCGGCCGCGTGCCCTGCTCCATGAGGAGCTTCTGGAACTTGTCCTCGTACTTGCGGACGTAGTCGGCGAGGTCCATCATGCCGAGGAAGCCGGCGACCTCGAAGTCCTGCGCGGGGCTCTCCGTCTCGAAGCCCAGCCTGCGCCACTTCTCGGGGTTGTGCTTGCGCCCCTCCTTGCTGCTGGCGATGGTGTCGTCCGACTCGTCCCTGGCGTGGCCGCTGAAGGCCCTCTCGGGCGCGCTGGACAGGTGGATGCTCTTGAGCGAGCGCCGGTGCTCCGGGTGCTCGAGGTCGACCCTCATCTCGCGCCACTTGCGCAGCAGGACCTTGCTGAGCGACTGGAACTCGAGCGCGGGGTGCGCGAGGTCCTGCAGGGCGGAGCTCTGCATGAGCTTGTAGACGGCCTTGATGAGCCCGAGGTCCTGCAGCCGCCTCATGAGCTTGGGCCAGTCCTCGCCGCCGCCGCCGCCGCCGCCGCCGCCGCCGCCCGCCTTACTACCGTTCGATATCGGGGCCGTCGTGCTCGTGAGGGCGTCGCGGATCAGCGCGTTGATCATCATGAGGGCGTTGGCGCACAGCGCGTGGTCGGCGCTGTGCAGCTGCTGGACGACGAGCTCGAGGAACTGGGGGTACACGGCGACGGCGGGCTTGAGGGCGCGGAAGCCGAAGGTGCCGGGCGTGCGCGAGGGGGACTCGGGCCTGCCGGACTGCGAGTGGCCGACGAGGGCGACGAGGATGGCCATGGCGCCCCTGAGGATGTTGACCAGGGGGTTCGTGACGATGAGCTCGACGACGCGCTCGACCAGCTCGCTGGCGGTGGGGCCCTCGAAGATGTCCCAGCCCATGTCGACCTCTAGCAGCCTCGTCAGGCTCTGCAGCGAGTAGGCCAGCGTGTTGCCGGCCGAGGTCATGATGAGGCGGCGGAGGACGACGAGGCCGCCCGAGGAGATGAAGACGTCGGCGAAGGAGGGATCGTTGATCGATGTCTGGAGCTTGAAGACGGCCATCTTACGGGCTGCGTCCTCGTCGCTCGCCAGACGGGCGAGGAGCGCGGGGATGTCTGCCTGATCCATTTCGAAGCGAGCGAGTCGTCAGCCAGGGGATAGGAAATACTGGTAGATGTATCGATGGAACGAGCGACACTTGTGCTATTCGCCTAGCGGTCAGGGCCAATGCATTGCTCGATGGAGTCGAGAGATCAATGGCCGGTAGGTTCGTCGTAGTACACGTAGTAGGTAGTAGGTACTACTCTGTAGTCGGGACGGTGGAGGAGAAAAGAAGGACTTGTTCGCGCTCGAAGGAACGAATGACAGTGAGAAAGAGGCGTTTGCACAAGGCAATCAGGAGAATCACATTGCCAATTCAGCGTTGAGGGACGTGAGCACGGCCAAGTCTCACCCTCCTCCTCCGCGCTGCGGGCTGCGGAGCTCAGGCACTGTTCGTGCAGGGTCCTGGGTTCAGACGTTCCATCAGGACTCAGGAGGTCCAGCTCGTGCATGAATCAATTCGGTGCGTCCCCGGCACTTGCAAATGAGCTGGGGCCCTCAGCCACAAGACGAAAATCATTACTGCAGATGCGCGTCCAGTCGCGTTGTGGCTTGACCATCCATCAATATCTGCAGCCACAGTCGCTTGTACGAGTACTTCATGGAGCTTAGTAATTGCTGTGCCACACACGTGACAAGCCACATCCCTTCGTAGCCTCCCACGCCTCAGCCACACCCCGACGCTCTCCACCGCGGCGCGGCGCCACGACTCCCATCTTGAAAGTCCCGATATCCAATTGATCCATCCAAATCAACTGATTCAATCCATCAATCCCATCGATCCATCAATCATCACCACCACCACCAAAAAAAGTCACAAGCCTCAATCCTCAACCCTCACACCCCATCCGCGCACCATGGCCAACTTCCTCGCCTCCATCTTCGGCACCGAGCTCGACAAGGTCAACTGCTCGTTCTACTTTGTAAGTCTCGAAGCCCTCACCCATCCTTCCAAACCTCTCCCTCCCCCCCAACTCCCCCACACACCCCTACGCCCCAGCCCCAGGCATACACCCCCAGCCGACCACCCCACCACCACCCTCGAGCAACAGTGCTAACAAGCGC
>NQYQ01000005.1:45609-72058 GCA_003055925.1 Escovopsis sp. Ae720 | reverse complement strand
CAGCGCTCTCGAGGGGTTTGATGTTCTCTCGTATTGCCTTCTCCGACTTGTGATCAATCAATCAATGCTTCCCGTGCTTGCGTCTTTCTGTCTCGGTCGCGCGCGTCGAAGAGTCGAGGCTATGTCGTCACGCTGGCGGTCGACTTAGTGGTAGTACTCGTAGGTGCTCGTACAGGTAGTAGTAGTAGTAGTAGTAGTAGGTACTCCGTAGTGCCTAATCAGGTCAGCTGGCGGGTACCAAAGAAGCGTCGCCATGTGTTTTTTTTTTGATGTCGAGCGATGAGCATTGATGAGATCCGGCAGTGGCACATTGATCAATCCATTGATGCCTCATGCTGTGGTGAAGCTCGAACAAGAAATGCAGAGGAATGCGAAAAAAGAAAGAAAAAAAAAGAAAAAGAAAAAAGAGAAATGGAATAAATGAAAGATATCGATCAAACATCAACAAGCGGCAAGGACGAGGAATAAAATCAAACGGACTGAAGCTTGACGTAGTGCTGGCGTTCGATCCAGCTACTACCGGTAGTATCAATCAATGATCAAGGAAATCAAATCAAATCAAATCAAATCAATCAATGGATGGATGGATGGATGGATTGATGGATGAATCAACAATGTCCATCCACCAAAATAGGCACATCATTCCATCATACCTCAACAATCCGCTGCCGCTCGCCGCCCAGGCACCCCTCGCTTAGCCAATCCGGGCGCGAGACCTGCCGCAGCGCCGCGACGCCTCCAGACGGGATCTCGAATGGAACCTGGAATCTGGAACCTGGAACCTGGAATATCGAATCTCGGATCTCGGATCTCGAACCTCGGATCTCGAATCTCGAATCGTCGATCTGGAGTTGTCGAATCTGTCTGTATAGTATCGTACCGATCCGGAGTCCTCCGTGATCGCGAAGGGGCGAGGTCGCAGCGGCGCAATCAATCCAATCTGATCGAGACGGCTTCAAAGACAAGCACGAGAGAAGGCGGGTCGACGGGCGGGCTGGATGGATGGATGGATGGATGGATGGATGGATGGATGGATGATCAAGACAGGTTCGGCCCGGCCACAGCAGAGAGCAAGAAGCGGGCGAGAAGGGGTCAAATACCTCAATCAATGTCATAAGACGAACGGAGGGATGGAGGTGGATGGATTGATGAGATCTATCATTTCCATTGCAACCTGTGCTTTGTCGTCCTGCACGTAATACCTCCGCCCTTGCGAGTACGAGTACGGAGTACGACTAACCAGCCTCTCGTCCAGACGCACCAGCAGACCCATCCATCTTGATCCATCCACCCATACGGAGTACTCCGTATATATATACCTTGGTAGTACTCCGAGGTAGTGAATGACACTTCGAATTCATTCATCAATACTCATACTGTACTCGTACCAGGTCAATGCCCGCAGCGCTGCAGTGATCAATGGATGTCATCCCCGATGACGATCTTCGATGACTCGAACGCTGAGCTCAGCTCGGAACAGCGGGCGGCCTCACATCTGACGCACACCGAATCTACGGAGTTCTAAAGAGTTGGTACTCAACAGATGAGCAGCAGTCCGTCGATCAGATCAATCAATCAACTTGATCCATCCATTGATCCACGATTTGATCAATGCCTGTGCTTCTACTCCGTAAGAGTACTCCGTACAGCGCGGGCTTTGGTTCGAACATTGTTCTCGCGGAGTACTCCACAGTGCGTATACCACACTCCATCTACTGTGCCGCCCAGCAATCCCAATCCCCATCCCCCCCCCCCCCTTTGAACGAATCAAGACCGCCCCCGTCCTCCACGTTTTCTCCCCCCACGACATTGATGGCATGCAGAATGCGACAGCATGCACTTGGACACCGGTGCTCCGTAGTGGATCGATCCATTACCACGAGTAGGTACTCCGTAGGTACTCCGTAGGTAGGTAGGTAATGCCCGGAGTACGACCTCACACGGCAGCTCGTGCTGCCAAGGCGGGAACGGGAATAGCAAGGACGCCTGCTCGACGCCTGCTCGACGCCGCGGGCTGGGGCTCGCCGATGACGTTGCCGTGATGTGGTTCTCGCCGCTCCCGAGGCCTTGATCCGTCCCGGCTAGCATCCATCACCCAATCCCTCAATCAATGCCATCCTGCCGGTTATCTGCTCTCGATTAGGGTCGGGCTACCTACTCGTTAGAGCTTGAGGTCAGCTAGGTATGTAGTTGCTAGGTCCTCCCTACTAAGAGACCTGCTAGAAGCGATCTGATAAATGATGGGATCAATCAATCAATCTATTCAATGAGGGGTCTCGATGGATCGTCGAGAAAACGACGTGACTGCTAAACTAGTAAGGGGGTGAGATTGCATTACGCTGCTTTCCCCCTGTTCAAAAAGTCAACCTACGTGAACACGATCGCCATGATTCTGGGTGGACATCGACAACGACAACGACGACGACGATGGTGCTTGGCTCTGTGCTCATGCTCATGCTCATACGGGGGGAAATTTCCATCATCTTTAGGTCGGACTTCCTGGGATGCCGAGTCCTCAGGCTCCGAGCCTATCAGTATCTTCCCTTGCCCTGCGACATCTTCTCCTCCTCCTCCCCCCCTCAATGCAAAAGATCCCTCGCAGTGCTTGGATTCCATAATGCCTCTCCTCCGCGTTGCGACACAACAACTGACGCCTTTCGCCCTCCGCTTCTGCGCTTCGCCAATTCCTTCTCGGCGCACCTCCCGGCCCACCCTCAAGCCCCCGACACGGAGACCTTCAAAGTGCCCCATCCGTCCTGTGCAATAGGTACTGGTAATCCCTCGGTCCTCCTCTGCCCTGCCCCCTCCCCACGAAGCTGTTTCCAATGACATCTGGTTGGGCCCCCCCAACCCACCTCCCCTCCCCCTTTCCCCCTTCCCCCTCCATATGGAATCCAAAGAATTAAAAACACACGACTACCGTTCGATCGGGTATCCGCTGGAATGTATGAAGAGGATATTAACAAAAGCTGTCGCCGAAAAATGATACCGAAATCGCTCTATGCAATGTGACTTCATGCTGAATGACAAGTCTTGTGACAACATTAGGCCCTGAGTATCATGAGTCTCCTTTCTTCGTCTTTTCTTGGCTCGACCTTTTCTCTCGCGTCCTCGGTATCGGTCAAGATTCTTCTTTTTTTCTTTTCTTTTTCTTCTTCTCCGATCTATTTCGTCTCGTCTCCTCTCGCAAGGATTCGATGGTCGTCTATTTCAGCCTTGAAGAAATCCTCGATTGCTTGACTGGCGCTGGCAGGCACTGGCAAAGACGGTCACGGTCTATTTGATGCTCTCGTCAGCAAAGGGAAAAATTTCCCCGTCATGCCTGGGGCGGCCGACACAATTGCATCAAGGAGGGAAGAAAAAAAAATCAAAAACTCAAAAACTCAAAAAAAAAAAACCAAAAAAAAAACTCACCTTCTTCCTTCTCAAACATCAAGGTAATGTCATCGTGCTCTCCCGGTATCTCGGGGAGATCCAAGCACGCAAACGCCATGTCGTCGTAGTCTCCGTCCTTGTCCTCGGGCAGCCGCGGGAGCGGGAACTTGGCGTCGACGAACTTGAGGCCCGACTTGCTGCCCCTGTGGAAGCTCTCGTACACGTCGGTGCCCTTGAGCACAAAGTTCATGCTGTGGCCGTGCTGGAACCCTTCGAAGAACGCCAGCAGCTGCAGCTGCTTGTCTTCCTGTTTCACGATTTGGATTCTCGTGTACCCGGCCTCCCACTTCTTGTGGATCGGCACCACCATGCGGCGCCGCGAGATGGCAAACGTCACTGCCAGCGCATCAAATATGACCTCGAACCCGGTCAGCGCGAGCTCGAACTTGTGGAGGTCCCGGAGGTTGTTGAACTCGACCGTGCGGATCGTCTGGTTCATCTTGATCAGCTGCAGCGAGTCGGCCATGTTCCGGGGCAGCTCCTTGGGGATGTGCGCCTCCGACACCGACAGCGTGGTGTCCTGCTGCGGCTGGCGCAGGATGCGGATGATCTTGGCGTTGGAGACCTCGAGCCGGATCTTGAGCTCGCCGGGGGCGACGTTGACTCTGTCCGTCATGGTGCCGTGCTGGTACTCGAGCACGATCCTCAGCCGGTCGGCGAGGACGGTCGGGGGCTCCTCGCCGTCCGGCCCGTACTCGTCGTTGACGACCCTCGCGGCCGTCCAGGGCATCCGACTGAAGGGGGCCATCCCGATGGGCTCGCGGAGGCTCTGCGCGATCGAAAAGTTCTTGATCGGGACATCGGCCATGATCTTCTCGCCGTGGTCGAGAGCAGTCCCCGTCAGCAGCGAGTGGAAACGGAAACGCTCGCTGGCGTCGCAGAACACCATCACCATCCGGCCCTTCTGCCTGCCGTTGTCGATCTTGACGGAGAAGGCCGGCGCGTCGCCCTCGCCTCGGAAGAAGCCGAACTGGATGGGCGCCGGGGGCGGGAAGGTGTGCTGGACGCCGCTCGCGGCCTTGTTGCGGGACCCCGTGACCACGGCGATGCGGAAGCCAGTGTGCCAGCTCCTCGGGCCTGCCGGGCCGTTCTCCTTGTAGATGCTCTCGAAGAGTGCCATCTCGCACTGCGAGACCGCCTCCTTGGGGAAGAGGCGCGACTGGGGGTCGGCATCGAGGTACTGGAAGGACGGCAGGGTGTTTCGGAAGATGAGCTGCTCGTCCTTGCGCGGCTGAAGGGTGGCGCGGAGCTTCCCGACAAACTCGTACATGTTCCAGACCCCGCGGTAGTCGCTCTGGGCCAGCTGCACGACGAGCATGAAGCCGCGAGGCAGGCGCACGTCCAAGGTGCAGGTGTCGTTCCTCCAGCGCACGTCCTCCCAGACCGGCCCGCCGGCGTTCTTGATCTCCTGGATCGGCAGTTGGATGTTGCCGTCCTGGCTGGCGAGGACGAAGACGAGCCCGCTTTGCTTGGTGGGCCGGACCATGGAGAGCATGCAGGGGAGGTGGAGCCTCTGATTCTCCCTGCCCTGCTCCATCAGGAACACATCGGCCATGACCCTGCCGTAGCTGAAAGTCTCGGGGGTGTCTCCGAGAGGGAAGGCGTCCAAGAGCTCGAGGTAAGACATGGGGGTCTGCATGGCAGTCAGCGCCGAACCCCAATTGCCCGTGAGGAGGGCAATCATGTCCTGGCTCAGGGCCGGATACTCGAGCCAGATGGACTTGTCGATTGTCTGCGGGAGAAAAGCCTCCTCGGGCGGCAGCAGCCCGTTCCGCTTCATGGACACGGACAGCTTGGCCAGTGCGAGCATGAGGGTCTGGGCGACCTCGAAGACCTCTGTTTCCTGAGCCTCGGGCTTTGTGATGCCGGGAGCGACGACCTCGCAAAGCCAGTATGCCTTGGCGAGGTTGGCGTACGCCTGCTGGCGGTCCATGTCGCCGACCTTTTGCGTGGTGGGCGACATGGTGGGTTTGACATCCCTGATGGCGGCTTCGAGGCCCATTCTCCCCTTGACGAACCACCACAGCGCGCCGCGCACGCATTGCGTGGCAGTGAGGGATGAGAAGGCCCTGCGCGACTCGGCGTGCAGTCGGAAGAGCTCGAAGAGGTGCTTCGTCCTGGCGATGAAGAGGTCCAGGGCCTCCTTGGCGGCCTGCCCGTCGGTGACTCTCACCGAGAGCGCCCTCTGGGTGATACCGAGAGCGGGGGGGCTCTGGACCGATTGCTTCCTTGTCTTGATGGGTCGGATGGAGATGTCGCCATCCTTGGCGAGAGCCTGGCTGAGGGGGGAGAAGGTGCCGGATGGTTCTGTCGGGGTGGTGACGGGGCTGTAGTTGATTGCGAGATCCCTCAGATCAGCGGCAATCGGGGTGACGGGCGACTCGGGCGATTCCTGCGCCAGGGAAGGGTTCTTCTCCTCCCAGGCGTGCTGCGATGCGGCGCTGACGGTCCGGACAGCCTTGGCGAAGGCCCTCCCCTCGGCCTGCCTCATCTCGGCCTGCTGCAGCTCGATGTAGGATTTCCTGTTGGCGTCGCCGGCATCCGTGACGCCCAGGAATCGAGGCCCGGGGATCTTCAGCCTGGGTGTCGTATCGGCTTCGGTTCGCAAGTGTTCCAGCTCTTTGGGTATCGTCGTCCTGTCGATTCTCGATTCGGTGACGGTGAAATCGCCGAGGCTGGAGATGCTCCCCACCGCCCGGACCAGAGGCTTCGGTTGCACACTGATGTCGGGCTTGGCGGCGCCAGCGTCCGGAAGCACCGCTGGCTTTCCGGGGACCGGCAGCAGCCCACGATTGTCACTGACGGAGGGCGGGGCGGGTGACTTCTTGGGTGGCCTCCTCTTGCCGATCTCGGCGACGGGCATCTCGGACTCATCGCCGCCCTCGCCGATGACCTCTGGCGGGGAGTCCGCAAACCTGACGACGAGACCCTGCTTGCCTGGTCGGGCTGATCGTTTCGGGGAGCGAGCCTCGAGCTGACCAAAGTTGATGGAGCGGCCCTGCTGGCCCTGCTGGTTCAGGGCGGCGGGATATCGAGCTATGCTGGTGTCGAGCTTGGCCAGCTTTGGGAGGGATGGCTGCGGGCTGGGGGAAGCGGGCGCAGGGCTGGGGCTGTCGGAGGAGAGGTTGAGGAAAGCGTCGACGGACGCGGCGAAGGCATTCTCCTGCGCCGCCTTTTTGATCTCTCGATCGCGATCCTTGGCACCGAAGAGCTTGCCCATGATGCGACCTCTTCTGGAGGACCGCGCCTCCTCGGCCGCTGCAAATGCTTGGTCATTGTCCATCCTGTCAGTGAATGCGACTTTCATTGACCCGAGATGGCCAATGACTTGGCTATCTCCTTGCTCTATGATCCCCCTCCTTGTATCGTATGATCACCTCAACTCGTGGGGTCTCTCTTCTTCTTTTTCTTCTCTTTCTTCTGCTTCTTTGTTTTTTTTTTTTCGTTGGAGAAGAATTGGGGGGGGGGGGGGGGGGGGGGGGGGGGGTGGGGGGGGGTGGGGTGGGGGGGGGGGGGGGGGGGGGGGGGGGGGGGGGGGGGGGAGGTCGGAGATGGAGGTTGAGCAAGGGGCGGTGGTTGCGAGGACAGGGAGACCGGACACGGCTTCAAGGCGAAGGGGCAAGGCGAAGCCAAGGAGATGCCAGGTAGCACGACTGTCCGGTGCTTGAGTGTCAATGCCGTCGTCGAGAGGCTCTGCGACGTTGGCGAGGCCGGAGCGACGATGCTGACTACCTCTATGGGGAGTAGAATGTTGACATTTGGGGAGACGGGGAGCGAGGAGCAGGAGCAAGTCGAACGACGGTCTGGGGACTGAGGACGAGAGCGAGAGCGAGAGCGTGTGCGAGGGCGTGGGCGTGTAGTCCGTATGTGAGCGATTGACGGCTGTGGTACGTGGTCTGGATTGATGGGTTGATGGACAGATGCTCGGTCGCGGAAGGCCTTGGGGAGGGAGGAGGGGGGGGGGAGGAGGAGGAGGAGGAGGAGGAGGCGGATGGACGGATTAACGAATTGGTAGTATGTCGTCACGAGGAGGGAGTACGGAGTAGTCGTAGAGGTAGTAGTAGTCGTAGGTAGAGGTAGTAGTAGTATCAGTGAGGTACGAGGACGTCGACCCGTATGTATGAAGGCTGGCAGTCGAAAGTGAGGCCTTGCGAAAGAGGTGTGGTCTGATAAGCAACGCTGGGGAATAGCAAGGGGTTTTGGAGGGTCCGGTCAAGAAGAGCCCAGTAAGATCACGCGGGATGGATGGGGGGACCCTTGTCGAGGCATGGGGGGGGGGGGGGGTTGGGGGGGGGGGGGGGGGGGGGGGTGGGGTGGGGTGGGGGGGGGGGGGGGGGGGATTCGATGGAGTCGAGAGGAGGAAGATTGAAGGCAGGTCGGTGCTCCCTGAAGGGCGGCGCACGATGGACGATGGACGATGGACGATGATGGATCAATGATCAAGGGACCGGCGAGGGAGTAGCTGTAGATCCACTGAGTTCTGGTAATTGATGGATCAATGGAAGCTGGCCTAAACGGACAGTGGGCATGTGCGAGGAGGGAAAGTGAGAGACGATCTCTCCATCGTACTTTTGTGATGATTGATCAATCAATCCGTAGTACGTAGGTAGTACTCCGTACTGCTAGGTATTAAGATTGATGGAAGAGGAGAAGGTGGAGGTAGTACGGAGTAGTAGTAGTGGTGGTAGTATTGATTTTTGGGGGGAGGCCGAGGGTTGAGTTTGAGTCTGATGGAGTTGATGCCACACAATCATCATTGATTGATCCATTGATCCATTGATCAGTGCGGTTACCTACTAAGTACTAGTATGAGTACGAGTACGACCTGTACCTGAGTCTCGACAGGCTCGGAGCTGCTCGTCTCAGGTACAGGTACAGGTACAGGTACAGGTACGAGTACAGGTACGGAGTACGGACTCGGAGTAGTAGTATGGAGTACGGGCACAATGTACTCCGTACGGACCTGTACATGTACGGGAGTTGGGGGTGCGGATTTCTAGATCTGCCATGTGCAAAGCGTCATCAATGATCAATTGCCAGTCCCGGCGCCATACATAGAGCAAGCAGTGGTCCGGACGGTACCTGTACTCTGTACCTGTATGGCCCTCAAGTCTCGGATCCATCGATTGAATCCGTCCATTCATCCATCTCATCTACTCGTACTCCATCAATGAGATGGACAGATTGATTGATCCATGGAAGGACGACGTTGCCGCTCCGCTGGTGCGGGACTCGGACCTGGAGGTTGGCACCGCCCCAGCCCGCTCGATGCGCTACTCGCTGCGGCACGCTAGCGGCTTTAGGTGCCGTCGCGCCTTGAAAGGGCCGGCCTGATGGTGCCGGCCTAGCGTTCGCAGCACCGCAGCTGCTCGCCGGGTACCTGTACGAGTATGACAAGGGCGTGCTGGGCTCGATCCATCCACTTGATCCATTCTACTCCGTATCGGATCAATCCATTCATCGAGGCTCGCAGAGGTCGCTGTTCAAGGTACGAGTAGTACAAGGAAAGGGGTCATGCTTGCAATTCGGCTGCCAATCTATTTTCGACCTTCGCGAGGTGGAAAGCAGCACCAGTGGGATTGAGCACCTCGGAGCTCCTTCCACTACTACCTACTCTTCTGTACCAAAAACTCAATGATGGAGTTCGGCAACTCAGTTAGGCACCCGCTTTACTCTACTACTCCATAGATCCGCACACCCTCGATGCTCGATCCCTTCTCCCGCACAGTCTGGAAACCGATCGCGACGCACGGAGTTCTTGGAAGTCCCTGTGCCTGCCGTCACGGTGGCTTGAATCATTCTGGTGCCTGGAGGTGCATGCAGTAGGAGGTACTTCAGCGAATTCAGCACCTGTACTCGTACCTGCAGGTATTCGTGTCTTGAGGGATCGGACCTCGCACTGCCAGTATTGGCAGGTACCTCTACCTAGTACCTACTACCTCTCCTGAGCCAGCCCAGGCACAATGATGCCGCCAAGTCGCGGAGCGCCGTTGATGGTGAGGAGAATCCTTGGGGAAAGCATGGCAACTCTGTAGGTATGTATGGATCAACGGATTGATTTAATTGATTGCTTTTGGCAAGCTTGATTGCTTGCATGATCAGGATTCTGGATGAAAGATCCATTAGTACGGTCCACATTCCGTCGAGGAATCAAGTCGCGCCTCGATCCCCCCATGTTGGTCACAGGTACAGGTCCGTACGGGGTACAGAGTGACCTACTGACAGTGTCACTGTGAAGTTATCACCGTCAGTGCCATGCCTCCTCGTCCATCGAAATTTACCAGTCATGTACCAGTAAACCTCCTGAATCGATCGTCAGGATTGGAGTTCCAACCCAGGTACCCCGTACATACAGGTACCCCGTACGGAGTACAGCTCGAGGCACTGTTGAACAGTGTGTCGTGACCACTGCCAGTGGTGTACGAGTACGGTCATGGCGCTGCAATGAGACTCACAGTTGAACCAAAATTTACCTGTAGCAATCCAAGAGGATCCTGCCACTCCGTGCAGAGATCGATCCATTGATCTTTGATATCAGACGCATCATCACCTCCCGTGAGGACGGCTCGCCAGGCAGAGAAAAGCGACGAGAGGACGAGAATAGAGCCTGCAGCATCCACGACGACTTGAACCCGCGCCGCGATTTTCAAGATGACAGACGGATGCTGGGCTCGTACGGAATACTGCTGATATGGACCCGTGCTCCGTACAAGGACTGTATGTGAGACAGCCACTGCAATGGTGGATGGAATGCCGTAACGTTGCCAGATCCAGAGTCGCCAGACACGAGGTCGTACTCCGTTAGTAGTGGTATGATAGTACGAGTACCTTACGAGTACTACTACTACGGAGTAGAGATTCACCCCCTTTTCGCACCCATTCTTCCCAGATTCGCACATTGTGCCAGTTCCTGCCGTTTCGGGCAAATCGAATCTGGCATGGAGTGCCACGAACATTCGAGGGACTGGATCAATCAATTCAATCCATCCATCCATCCCTCCAGGATTGATTGATCCATCACCGATCCATTGATCAATGATACATCGAAATTGATCTCAGGCACATCAAAGCAATTGATCAATCCTACGAGCACGAGTTCTACCTCTACTCCGTAGGTACCCAACCCGAGGCACTCCGTGCTTCGAGCGTCCAGAGGAACCGCTTGATGCCTCGCAATCAAAGAAACGAGATGGGCATCGACTCGCATCTCCGGACAGTGTCACCACGTCCCCATCGCTAACGGGCGTTATGGGGCTGCGTGGCTCTCGAGAGTTTAGATATGTACGGAGTACTCCAGTACGAGTACGAATACTGACCAGATAAGGGGACTAGAAATGAATTGATCGAGTTGGTCCCCCCCCCTCACGATGTGCGGACGCGACTTTCCGGCTCAAGGGGGGCCAGGCAGCTTGTCTACGTGACACAAGCTTGACCTGTCGAGGCGACGATCACGATACAAAGCATCCACAGGGCCTGGGCCAGGAACCAGGGCACAAAAGGGGACCTTCTGCAGCTGGTGCGACGCACCCCGTGACGCATTCCGGCACGAACGACCTCTTCCATCGACGACATCTCCATGCCCGCGGGAGCATCATCTCTCCAAGGGAGAGATTCATACTCCGTACATATGTGCAGGTCAATAACCCATACGGGTATGCACTCCGGCCCTCAGCATGCTCCCCAGTGGCAGACTGTTTCACTGCCTGCAGCGGAGAGACCCGTACGAGTACGAGTCGGGGAATTGGAGCACGGGAGTAGAATGGATAAATCCATCCATGGGACCACACTCGCTGTTTGAAGTGCCTGGAGTAGCGCCCGGGACATGTTTCAGAGCAGGCCCAGACAACGCCGGGCCCCTGAGCGTCCGCCCGCAACCCAACCCAACTCCACGGATGTCTCGCTCGAGCACCTCTCTCGGCGCCTTGGAATGGGCGACGGGGGCCGCGAACACGCGCGCGCGCGCACACACTGCGTTCATCAATTCTGTACGAGTACGAGTACGAGTACATCGCCGCCGTTGGTGATGGAGCGCAAAGTGCGAGTCGCGACTGGGAAGCTGCGCGGCGGGCAAGACAAAAAACCCTCAAAGGAATTGATTTATCTTTTTTTTTTCCCCTCGAAATCAAGAAAAAAAAAGAATGTTCTTGGTCACGCACCCGACCCGCGAGGCACGCGAGATGAAAAGCCAAAAGTTTACAAAAATAGCCATCCAGACTCTTCGAAGTTCGTATTGCCCGAGGGGCGTCTGCATGGAACAGCACGCAAAGCCGCAGAACCGACGCCGGCACTTCGCACTAACCACGGGGTCACGACTCACGACCGCGGTCATGACACCCGCATACGGCTGTGCCCGCGCATCCTTCCGAGAGGGGAATACGGGGACGACATGCGAGCCTTTGGCCATTTTGGCGATATCGCTGCCCGTCTCCTCGTGCTGACTGGTATCTGCTAGAGCAGGGAGCGACTCACGGTCCATAGCGGCAACCTCCTCGTCAGCTGCTAACGCGCTAAAAGGACATCACGAGAATCCTCAGATTCGCACACACATACTCCGTACATACACACACATCGTACTCGTACCAGTACGGACTATGTACGGAGTACTCCGTACGTGGAATGCGACCCGACCGGGGGAGGCCTCGCGGCATCTTCAGGTGCTGCACCCAACCAGCGCTGTCTGAGTCCTCGGGGCGCTCCGTGCAAGCCGCATGACTTGCTCGAGTATATGAGAGAGAGATGCTGTCGAGATTGACCAATACCGCCCTATCCATGCGGGTCCAAGACCCGAATACGGAGCGCACCGTGAAGGCATACCGGTACGGAGTATTCGTTCAGGATTGCCATCGCAGCAGGTCCTTTCCCATCTCATCTCATCTCATCTCAGCTCGTCGTTCTCCTCTCTTCTCTGACCCCTTCGCGAAGCTGGTTTGGATCCACTTGCCGATCGCCGCCCCCTGGCGAGGCGGATCCGCAATCAAATGGAGCTCGAGATGGAGCCAATGCCATGGACTCGAGTTCAAGGAGTGCCTGATAACCCTAACCCTACGTAGTACTGTTGTACTAAGTGACTTGAATCCTGGAATGATCGCAGAGAGCCGTAGTGATTACTAAGCTATATTGAGTTGATTTCGATAGTCCTTATCGATACCCAAGATAAGATTAGATAGCAGGGTCGCGACAAAATTCATGGCCGCAACAAACTCGCCTCTCCGGGGCCCCGACTTGGCTCAGGACCACAATACCGATACCGACCGGGAGCCTGCAATCTTGTCGGAGCATGCCGATGATCCGGAAATAGGAACACGCGCATGCTGCGGCGGCTCGTCAGTGAGGCATGCTATCGAGTTTCATCAGGAGAATAATGGCCACGGAGATCAAGAGAGTCCCCATCCCCCGCCGCGGGGTCGACTACCGGGGCAAGGTGGTGCTCGCGCCCATGGTCCGGTCGGGGGAGCTGCCCTCACGGCTGCTTGCGCTGCACTACGGCGCCGACCTCGTCTGGGGTGAGTCAAGAGACAAGAGATTTCTGAGAGCAACACGAGGGTGCAAAAAAAGAAATTTCTTGTGAGCTAACCCGGCGCCGCTGGTCTTACACAGGCCCCGAGACGATCGACCGGGCCATGATCGGCACGACGAGGCGGTTCAACGAGGCGACGAAGACGGTGGAATGGGTCCGCATCGCCTCCCACGGACAGAAAGCCCCGCCGCCCGACGCCAAGGAGAGCATCATCTTCGCGTCCCTTCCCGAGGCCGAGGACCGCAAGCTCGTCTTCCAGATCGGCACGGCGGACCCGGGGCGCGCGGTGGAGGCGGCGCGGCTCGTGGCCGCCGACGTCGCCGGCATCGACGTCAACGCCGGGTGCCCGAAGCCGTTCAGCACGAGCGGGGGCATGGGCGCGGCGCTGCTGCGGACGCCGGACAGGCTGTGCGCGATCCTGGAGGCGCTGGTCGGCGGCATCACGCCCGAGTTCGAGATCGGCATCAGCGTCAAGATCCGCATCCTCGAGACGCCCGCGGAGACGGAGGCGCTCGTGCGCAGGCTCGTCGCGACGGGCATCACGGGGCTGACGGTGCACTGCCGCACGACGCCGATGCGGCCGCGCGAGCGCGCCGTGCGCGACCAGCTGCGCATGGTCGCCGGCGTGTGCCGCGAGGCCGGCGTCGCGTGCCTCGTCAACGGCGACGTCGAGACGCGCGGCCAGGGGCTCGCGCTCGCGGACGAGTACGGCGCCGACGGCGCCATGATCGCCGTCGCCGCGGAGAAGAACCCGAGCTGCTTCCGCCCGGAGGCGCTCGGCGGGCTGCTGCCCTGGGACGGCGTCGTCCGGCAGTACGTCCAGTACACCATGGACGTGGAGAACCGCTTCTCCAACTCCAAGTACCTGCTCGCCCAGATGATCCCCGGGAAGGCCGGGATCTCCCAGCACGTCGCGCAGTGCAAGTCGTACGTCGATGTCTGCAGGATGCTCGGGTACGAGGACCTGCTCGAGCAGGCGAGGGAGACGGACAGGAGCCGCGGCCTCGACCAGCCGCGGGAGAAGCCGTCGAAGAAGGCCAGGACAAATGCCGCCGCAATGGCCGCCGGGGGCCAGATGAGAGAAAAATCGCAGGCCAAGAAGCCCCTTTCTCAACGAAGCACGGCCTCGACGCCAGCGGTCGAGCCGGAGAAAATGACCTCGGTCGCTTCCGCCAGCTGACGACAACAATGGACGCACATGAACATATGGACCAATTCTGATGAGCTGTATATACCGCATATCAAGCATCGCAGTCTAATCAATAAACCGTTTTTGTTTTTTTTCTCGACCTCCACATTCCCCCCCTCTTTTTCTCCGCGGTGGTTTGGCAGGGCTCTGAATTACAATGTCCCCAAGTCCTCTCTATGTGTTTATCTCAAAGTAATACAAAGTCGCTCTTCCCTCTCGTCTTTTTCTTCCTACTACTAGTAGGTACTACTAGAGTATCGCTCCCCTCTATTTTCCCTGCCTCACCCACCCCTCGATCGTCTCCCGCGCGTCCGTGACCTTGTCGTCGACGTACTGCACGCCGACGTCCCGGTGCACCTTGGCGAAGTGGATCCCCCTCCTGATGCCCTCCCTGATGCGCACGTGCGACTCCGCGACGGCGGGGAAGCGCTGCTCGTACCGCCACGTCAGATCCGACACGTTGCGCATCGTCACGGGCAGGACGGTCCAGCTCGCGCCGAGGCCGAGCGCCAGCGGCATCGCCGCCCGCAGCACCGCGCTGCGGTTGCGCGTCATGATGCTGCCGGCCATGCCCGCGACGAGCACGTAGATGGCGCCCGGCATGAGCTTCTCGCCGCTCTCGCGCGAGGGCGCCAGCGACGCCACGGTCCGCGTGAACGACTGCTCCATGTCGAAGGCACGGTCCATCGCCCGGTTGACCCGGTTCTCGGCGGCGACGGCGGCCCTGTAGAGCGCGAGGCGCGCGCGGCCGATCTGCTCGGCGAGGCGGTCGGTCGGGGTGGGGCCGTGGGCTCGCTCGCGATCCTCCGCCGGCTCGTCGATCAGAGACGGGGACGTCGACGGGGACGGGGACGGGGATGAAGGCGCGACGGGGGAGTCGTGGTGGGCGGCCGGAATGGTGGACGCTTCGAGGTTATCGTAGATAGGTTTTCTCTTGAGTCGTCATCGTCGTCGTCGTCGTCGTCGTCGTCGTCGTCGTCGTCGCCATCATGTCAGCGGAGGGTCTCGGCCATGTCGGAAGATAGAACGAGAAAGAGTGTAAAGCCTTACCCGAGGCGCCTCGGCGAGCACAGTCGCCGGAGCGAGAGCGAAGCCGCATAGGGCGGCCGCAGCCAACGGCGCCAGGGAGCGCTGGGAGGGGGGAAGAGAGAAGGAGACGTCGTCAGCATAATTGGGCACGCTCGAGTATGAAGGATCGCAGGAATCATATCGAACTCACCTTAGGAAGAAGCACTCTTGCGGCCATGGTACAGGCAATGGGACGGGCACGGATTTAGAGGCGTCGTCTGGCGCTGCGAGCATCAACAAGTCCATCTCGAAACTCGAAAGGGAGCTCGAATATCTCGATTTTGATGTCACGTGATCTGGCCATGCCCGCAGCCCGTCATGGATCTTCCGCATCATGCATCTTTGCTTGCATTGTCCCTCGACCAGATGTGATGCTGGCATGTACCGGCCCGTAGATGGCCCAGGATTGAATTCGAGAGACAGAGACACCCCCATTATGTCTGCGGCATCGATCACACGCCAGCAGCAACTTGAAGTCGTCGTCATGGAGCGGAATCGAGTGCGAGTTTGCAAGCAGACCGATGACTAAGCATCTCGATCTCTCGACTTCACGCCTTTGAAGTCGAGCTTGGATTCCTCGATGCAACCTCGAATCCCCTCGACGCGCATCCATTCCTTCGTCCTGCGGGCTCGCATTGCTGCAGCTGCTTGAGTCCTTTTTTCCGTTCATTTAAGCACTCCGGCGTCTTTCGGCTACGACCACTGCCCCGCTCGGCTCTTCCAGAATTCCCGGGTCCTCGAACAGCCCCTCATCGCCGCATGGCCTCATCTCACGAGTAGAGACGGCCACTCTTCTTCATCGCGAGTTAGGAAGCATTGCGGGTCACTGTTCGTTCGTTTCACGATAGGATGCTGAGCGCGGCCAGCCGTCGCCTCTGGGTCTGCACCCGCTGCTCTCGTCGCGCAACCGAGCAAGCCCGGCAAGTCCAACAAGCCCGGCAAGTGGTCCAGCAGAGATGGGCCTCCAGCGCCGCGACCTCGGCGACAACTCCCGGGCAGAAGGAGGGCAGCAGCCTGCCCGCCGACCGGTCCGCAAGCACTCGCCATGACGACGCGGTGCTGCGCGAGCTCTTTGACGCACCCTCCGGGAGGTCGTTCGCCAAGTTCAGCCTCGAGCGGCCCAGCCAGGGCCTGTTCAAGAACCGGTACCTCACGAGCCCTGACGGCTTCCTCCTGTTTGCGCGCAAGAACCTCGACAAGGCCACGCGGATCGTGCAGCGCGTGCTGGCGGCCTCGACGACGCGCGAGTACCAGGGCCTGGTCAAGGACCTGGACCGCCTCAGCGACCTGCTCTGCCGCGTGCTCGACATGTCCGACTTCGTGCGCATGACGCACCCGGACGCGCGCTTCCAGCAGGCCGCCGCCGACGCCTGGTCCATGGTGTACGAGTACATGAACCAGCTCAACACCATGACGGGCCTGTGCGACCAGCTCGGCGAGGCCCTCGCGCGGCCCGACGTCACGGCCACCTGGTCCGACGAGGAGCGGATCGTCGCCGAGCTGCTCAAGCTCGACTTCATGAAGTCCGCCGTCAACCTCCCCAAGCAGGCCCGCGACCGCTTCGTGCAGCTCTCCTCGCTCATCAGCCACGTCGGCTCCGCGTTCGTCCAGGGCATGCAGCCCGAGCGCAGGGAGATCACGCTCCCCGCCACCAGGTTCTACGGCCTCTACCCGGGGCTCGCCGCCAAGCTCAAGGTGCGGTCCAAGATCTCCATGCCCACCACGGGGCCCGAGGCCGCCGCCGCCCTCCAGAGCGTGCAGGACGAGGACATCCGGAAGGAGATCTACCTCGCCCAGCGGACCGCCTCCAAGGACACCATCGACCGCCTCGAGACGATGCTCAAGCTCAGGGCCGAGCTCGCCCAGCTCGCCGGCTTCGAGAGCCACGGCCACATGGCCCTGAAAGACCGCATGATGGCCAAGTCCCCCGCGTCCGTCATGGAGTTCCTCCTCGCCCTGCGCAAGCACAACGCGCCCATCATCCAGCAGGAGCTGCGCGAGCTCGCCCTCAGGAAGCAGGAGGCCGCCGCGACCCCCGACGCAGCCCTCCTCGCCTGGGACAAGGACTTTTACATGGAGAAGATGCGCGCCGACATGCGCTCCCGCGTGCGCCACGAGGACCACCTCATGGCCTACTTCTCCGTCGGCACCGTCATGCAGGGCCTCTCCCGCCTCTTCGACAGCCTCTACGGCATCCGCCTCGTGCCCCGCGAGACCCTGCCCGGCGAGACGTGGCACCCGGATGTCAAGCGGCTTGACGTGGTCGCGGGCGACGGCGAGCAGGTCGCCGTCCTCTACTGCGACCTGTTCTTCCGCCCGCAGAAGTCGCCGAACCCGGCGCACTTCACGGTCCGCTGCTCGCGCGAGATCCTCACCGCCGAGCTCGAGGAGGCCAGCGCCGAGCTGGGCGGTCACGGCGCGCCCTCCTTCGAGACCGCGCAGCAGGCCGCCAACGACGGCATGGAGACGTCCTCCGCCGGCGGCCGCCTGATGCAGCTTCCCACCGTCGCCCTCGTCTGCGACTTCCCCAAGGGCGACGACGGCGCCCGCGAGCCCGCCCTGCTCTCGCTCTACTCCGTCGAGACGCTCTTCCACGAGATGGGCCACGCCATCCACTCCATCCTCGCGCGCACCAGCTTCCAGAACGTCTCCGGCACCCGCTGCGCCACCGACCTCGCCGAGCTGCCCTCCACCCTCATGGAGCACTTCGCCGCCGACCCCTCCGTCCTCGCCCTCTTCGCGCGCCACTGGCAGACCGGCGCCCCCCTGCCGCACGCCCTCGTCGCGGAGCGCGTCCGCGTCGCCCGCCGCTTCGAGGGCTCCGACACCGAGTACCAGATCCTCCTCGCCATGGTCGACCAGGCGTACCACTCCCCCGCCGCGCTCGACCCGGGCTTCGACTCCACCGCCGCGTTCCACGACATCCAGGCCCGCTTCGCGCACGGGCCGCGCGACCCGCCCGGCACCCGCTGGCAGGGCTTCTTCGGGCACCTGCACAGCTACGGGAGCACGTACTACAGCTACCTCTTCGACCGCGTGCTGGCCGAGCGCGTCTGGCGCGTCGTCTTCAAGGCCGGCGCCGACGGCGCGGCCGTCAGCCGCGAGAACGGCGAGCACCTCAAGGAGAGCCTGCTCAAGTGGGGCGGCGCGAGGGATCCCTGGAGGTGCCTCGCCGACACCCTGCGCGACGACAGGCTGGCCGCCGGCGACGAGAAGGCCATGGCCCTCGTCGGCAGCTGGGGCATCAAGGACGCGTCGCGCCGCGCCTGATCAGACGGGCCTTCACCCGCAAGGTGCCAGCCAAACACACGCGAGAGAAACCACATGGCCACTGATCCGATCTTCGCGCAGTGAGAGAGAGACCCGGGAGAGTAACGACTCCCCCCCCCCCCTGCATACACGCATACAGAGGTATATAAATACTACCCGCATACAATTATGTACATCTCCATACATACATAGAAAGAGAAGAAAAGAAAAGCACCTCATATCAGCGTCATCGCGTCATCGAACATTCATCGAAATTAGTAGTCAGTGAACCCTCCATCATCAACTAGCCCCTCGAATTTTGGAAGGCTGGAACAAAAGAACAGTTGAAGAACTTTGAGAATAGAGAGAGAGAGGGGGGGAGAGAAAGAAGGGGTATCAAGGCGCAAAGCACGCTGCATTTCAGTCACACTCATTACGGTCTCGTCCGGCACCGGCACATGCATCTGCTCCTTGTTGCCAGGGCGTGCCTTCAGACGGAGATCTCCCTTTGGTTCGGTCCAGCGGGAAAATCGTCGCCATCAACCCCGCCGTCGTTCCTCGGGATGGCTGCGCCGAGCTCACCGCCGAAGCTCCGGCGACCCTCATGAAAGAGGGGGGAGTCCTGCGTAAGAAGCTGGACCTTCTGAGCAAGCTCTCTCACTCCCGACTCCAGCACCGAGGAGGACGAGCGCTCGCTCTCAATCAGGCTCATGAGCGCCGTCAGGGGGCCCAGGGTGAACGAGCTGACATTCTCGTCGCGGAGGGTGGTCACGCTCGCCGACGCGCGCAGAGGCTGGCCAGGGAGCTCATCCGTGACGAGGGAAGCCTCGCCGCGTGAGAAGCCGTAGACTGCCGAGCTCGGGGACGAACACCCAGCCGGGGAGTCGGGGACTGTCTGCTGGGCGTACGAGCTCAGCGACGCGGGGAGCTTGCAGTCCGCGCCCTCGGATCGAGGCTGGCACTCGGGGATGACCCTGCAGACCCGGGCCAGGAGCGCCTCCACCCTGTGCAGATGGTCCTCAATACCGCTCAGCCGTTTCTGCAGTCTAGCAGCGTCCGCCATATCCAACCCAGGATCGCCGAAGGGGTCTGTGAGGCTCACAGGCTCGGCCACACTGTTGGGTGTCTCTCCTGAGATGAGCCCGGTGTGATGGTGATGACGAGCACCAATGTCTTCCGCGCCGCCGGAGCACTCTGGTCGAGGTTGGCTCAGATTGGCGGCGGGACTGAGGGAGATGACGGGGCCGTCATTCGCAGAGCTCGGGGGCTGAGGGGACGGCACGTCTCGCGGCGGAGGTGTCTCTGGTGCAGCAGCCTCACACGGGTCCTCGGCAACATGGGCGGGAGACGGGTGGCCCTGATCCTCGGTGGCCGCAGGGCGCGGCTTCAAGGCCGTCGGGCCCGTCCACAGGGGACTCGCGGGACACGATGATTCCGTGGAGGCACAGCTCTGGCAGCGGACGATGGAGTTCCGCGCGCTCTGGATGGCCAGGATGTCCTCCACTCCGACGGAATGGGACCGCAGCGCTCGATTGTAGTCGGTTACGGAGGCCATTCCGTCGTGCTCCCGACTCAGACACGGCCTTCTGGGAACACTCATGACCGGGGCCTGAGACAAAAATTGTCAGTCTCTCATCCCGGGCGTGGTGTATATGAGTAAGTGTGAAAAAAAGCGCCTCGACGCCCTCCAATGGGAAGCCCCCCCCCTCCCATCACCACCACCGCCGACTTACAGGTCCATCATGTCTCCAGGCCGTCTTCAGCTGGTCCTGCATCGTGAGCAGATTCTCAACGGGTTTGGCGGGCTCGACTGGCTCGGCCCTCCTGGCCCTCTTCCATCCGAAAATGTGTCTCAGCGCATCTCGTATGCTCGTACCGGAGCTGGAGCTGGAGCTGGAGCTAGTGCTGCTCGTGCTCGTGCCCGTGCCCGCGACCTCGCTCGGCTGCGCGTCGCCCGAAGCGGCCACATGGACGGAAAGCCGCAGCTCGCTGCGCGGCGGTGGAGCCGGCTCCGATACCGTCTGGGAGATGCGGTGCTCGAGCCTCGACGGGGGCGACCAGTAGTCCGAGAAGCGGTTCGGGCGGGACCCCGGCGACGGCGGGAGGAGCCCCGCGCCCTCTGCCCCCGCGGCGCCGACGACGACGAAGGAGCGCCGCGGGTCCGCGAGCGCGAGGGCCGTTGCGGGCGGGAGGTCGATCCTGGTCACGGGCACGAAGGAGCAGGCCGCCCGGTGGGATTTGGCGAGGAGCATCTCGTCCAAGGGGCTCGAGATGGGGATCGGGTCTGAGATGCGGCCGCGGATGGACTTGGGGCCGGGGCGGCCGCGACGCCGCTCCTCGGCCGCAGAATTCCTCCGGGCCATGGTTTCTGTCGGTGTTCCGCAGGGGCAGCAAGCAGCTTCGGTGGCGGAGTGGTGTGGGAGTCTTGACTTGCAGCGAGACGGCGATGGTCTTACGGGTAGGATTTGGATTTACTGGCGATGGAGGGCATCACGGAGCAGGGAGACCCGGAGTCTTCATAAATTCGAATTCTTTTCGAGGGAAGGCGCGGCGGGAGCAGCTCATGCCTTGCCCTCGAGGCGGATCTCGAGCGGAAGGACCCAACAGCGAAGCTACCTCTTTCGGACTAGAAGCCATCCCGGTCAGCTTATCCTGCGACCCTGCCGTGCATCACCAATGCGAGTTCAAGAGGTGCTCGTGCTCAAGACGAGGACGATGCTCTGTGCCCCCGGAAGGATCGTCATCTTCATCCACAGGCGGGAGATCTCGGCAGGTCGGCGCCCGAGCCTGCCGCGCCGCCTGTCCGACGCCTACTTGTGCCCAAGTATTCGTATGGATGATCATGAGTCCCTCGGGGTCGCCATGACCGTAACATCGTAACATCGTACGGAAGACTACTACAGGTACTACCGGTAGTCCGTGTCTTCAAGAGGCAAGCCGAGAGCGATTTCCTCGATGCTGCGGCTGTTGGACCTCCGTCGTCAGATATTGATCCATCCCAAAGAGGCAGGTCGGCTCCGCTCGCTCGAGGCTTCCCCCCGCAAACTGGGGACCCGTACTCGTACGGACACACTCCGTAATCGAGTCCCAGGCAGCTCCCCAGAGCGGGCTAGGTAGTAGTAGTCCGTCCACCTCCAAATGTGAGCAGAATACTCCGTTCATGTACAATCAATGTACACTCCAGCTCCAGATGCTCCGAGTCATTGCTCATCGTCTGAGACCGACGCTGGTGCAATTCGAGCCCTTACCTGTAGACGGAGTGCTCTGCTTGAACTCGACGCATGACCTTCTCCATGTCAGCACTCAATTTTTGAAGAGAAACGCCACGGAGTAGGTACCTTTTTGGCAAATCACTTCGAGGGAGACAGCCTGGAGCTGGCACTAGTACTAAGGTAAGTTTACTACCTCCAGGATACTCGCAGAGGAAGGAAGGTCGGACTGCAGTGGCTACAACACGTACTCGTACTCGTAGAGGCGGATGGTGCTATCGCCGCGACGGGAAGGACCAGTTGAGCCCTGCGACGAGTACTCGTAGGATCCATCCTGCCCTCGCTGAGCGCCGCACAAGGACAAGAGGAAGGAAGGCATGGATGAGCGCAACTGCCGATCGGATGACATTTGGGCAGCTGCCAGTCTTTCTCTTTCCGGCAGGTCCAAGGAATATTAGTAGGTACATACACTGGCTTGGGCCCTGATGGAGCCTCGTACGAGTAGTACGAGTACGAGTACTCGAACCGGCAGATTCCCCTCAACAAGCTCGCCACTGGGCGGTTCTCGTCTGATCTTCGTCCTGACTCGTTGTAGCTTTTGCATCAGCACCAATGGGTGAGTAAAGTAGGTATTCCCGAGGTTGGCATGAATTTTCCGCATCTCCCTGGTCAGACCGGAATCATCAAATGCCTCTCGGCAGGATAGCTACGAGTACGAGTTGCTTTGACCAAAAAGTTGGATCCATCAATATTCAAGGGCATCCCACAGGCTTGGAAAGGAGACCGCCAAAGACATCACAAAGGCAAGCAGGCACGGTGATTTAAATTCATCTTTTTTTTGTATTTCTTCGTCTTCTATCTAGTGCTGTGGCAGCAGCGCTATCCTCCTAAAGTCCCTCCTCGACAGCAAGATTGGATTCCTAGATTGTCCAAAAAACGAACCGGAAGTTCTTCTGTTCAGATTGTGACCAGCACACTCGCTGCACCAAATCCTTCCAAATCCAACCAAAAGGGTTGGATCGAGACCCGAAAAAAGCCGCTGCTGCCACGAGGAGCCATTTCTCCCCTTCCACCAAGGGCGCGATGGCGCCTCAGCCATCGACCCCAAGGAGGACTAGATGATCCGACGAAGGCACTTCGTCGCGGAAGGAGGGACGAGCTCGAAAGCCCCCCTTTTGTCCCCCGCTTCTCCTGTCGCCCGGCGTCCCCCCAAGCCCTCCGGACCCGGACGACCCATGCAAAATTGGCCGATCTCTGGATCGAGCTCTTCCTTGATGTCATGACGCACAAGTCTTGAAAAGTATCAAGACAGGTGTCCTCCCAAGAGTTCATCAATAAACGACGTAATAGGTTGTGGAAAACGAGAAAAAGAAAAAGTGAGTAGTTAGACAAGATGGTACAAGAAGAGAAGAGTTCGATAAAAAAAAAAGGGAAAAGAAAAGGAAAAGATGCAATGTAATTCGTGACCGCTTTTTCTGTTCCGCAACAAAACTGTGTTGAATGAAACTTTCCTCTAATAAAAGACTTTCCGAGAACATTGGGAGACACTTTGCCCGGGCCACCAAACAGAAGGATCCGAGAGAGAGAGAGAGGGAAGAAGATTTCGAAAACAAAAAAATGAATGGACCCGGTCTAGATCAAAGTGCACCGAGGAGTGTCATAAAAAAAGGGATTGGTCATATCGGCATATCCTGAGAGGGCCAATGGATGGTGATTCGGCGCTCCGCATTATTAAATAAGAGAGTCGTATTATTATTCTTTTTTTCTTTCTTTCGCGCTCCTTTCTTTAGTCGGCGCGCTTTCGCTTCTTCTTGAGGTCACCACCCTCTTCCGAGGACAGCTCGCTGGCGCTCCCGGGAACCTCGGAAGCGATCTGGAAGAGGACCTTGCCGTAGGTGTTGTAGTCGTCACCCACCGGCCCTGACATCATGCTGGTGTCGAAGCCAGAGACGTCGGCCTCGTCGATGAGGTTCATGACGATGGCGCCGCCGGCGTGGGTCCGGGCGTGCTGCGCGAGGTTGTCGCTGCGGGAGAACTTCTTGCCGCACTCGTTGCACTCAAAGGGCTTCTCCTGGGTGTGGAGGGAGCGGTAGTGGCGCTTGAGGTGCTCCTGGCGACGGAACCGGCGGTTGCACAGGTCGCAGACGAAGGTCTTGGAGGGGTCCTCGGTGAGGGACTGCTTGCGGCCGCGGCGGTTGGTCGGGGCGGGGAGAGCGGCGGCGGGCTCCTCGGAGCCGGAGGAGGCGTTGGAGTCGGAGCCGGTGGAGGCGGCCTGGTTCGCGCCGGGCTGCTCGTTGGCCGACTGGGCTCCGTTGGCGGCGGCGGAGTTCATGATGGGCTTGACGGACTTCTTGGAGTCGCGCTTCTGCTTCTTGTGGCGGTGGCCGCAGTCGGACGAGTCGACGGACGAGGGGGGGCTGGGGAGCGTGGGGAACTCAAAGGCCTCGGCGTCGTTGAAGGAGATGTCCTCGTCTGTGATGAAGCTGCCGTGACCCAGGGAGACGACCGAGGAGCCGGTGCAGGCGCGGGGGCGGGAGATGTCGGCGGTGACGTCGCCGAGGTTGACGAGGTTTGTGAAGTCGTCCTCGGAGTCGAGGTCCGAAAGGTCCTCGAAGCAGGGCAGGCCGCTGGGGAGGACCGAGCTGAAGTCGAAGGGCTGGGAGGCCAGGACGGCATCCGCCGAGAGCTCGTTCTTGAGGTCTTCGCTGGAGAGGGTGAACTCGGGGGCGAGGGTGGGGTTGGTCGAGCCGGCGGAGACGGTCAGGTTGCGAGGGTCGCAGAAGTCGACGTCTTCCGACGCGATGGAGCGAGCGTAGACAGGTGATGGTGAAGGGGAGAGAGAAGGGCAGGCAGAGGAAAGATCGCCAGCATTTGTCGCGAGAGAAGGGGCCTTTGCGAGTTGAGACTGGAAGAAGACTAGTGCCCGATACGGATTAGCCCGAAAAGTCCCAAGCAGGAGCAACTCGAGGGAAATTGGCAGGTGGTGGTGGTGGTGGTGGTGGTGGTGGAAGCAGCAAGGGAGGAAGGAAGGGCTCGCTCGCTCGCTCTTTTCGTGCCAGGAAGGGCACGTGGCGCTACACCAGAAAAGGGCTAGCGCCGAGCAGCAAAACCCAGGGCGTTGGCACCCGGATGCCGCCAATTGGCACGTGCTGCTGCTGCTGCTGCTGCTGCATCATGCAGGCAACCTCGCGAAACCCTAACCCTGAAAAAGAGAGAAAGTGCTAGAATCGAGAGAATGGACTTACCAGGAGACAGAGGAGGAGAGTTCCAGTCGAAGAAGGAGTCGGTATCCTTGAGGCTGATGGGCTCGAGGCCGGAGAACATGGGGTTGATGGGCGTGTGCAAGATGTCGTAGTTCTTTGGGCTGCCAACGGTGCTGCTGGATGTGGAGAGGGCGGGGGTGGGAGGGAAGTAGGAGTTGTCGGCGAAGGAGTCGGTCTTGAGCATGATGCTGGGCTTGCGCATGCCGTGGGGGACGGTGCCTGTGGGCGTCATGACCGAGGGTCCGTTGCTGTAGAGTGTGGGAGGCTGGGAGCAGGAGCTGGTGGGCCGGGAGTACAGGGGAGTGGGCGGTAGTGAGATGGCCCCGGACCAGGCGGCGGCGAGCTGCTGTTGGAAGACGGCTTGTCGAGAGGACATCTTGGGGTCGTTGTTGTAGAAGAAGAAGGGAGCTTGTCCCAGGGACTGAGGCATCATGGAATCCATTTCAGTGTCTATAGACTCGGGAATCGAGGTCAGCCGCGAGTTCACTCCTTGAGATGAGGTCGATCCCCTTGTGTGTTCTCTCTCTCTCTCTCTCTTTATCTCTCTCTCTTCCAATCTTGCAGAAATGTTCGTAATGCTAATAGTTATCCGAGGGGGGCGGTGCTGTCTGACCTCGTAAAAGTAATTATGTATCAGGATTAGAAGGTAGTTTATATTAGAGTAGTAGTAGTAGTAGTAGTCGTTGTAGTAGTGTTGTAGCAGAAGGCGGACAAGGTCGTAATAAGAGTGCAGGCGCCAGGGCAACTAATTGGAACAAGAGGTGGGAGTGGTAGCAGTAGAGATGGAGGTGGCGGGATTGTTGAAGAGATTAAAGGTCTGGTCCTTTTCGACGACGATGTTTGTGAGCGAGTGGATGGGAGACGAGCGGCTCGAGAACGAATGGCAGCGATGTTGTACAGGAGAGAGAACTTGAAGACGTGAAGGCGCTTGAAGTGAAGGAAGAGGAGATTGTCTAATAAGTATTAGGTAGTATGAAGATGGCGCAAAAAGAAGGAAGAGAGGCCTGGGCGTTAAAGCAAGAAGATTAGACAACACCGGTTGTGATCGTGGATGAGCATGAGGATCATTCTTTTTTCATCTCGGACCGGAGGGGGGGAGGAGTTGCAAGATAAGTAGTTCTGAAGCCGGACGATCAAATGGATGGCATCGAGACAACAAGCTCGGCCGGGAGGTACTGACGGCGAGGTGGGTGGAAACCCGACCCTCGTCCGTGGACGCACACGCCTTCAAGTCACCAGAGCGGACCCTGCGAGAGGTCGAGGTGCAGTGTCCAGGGTCCGGCTTGCTCCCTGCCATCATGGACCCTTGTCGGTATTTCAAAAGTTGACTCCGTACCGTCTCGTAGGAAACCCTGCACGGTGGAGCGGCTCCGAGCACCTGGCTGGTCTCGTACGGAGTACGAATAGTAGTACTCCATACGAGTACTGCCAACTCCGTACACCTCGTATGGGTTGATGGAGGCGGAAAGAGGTGGAGGAGGAGGAGGTGGTGGTGGTGGTGGAGGAGGAGGAGGAGGAG
>NQYQ01000005.1:2163-32278 GCA_003055925.1 Escovopsis sp. Ae720 | reverse complement strand
ACGGACTCGTACTGTGACAGTTCATCGTACGAGCACGAGTGCCAGCCAACGACCGCGGGCCCAGGTACGAGTACTCCGTACGGAGTACAAGGCACCCGGTCACTCCGATGCTTGCTCGCCGTGCAGGGCTACCGGGGATGCTTGTACCGATACGGAGCACGGAGTACGGTGCACCGTATTCGACCAGATGACGGAATACGGTCGACGGATGACAGGTCACCACTGACCAGTGTTCCATGGCCCGTCATCCGTCCTCGAATGTCCGAGGACTTTCCCCCCCAAGGACGGCGTACTCCGTACAGGTAGACGGTTAATAATGTCAAGGCGCAAGCCCGTTTCGGGATTCATTTCCTCGCCATGCCCGTATTGGGCGAATCGAGACCCCTCAGACCGAGATCGCCTCGCCGGGTCGCAGGAGATAGATCCGCGACGGGCGAGCTTCTAGTCTTCTAGAAGGCCTCGGAAGGGGTCCCACCCCTCGGATGATCAGGCACCAAGAGCCCTCGATAGACTGACTGCTCGTCACGGAGGAGCTCTGCTCCCGTACATACTCGTACGAGTACGAGTACGGCTGCTCGAAGCATCCTAGCGTCCGTTTTCCGGCCGTAATCTCTGGCCTGTGACGGCAGGGGCACAGCACTCGTACTCGTAACGCACAGAGGAAAAGAGAACTTGAAGAGGAAGTACGGAGTAGTAGCACTGGTACTCCGTAGAAGGGCGGGGAAATGTTCCGTCCGGGTGCACTGCCCTCTTGACTAGCCGGGGGAAGAGAGGGGAGGGGGAGCGATGCTGTCAAATCAATTTACCGTCGCCGCGGATCAGGTAGGTACCTGTAGGTTGCTTGTCAGGTCGGCGGCGCGAACGAGATCATCTTTGCGAAATGATGACGGCAACAAGGTGATTACGGAGGGGCGCGAATCCGCTGACCGTCTCATGGGCAGGCAACGGACCTTGGAATCTTCCTCTCTCTCTCTCTCTCTCTCTCTCTCTCTCTCTCTCTCTCTCTTTCTCTTTCTCACTCTCTTCCTCCTCTCTCCGTCCATTCGCCGAATGAGTCAACGTCAAACGTCTCAGCACGCCGTCCGGTCCGTTTCCCGAACGGGCCTCCCGAGGAGAAATTTTGCAGTGCTATTGTCGTTCAGAGGAGGACGACGCTCTCTGACACAAGAGCTGGACCGTGGTTGCAGGGATCATTACGGCGTTGTCCGGAGGAAGCTTTTGGTCTAACGACGTTCGGAATATTGATTGACAGGTTTTCTGTTTCTTGCCTGGCTTATACACACGGAATACCATGAACAGCGTAGGTAGCGCACATACGAGTAGGCAGGCTGTGTCGGGCTCTCAGACAGGTTGCAGAGTCATGGGCTGATCCATTGTCTGGCCATTGTCTGCGTCTAGTGGTACAGGCACACGTCGCCGTGTGCTAGTCAGAGACATGTCGGGTTTCAGCCGGTCTCTCGAAAATCTCGCCTTCCGGGTTGAAGAGAAAGAAAGCGGAGTGAGGGCCTGTGTGAAGACTACCCACCCATCTACGTACTCGTACTGACGGAGGACGCACATACATTGGTTTGTGGAAGAAAAGCAAAGGAGGGCGCAGACATTCGCGAAGCGACTGGGCGACTCAGGGGCAGAGTCTGTGTGTGAGGGGTGGCGAGTCGGAGGAGCAGGATACAGGTATAAAAACAGGGCGACGACGCTGCGAGAGGATGAGGCCGCAGCTGGAGTGCTCGTAGGAGGTCCAGCCTCACGAGCCGACGATGGTGATGCTCTGGGAACGGGGAGCTTTGACATCATCGGGAGGGAGGAGCTGAGGCTCGGCCGGGCCGGAGGGATCCATTGCGTAGTATGGCTCGCTCGGCGGCTTGGCCGTGGATCCTGCGAGTACCGGCGGCATTGCGAGGCGGAATGCTGCGAAGCGGGCAGAACCATCAGGATTCAACGCAATAGTGTCGTCGCCTCGGGGGTCGGCTTGATCCTACCGGCCGGTACTCGTACCCACACCAGTGCAGTATTCGTACGAGTACGGCGGCGCGATGTCCATACTGGTATACTGGTATAGGTGAGGGCATGGGGAGGACCTCATCCGATAGAGCGAAAAGAACATGCTCCCCCCCCCCCCCCTTCCTTCCCTCTCCACCCCCTCCCAGCCGGGTATGGGAACGGACCGTCCGGGCAGCTCCGTTCATAACTGTCACCGTCGCTGGGGGGGTGCACTACCAGTAGTGACGGGTACATTGACATATTGACAGCTTGACAGCTTGACAGCTTGACAGATGGATCAATCCCACCGGGACGCGGGAAGCGATCCAGCGGCTGATCTCGGGCCCTTGGATCTTCGTATCCCACCGGATCAGCTAGTGCGCCTGAGAGCTGGCAAGGCGGACGGGGAACAGCCACCCCCAATCCCGAGAGACAGACCATGCAGAGCATTCGTGTCACGGGATCGGATGCGGATGGGGAGGGCCTTGCCGGAGATCCTGGGATAGGTATCATTGGATTGAGGCGCGGTGCCCCAGGAGGGGGGGGGAGAAGAGTACAGGACCCAGGTACTGTACTCGTACTCGTAGGGGAGGGGGGGGCCGGGCATTCGCGATCATCAGGGTTCTGGCAGCCCTAGATTGTATTGGCATTCTGAGCTGAAGATGCCGGGCTGCTGAGTCCTTGCATAGAATGGGGGGATCGATACTGCGTATTGCCTTAATCTCGATCGAGGGCTGAGTCTGCGCCTTGTCGGGATCCGATCAGATGAGAAGACGACAGATCAAATGAGGAGATGCTGGAGCCTCGGGCCGTCCGCTTGCTCTGGCGCACTTGCGGAGCACCAAGCGGATAGACGTCTTCGCATCGAGGAGTGCCGGATCTTGGTGCTCGTACCTGCATGCACTACCCGCGGTCTGTCTGATGGTATCCGTCCTTCCGTCCCGGGGGGATCCCCGGGGGGGAGCAGGCACTCATCCGCCGAAACAGGACGAGACACCTCGTTGCCGTGTGCTTGGACCGAGGACCGAGGACCGCCATGTTTAGCTTTGAAATTGTTGCTTTTGTCTCCTGTTATGCGCATCTGCTTTTGCTTTTTCTTTTTTTTTTTTTGGTCTGTGTGTGTGCTTCTTCCCCTTCTTGTCTCTTCCTTTTCCTCTTTTGCGCTTCCCCTTTTCGACTCGTCTTCACAACATACATGTCTTCCTGCGAAGGTCTCCTTCGGCCGCGCTCGATGCGGCCATCCGTGGAGTCGTTCCCACTGCGGTACTGACCTTGAGAAGCTGACCGTCAGGACCGGCAAGGGCGCCTACCGGCAAATCCAGATCCGGACGTAACGGGCTGCGTGCCCACCCAGATGCAGCGCCTGTGCATCTGATCTCCATCCGCACAGCACGGGAGCCCGCAAGGCCTTGTTGACGGAGGGCCCTCACCTTCTCGGCAGCAGTCGGTATTCCACACTGCCGGTATGCGGGACGTGACAGGTGCGTCTTGTCTGCCCCATCCGAGACCTGGCCAAGGCGTCGATGAGACCCAATTTCTATTTTCCAAGGAGACGGTGGGCGGGGGGGGGGGGCGGACGGGGACCCTCGGGGGGTCCAGGGGAGACGGAAAGAGAAGGGACGAAAGCAAAATCAAAAGAAAGGAAGGGAAAAACGACATGTCGGTGCGGTCAGTTCTGTGGTGACTTGTCACATGTTTTGCTTCTTCTGCCTCTGTCTTTTTTTTTTCCCTCGCGTGTCTTTTCTTTTTGCTGCTGTTTCTTCTCCTTCTTCTTCTTCTTGGTGATGTTCTCCCGCCCAGGGAGAAGAAAGGCGGAGAGGCAGTCATCTCGGGAAGTTTCCTGCTTGTGCCTTGGGATGACCTATGCCGCATACGAGTGCTCCATACAAAGAGCCTCTCCATGCCCCAAGCTCCGCACGGAGGACTCCGCTTGTGAGAGGTGTCCGAGGTGCGGCGCGGTGCGGTGCGGCGGGATCCGGGATGGAGCAATCGATTTGCTCGTCGACTGCCCTGGGGCGGCGGGCGGGCGGCAGATCGGCTTTTCGGGGTGCATGCCGCCGCTCTTGGAGATGACAATCTCACAATCTCACAATCTCACAATCTCACAACGTCTTGGTGCGTGCCGGGGTGGGGGGGGAGGGGAGGGGAGGGGGGCGGTCACGATTTGCCTGCCGCAGATCGAGTCGTGGGTGCCGACGTTGGTCGTGGAGCATCTGTCTGTCTGTGCTGTCACTGTCGCTGCTGCTGCTGCTGCTGCTGCTGCTTCTGCTGCTGCTGTCAATGCTGTTGCTGTCTCTGTCTGTTGGCGAGGCGTTCGTGGTTGGGTCAAAGATGCTGCGAGTCCTTCTGGGGAGAGAGACATGGCTGCGCTGGGCCAACGACGGGCGCAGAGAGTGTCACGGTGTCGACTTGTGATTGGAGTGTTGCGAGAGGTAGTGTATGTAGTAAAATCCTCCCCTACTGATATCCATTGTACTCCGCATCTCGAGGAGCGATGGCGACGGTGAGTGCTGGTGGCGCTTGTGATCAATCGTGGTATGTCGTGATCGTGATTTGACGTTGACGTTGACGTTGACGTTGACGTTGGAGCGTGAGGCTGGATTGAGGAAGCACGGGATCTTGAGGTCTAGGGTAGGTCTCAACTGGATCGAGGAAGGAGCACTGGAGGGGGGGGGGGTTGACTTGAGAGCGCTAGTCCCCTGCTGGAGCTGGCTAAAGAGCGGCAAGACCGGCCCGGGACTCCTTCCTTGGCGGCTCAGGGCCTTAGCCTCTTAGGCCAGGAACCTGAATTGAAGTTGAATCTTGGATGGATCATCCGCGCCCCCACTTCACCAACCTCGCGATTACTTGTACTCCGTATCATCTCTGTGAGACGGAACGGCAACGCACATGTTCCGCGCGCGGAGCGGGCACGTTTCTGACGAGTGCTCACTCTCACTCTCGTTCTGTCTCTGTGTACGGAGTGCTCTGTACGAGTACATACAAATGTCTCTCTCGACAGAGGGCTACTGCTGCGCGCGGATGCTCGATTCGGCCACCGACGATGCGGCGGCGATCAAGATTCATCATTGAACTGATGGATGGATGTCCAGGGCTCCTTCCGAGATGAATTGGCGGCAGGTGCGGGTGGGCGGTCCACGGCGGTAAGTGCGACCCTGCAGTTCCATGATCCCGGCTCACCACTGCTGAGTACTACAGGTAGGAGGTACGGAGTACGGAGTAGAGAGGGCAGGTGCGCTGTGTCGTACTACGACCGTACCCTTTTCAGCAAACTCAGCGCTCAGAGGTACATCACCGATACTTCCCAGCCTTCGACTTCGACCTTCAACAAAACAACCTGCCAGTTCTTGCTGGCAGATCCTTGAAGCCTCAATTCAATCATCTGAGCCCGACTCTTGAGAAGCCTCCAGTCCTCATTGGAAGAAGCCCAAGTTGATCAACTCCAAGTCCGTCATGGATTATCCAGGGTTTCGTCCGTGCCCGTCTTGCAAAGCTGTCGCCGCTCTTCGCCGCCACTCGACCCGGTTCACCTCGCGTCGTGCCTGGGCGGGTTCTCTCATTGCTGCGTGACACGGGCGGTCGCTCAGCCAGTCTATGACCCGGGCAGTGGCAACATCCTGCCCACCCGTACATCACCTGTTACGAGTTACGATATCGGCACAACCATTGAGGACGAGCGCTCTTCCGCCTGGTCATCTTCTCCCCTGCATGCGTCTCACTGCCCGACTGAGACTGCTTGATCGATCGATCCGACTCCCGCTGCCCCAGGTCGACGACGCCCGGGTTGTCCTCTGTTGACCATCCCGCCCTGCGCTACAAGTGCGTTTGTGTGGTCACGGGCCTGACTTGACGTCGTCGTCGTCGTCGTCGTCGTCGTCATTGTCGTCATCGACCGTCGGCGTCGTTGTCGTCGTCAGCGTCGTCTACCTGCCCATTTTTTCTTCTTCTGGCGGGCGGGCACCCGGCGTGCTGAGGCCGCTCAACACCCTCCGCCGGGCTCTCCTCCTCGCAGGCGCCATGATGCGCTTCTCGAGCCTCGCGCTTGCCGCGCTGTCCTCGCTCGCCCTCTTCCCAGGTGGCGCCGTTGCGCAGTCATGGACTCAATGCAACCCGTTGCAATCGAGTAGGTTCACATTGAATCCTTGCGCCCGCGCGCGCAATCAAATTGGGTGGCATCTGGTCTCGCTGGGACGTCATGCGCTAACGGCCCGTTTCTCGCCGGACAGCTTGCCCCGCGGACCCGGCCTTGGGCCTGACCATCAACGTGGACTTCACCAAGGGGGCCGTCAACTCCTTCGCGGCGGGCGGAACCCCGACGTACGACTCCAACGGTGCATCGTTCACCGTCGCCCGCCCGGGGGACGCCCCCCAGCTCATCTCCCTCTTCTACATCATGTTCGGCCGCGTCGAGATCGTCATGAAGGCCGCCCCGGGCGCGGGCATCGTCTCCTCCGTCGTCCTCCAGTCCGATGACCTCGACGAGATCGACATGGAGTGGCTCGGCGCCAACTCAAACCAGATGCAGTCCAACTACTTCGGCAAAGGCCAGGTCACGTCGTACAACCGAGGCCAGTTTCACGATGTCCAGGGCACGCAGACCAACTGGATCAAGTACACCGTCGACTGGACCCAGGACCGCATCGTCTGGCTCGCGGGCGATACAGTCCTCCGCACCCTCAACCAGAAGGACGCTGAGACGAACCAGTACCCCCAGACCCCCATGCAGGTCAAGTTCGGCTCCTGGTCCGGAGGCGACGCCGGCAACAACGCGCCCGGGACCGTCAAGTGGGCGCAGGGGCCCACCGACTTCAGCAAGGGGCCGTTTACCATGATGGTCAAGAGCGTCGTCATCACCGACTACTCCACCGGCAAGCAGTACGTGTACAGCGACCACACGGGCTCGTGGCAGTCGATCCGCGCCGAGGGCGGCTTCATCAACGGCAACCTGAACAGCAGAGGCGGCATCACCGCCACTGCGACCGCGGTGGGTTCGACGGCGCCCACCCCTGCCGCTGTCCCCGTCGGCGGCATCGGCCACGACGGCAGCAACGCGGCGGCCACGCAGACGGGTTGGCCCTGGGTCGCCGGTGCGGCTCCCAGCAGCGGGAGCATCCCGGCGGGCTGGTACATCGCGCCGGACGGCAAGATCCGACGGGAGAACTCTGCATCCACGCCGATGCCGTCCGGGGTGGCCCTGCTGCTGGGACCGTTTCTCATGGGCGTTCTGACCATGATTGGTGGGAGGCTCATCTGAACCCGAGCGCTGCTCGGAACAGCATGGCCGGCGCAATAGATATTGGAGAAAAAAATCATTGGGCTTGATGATTTGTCTTTCAAAAGGGAGCATATGATGGGACAAAGCGACTGCAGATGAGGATATTTGATGAGCGACGACCTTTTACAGGATACCACCTTTGCGATAAGACATACATGGATGCAACATCTAGATGTATATATACTCAATGAAGGGACAACGACTTGAATGATCACAGCATGGATTGGGTGGAAGATGATGGAAGAAAGAAGGGAGTCGAGATGTTTACATCGGGATGCCTTCCTGGGACTGCATATACTAGCCACACATAACCCTAACCCTAATGAGGGCAAGGCACCGCTGAACGCACAAAAGGCGCCAATGCAAATCGGGATTAGCGGGTTCAAGAATGACCGCGTCAATTCATTTCAACCATTCCAGATGCGCGATGAGATCAATGCTCGCGATGAGCTGTTCGCGATTGTACTGTTGAAAAATCGACCTCGCCATTTGAAGCTCTCGAAAAGAAAGGCCGTCGAGGTTGAGCAATTCCTGAGAGGCTATTGGGGGACAGTGGCGGAGAAGAAGTCGAAGGAGCCATGGCGTCCGGCTCGCTCAACGTCATTGCGTTGATTTCCGGCGGCAAGGACAGCTTCTTCAACCAGCTTCACTGCATCCAGCACGGGCACCGCATCGTCGCGCTCGCCAACCTGTTCCCGGACGCGGACGGTAGCCAGGATGCCGGCGTGCAGTTCATCGACCCACTGAGGAGTATCCCGGACGAAAGGGACGCCGCGGCGCGGGGGAAGAAGAACGAGGAGGAGGAGGAGGAGGAGGCAGACCTGAACAGCTTCATGTACCAGACCGTCGGGCATGAGGTCGTGCCTCTGTATGCGGGGGCGACGGGAATACCCCTCTATCGCAAGGCGATCCGCGGAGGAGCCGTCCATCACGAGCGGGACTACGCCTATGCCGAAGGATCCGATGGCGACGACGGCAACGAAAAGGAGGAGGAACAGGAGGAGACGGAATCGATGATTCCCCTGCTGAGATTCATCATGGCGCGGCACCCGGAGGCGAATGCGCTGTGCTCGGGGGCGATCCTGTCGACGTACCAGCGCACGCGCGTCGAGTCGGTCGCGCTCCGGCTGGGGCTCACGCCGCTGGCGTATCTGTGGAAGTACACGCTGCTGCCGCCGCCCGCATGCGCAGGCGCAGGCGCAGGCGCAGGCGCGGCGGACGAGGCCCAGCTGCTGCTGGACATGGCGGACGCGGGGCTGGAGGCGCGGATCGTCAAGGTGGCAAGCGCGGGGCTGGACGAGCGGCACCTGTGGGAGCGTGTGAGCGGGGCGGCGGCGGCGGCGAGGATCAAGGGCGCGCTGGGCCGTTTCGGCGCCGCGGAGGGCGCCGTGCTCGGGGAGGGGGGCGAGTTTGAGACGCTCGTCGTGGATGGTCCGAGGCGGCTGTTCAGGAGGCGGATCGAGGTGCCGGAGGGCGGGAGGACGGTCGTCCGGGAGGGGGGCGGGTCGAACTGGTTGATGCTGAGGGGCGCGAGGCTGGAGGACAAGCAGCGTGAGGCCGAGAAGGAGGAGGAGGGGGAGGAGGAGGAGGGGGTACGGATTCCCGGGTTGTGGGATCCTGCGTTCGCAGCGATCCTGGACGAGCTGCGGACAGACGCCGCGCCATCAGCACTGAGCGATGCGCGGGGCGACACGGCCTCGGGCTTGATGGACGGCGTGTCGACTGTTGCTGGGGACAGCAGCACGGGGGTCACGCGCTGGTGCGTGCTTGCGGGCGCCGGGGACGCTTGCGAGTCAATCGAGGCCGAGACGCGGTCCGTCGTCGCCAAGGTCAGGGCGCTGCTGGCCGCGGCCTCGCTCGACGCGGCGCAGATCACGACGGCGCTCATCGTGCTGCGCCGCATGGCCGACTTCCCCGGCGTCAACGCCGAGTACGGCCGGCTGTTCGCGGCGCCGAACCCGCCGTCGCGCATCACCATCTCGTGCGGCGACCTGCTTCCTGCGGGCCACTCTATCATGGTGTGCGTCACGGCGCAGGCGGCGGCGGAGACGGGGCGGGACGGCCTGCATGTGCAATCGCGCTCGTACTGGGCGCCGGCGAATATCGGCCCGTACAGCCAGGCGATCGACGTCGGCGTGACGGCGGGGGCCGCGGGCGTGAGGGCCGTGTACGTTGCCGGCCAGATCCCGCTGGTGCCGGCGTCGATGGCGCTGCCGGGTGGGGGGATTGAGACGCAGGTTGCGCTGTCGCTGCAGCATCTGTGGCGGATAGGGGCGGAGATGAAGGTGCAGCTGTGGACGAGCGCGGTTGCGTATTTTGCGCGATCGCCGGAGGAAAAGGAGGAAAAGGAGGGGAAGGAGGAGGAGGAGGAGATCTACATGCAGAAGAATGCGCGGCTGGCGGGCAGGGCATGGAGACTTGCGCACCTGCACAGCAGAGGACGGGAGCACGACGACGACGACGACGACGACGATGGGGATGAGGGCGGGCCGGATCTATGGGATCTGAGGTACAATCCTCAGTACCGATCGCTGGCGCAGGCCGGGCAGCAGGACCAGCAGCGCAAGAGCCTGCCGGATTGGTCGGTCTTGCGGACGCATGACGACGACGATGATGATGATGTGCCGCCTGTCTTCGCGGCGGAGGTGGAGGAGCTGCCGCGCCAGTCGGCGGTCGAGTGGCACGCGCACGTCGGGCTCTCGCGGATCGGGGAGGGGGATGCCGAGATCATTGGGCAGGGAGCTCTGTCAATACGCGGCTGGAGGGCATGGCATGTGGTTGTGCGGTCCGAGAGGGCGGTGCTGGTGTACACGACCGTGGCCAAGGAGGAGGAGGTCTCGGGAGCAGAGGCAGGGGGCCGTATGAAGGCGGATCTGGCCGCTGCCTACAGCGGCTCTGTGCGCCGCCTGGGTGTTCCGCTGGGGGAGACGGCTCTTCCGGGCCCGTATCTCGTGTATGTGGACGCGGGATCTGGGGAGGGGATGGGCCCCTGGATGGAGGAGACCGAGGAGGGTGTTGTGATGGGGAGCGCGGTTGTTCCGTGCAGGTCGATCTGGGGAGTGGGCGGGAGGATGGGCTGTGTTGGATTATTCCAGCTGACGATAGAGCGATCCTGATTCTCATACACACACAAACACACCCAAACACACGCACATAGAAAGAGAGAGAGAGAGAGAATGTGTCATTGTGCACGAATGGGAAAGGAACCCAAGGAGGAGGAAGAGGAGGAGGTTGCTTGGCTTCAATTGGTGATCGGCATGGCCTCCTGCGGTAGCCGCACTGTGTCGAGATGCGCCCGAGGTATCCCCAGATTGGCCTAGGCGGGAATCCAAGTCTCCTCACCGGCGATTTTAGCCTAGAAGATGACATTAGCAGCGAGACATTCCCATACCGCGCTACCTCGCCCCAAACGCTCATCACAGTATAAACAACCTAGCCTGCTTGCCCCCCCCCCACTTCCTTCTCTGGCTCCCATCAAGTTCCAGCTTCTTCTTCCCCCCAAAAAAGAAGAAAGACCTGCGGGAGACAAAAGGGGCTTCAATCTTGCATCTCGCCCGCATATCATGCAAGGCGACCAGGACGCCCACGCACCACAATCACCGGCACCGGCACCGTCCGCGCCGGCACAGGCCAGGCTGCCGCCGGTGCGCACGGCAACGCGAAGAAGACAAAGCACGAACGAGCGCATCCATGACATCATAGAGGTGAGACCGTGTCCATCCATGCCGCCCATCAAGGGTCATCGGGGCGCGGCTCGGTGATATAAAGCCATCCATGTGACGGCTCGGGAGGGGGGAGGCGGGGGGGGAGGGGGACGAGCAATATATATCTATATCTATATATATTTCATGTTCCCTTGTGTTGGATGAGCGGGGGAGATAGAGAGAGAGAGAGAGAGAGAGAGAGAGAGAGAGAGAGAGAGAGAGAGAGAGAGGGAAAACGAAGATTTTCTTGCTGACCGCGGCGACGACACAAAATACACAGACTGGCCGCCAGCGCGCTGAGAGCGTGGCTTCGGACCCCCTCGCCCTGCACACGACAAACACGCACCGCACCATGGACAGCCGCGCCGCGCCGGACGAGACCACGGGCATCTTCAGCCAGGGACCCGGGCAGAGCTATCTCGCGCTGAGCAAGACGACCTCGAGCCGCCGTAGTGCCGCCGCCAAGCTCAAGGCCCACGTCGGAGAGGCAGAGGAAGAGGAGGAGGAGGAGGAGGAGGGGAGAGGGGGGAAGGCGACGCCGTCGTCGTCTGTGCGCAAGAGGCGGCTCAAGCACGAGGACGAAGATGTGCGCGGCGGCGGCGGCGGCGGCGGCAAGGGAAACGCGAACCGCGGCCACGACGATGACGATGACGACGAGGATACGATGAACGAGGAGAGGCCGTCGTGGCTGCGGCGCGGGGTGGCTCGCTTCCAGTCGCTGGAGCTCGAGAACAAAGGCAGCGTCGCGCGTGACCACCTCGCGCTCGGTATGTCACCCTCACACTGCATCAAGTTCTCATTACCAACCCCCCCCCTTCCCCCCCTCCCTCCTCTGCTGCTGCTCCTCCTCGTATCTTTCCCGCTCCCCCCCGCCTGCGTTACCCACAGACAGCTGATGATTGCTTGCCTGCCGCAGAGAGGACGTTCCTGGCCTGGCTTAGGACGTCGCTCGCCTTCGCGTCCATCGGCGTCGCGGTCACGCAGCTCTTCCGCCTCGACACCTCGAGCAGCAGCGGGGGCGGCGCCGGCGCCGAGGGCAACAGGCTGCGCCAGATGGGGCGGCCGCTGGGAACGGCGTTCCTGGCCATCAGCATCGTGACGCTGCTGCTGGGCTGCAAGCGGTACTATCGCGCGCAGGAGTGGATTCTGAGGGGCAAATTCCCCGCGAGCAGGGGGACCATCCTGGTGATGGCGTTTATTGCGCTGGCGTTGATGGTGCTGGCGCTGGTGGTCATTGTCGCCATCCATCCTCCGGGTTGATATGTTCCGATTTGTCTTTGATTTTTGTCATTTCCTCCCCTATTTTCATCCTCCCTTTTCCTGGGAATCTTGACCAGAATTTGTATCCCGTCATGGCGTGTTTTCAAGCTGTTTCGAGGCGTAGATGGAAGTTTGGATCCTGCTAGCGGCGAAGTATATATGCATACCAATTTATGCGTGGAGATACCTCTCCCTTATCTACTTTCAAAATACTGGATCAGTAGATGCATCAACCGCATGCCATCATCATTGTGGGGTCACCATTTCAACCTCCAACATCCAACATCCAACCTCCAACCTCCATCATCCATCATCCATACTCCAACCTTCCATCTTGATCTCTGACGTCGAGAGTCTTGCTGCAGCGCAAGAAAGAGCAAAGAGCCATGCCCCGCGAGCCCGTCGACGTCCAGGCGTTCGCAGCCACGCAGCTCGTCCTCCTCGACCAGGAGCTCCAGAGCGAGATCCTCGAGACCAGCGCCCTCATCTCCAACCACAGCCCCGCCGGCCTGCAGCGCGCCGGGCAGGCCATCATCAACCTCGTCGTCTCCTCCCAGCGCACCGGCCTCGGCGGAAAGACGGTGCTCGAGCTCGCCCCCGACAATGCCACCTCAGCCACCGGGGAGCTGCCCGAGCACGGCATCCGCACGGGGGACATCGTGCTCGTCGCCGAGCAGCCCGCCGGGAGCGCGCGAAAGAGGGAGGTCAAGGAGCTCGAGAGGAAGGGCGCCAGGGGGGTCGTGACAAAGGTGCAGAAGGGCGCCGTCTGCGTCGCGCTCGACGAGGCCAAGGAGGACGTGGCGTTCTCCGGGAGGGTCTGGATCGTGAAGCTGGCGGACGAGGTGACCTACAAGCGGTAAGTATCTTCTATCCTTCCCCTTCTCCTACACATTCGATTTTACACAATCAGGGTGCTCGCGCGCGTGAATCGGGGCTGATATGGCGAGGTAGGATGAACCAGACAATGGAGAAGCTGCACAAGATGAGCGAGGCCGAGTACTCGAGCTTCGTGCGCGTCTTGTTCGGACTGTCCAGCCCGTCGCCGCTGCCGCAGGACCTGGCTGCCAGCACAGAGGTTGGCGGCGTAGACTGGATCGACCCGACTCTCAACGACTCCCAGAAGGACGCCATCCGCTTCGCTCTAGCCTCCCGCGAGGTGGCGCTGATTCACGGACCGCCGGGGGTATGTACGTCGCCGGGCTGTCAGCGGAGCACGAGATGCGCTGCAAGCACAGTAGAGCCCCGGTTGTTGCGCGGCTGCTGACGAGACAAAGATATAGACGGGCAAGACTCACACGCTCATAGAGCTGATCCTGCAGATGATCAAGCGCAACCAGAGGATCCTGGTCTGCGGCCCCTCCAACATCTCCGTGGACAACATCGTGGAGCGCCTCTCGCCGCATAAGATACCCATCCTGCGCCTTGGCCACCCGGCCCGGCTCCTCCCCTCGGTCCTGAACCACTCCCTGGACATCCTCACCCGCTCCTCCGAGGCGGGCGCCATCGTGCAGGATGTCCGCGCCGAGATGGACGCGAAGCAGGCCTCCATCAAGAAGACCAAGAGCGGCAAGGAGCGCAGGGCCATCTACGGCGACCTCAAGGAGTTGAGGAAGGAATACCGCGAGAGGGAGCGCCGGTGCGTCGCCGGCCTCGTCAGGGAGAGCAAGGTCGTCCTGGCCACGCTCCACGGCGCGGGCGGGTTCCAGCTGCGCAACGAGCACTTCGACGTCGTCGTCATCGACGAGGCCAGCCAGGCGCTCGAGGCGCAGTGCTGGGTGCCCCTCCTGTCGGCAAGCAAGGTCGTGTGCGCGGGCGACCACCTGCAGCTACCGCCCACCATCAAATCAGCCAACTCCAAGACCGTGCCCCCACCCGGCGATGGCAAGGATGGCAAGAATGATGACGGAAGCAGCAAGGTCAAGCCCATCAAGAACATGACGCTCGAGACCACGCTCTTCGACAGACTGCTCGCGCTCCACGGCCCGTCGATCAAGCGGATGCTGACGACGCAGTACCGCATGCACGAGAGGATCATGCGCTTCCCCTCGGACGAGCTCTACGAGGCGAAGCTCGTCGCCGCGGATGCGGTCAAGGCCCGCCTGCTCAAGGATCTGGAGTACGGCGTCGACGACGACAACGACGACACGAGCGAGCCCCTCGTCTTCATCGACACGCAGGGCGGCGACTTCCCCGAGAAGCACGAGGACGAGGAGGATGACGAGAAGAACTTGAAGAAGAGGAGGAGCCTGCACGGCGAGAGCAAGAGCAATGAGATGGAAGCGCTCTTGGTCCGGCAGCATGTAAGGCAGCTGACAGAAGCGGGTGTGCGACCCGAAGATATCGCCGTCGTCACGCCATACAATGCCCAGGTACCACAATTCAGCAATCTTTCTCTCCCTTTTTGTCTTGCACTCCTCCTCGGAGCGACGCTGACATCGAATCGCTTTAGCTTGCTGCCCTGGCGTCCTTGAAAGAGAAGTATCCGGGCCTCGAACTCGGCAGCGTCGATGGCTTCCAGGGTCGGGAGAAGGAGGCTGTCATCGTCAGTCTCGTGCGCAGCAACACGGACGGCGAGGTGGGCTTCCTCGGCGAAAAGAGGAGACTGAACGGTGAGTCTGCCCGTGCCAATGCCTTCTCGGCAAAGCCTCCTCGTCAAGGCGTCACTGTTCACTAACATCCCCCAGTTGCCATGACCCGCCCGAAGCGGTCGTTGACCGTGATAGGCGATTCCGAAACGGTGAAAAGGCAAGCAGAACCCCCCCCCCCCCCCCCCCCCCCTTTTTTTTTTCCCTGGGACGAGCGGAGGTTGAGACACCAGCTTAATGATGGAGCCATCTGGGTCATCATGATGGACGCAGTGCTGATACGAGTGCATAGGGGAAGCAAGTTCCTGAAGAGGTGGATGGAGTTCCTCGAGGAGAATGCTGATTTGAGATATCCCGACATTGCGAGTCTCGACCAGTCGTTGTAGACGTGGCGGCGTACGGGGACTACTACGGAGTACAGGTAATGATGATTCATGCCACGAGACACGAGACACGAGACACATTTTGAATCGACCCGTAGAAGCAGGTTGTGGGAAACAAGATTCTTGCTGAAAAAACAATATCCCCCTTGCAGTAAGGTTCTCAACCTCGGATCCTCTATTTGGACGCATGGATGATCATGATCGTGATGCTCATGCGTGTTCGGCATTTGCAAGCCGCCCACGTGCCTGCTGACGTGGTCTCCTCTTCGCGATCTACCAGTACACGATCAAACGAAGGAGAGACAAGGCCTGCCATGAGCGAGAGCGCCGCGCCGTAAATTCAAAACAGCCTTCATTTCCAGCTCTAGAGCCAATTTCTATAAGTGTCATAAGCCGCATCCCACCCCAATTCCCAGTGGCACCGACTCCCTTGCCCTCCCAATTCCCATGCCGCCAACCAGATCGATCGTTGCCCACCCCCTGCCTAGAAACCCAAGACCGCACCGCCAACCAGCAAAACCCTCCCCCTTGCGTCGTCATCACGTCTTGGTGGGATTCGCAAACAGAAATCCCCCTCTCGTCTGCGCCGAATTCATCGTCAAGTCAAGCAAGGCCTTCACCGGGTGCTTCCTGACCCCTTTCGCCGCTGATGTCTACCGTACTAAACTGAAAAGCTTGATTGACCGCCAGAAACTCCATTGAAAAAGAAATAAAAAGCAATAATAAAATAGAAGAAAAGCAATGATAACAAAACACTTCCTTGAAAGGAGAACTCGCGGGAGAGGGAGTTGTTCTGTTCTGAAGGAGAAGAGAGACCAACTCGGCAGTCGGGGGGCTGCCCTCTTCTTTGTGCCGGTCGAATGCGCCCTGCTCATCGTGCGTTTTGCTCCCAAACTCCATCGCATATTCTCATTCCCGTGAAAGACTGAGAGCGGTCTGTTTTTTATATTCTTGTTGCGCCGTGATGAAAAAAAAAAAAATGTAGGAAAAAGGGCTATTGATGATCAATGCCTGTGATATGTTGTGTGTATTGGATTGATTTCGGAAGGAAGCAATGAGAAAAAAAACAAGCAATCGGATAATTGAAGTGATCGCGTTCAATCTTGTTTATGATGTTGGCGTTTTAGAATTCCCAGTCATCCGAGTCCTCGACCGACTTGATGGCCCATCGGAACTTGTCGCGTAGAGTCTTGGAGAAGAACTTCTCAATGGGAACATCAAACTTCTTAGAGAAGACGACGGTGAGGCGGGGATCAATGTAGTTCTAGCCGATGAGTTAGTGACCAGGGATTTTTGCACGTTGATTGAAGACTTACGATTTTGGACGTGCCCAGGGCAACCTCCTTGTTGCCGTCTCGATCCTCGGCCTGCGTCTCGAGGACCTTGATCCGTTCGTCGATCTTCTCGATAGCCCCGATGAACTTGTCGACCGTGGGGGCTTTGCCCTCGGCTTCCACTTTGCCCGACTTGTTCTCCTTCTTGAACTTGGTCTCCAGCTCCTTAAGCACCTTGAGCCGTTCCTTGAGTTCCTTCTCGGGCATTGCCTTCTCCTTGTTGGCCAGGAGCTTCTCGTTGTCTTTTTCGAACTTCTTCGTGATCTTGGTCCGCTGTTCCTCGATCAAGAACTGCTGATGCTCGGCGACCCATTCCTTGTCGAGCTCTTCCTCGATCTGGAAGTAGGCAGCACCCTTCTTCTTCTTTTGAGTCGGGTCAATGTCGAGAATCATCATCTTGTTCCGCCACTTCTGATATCGGAGGCCGTTTATCTGCCATGACCAGTTAGTCACTGCACCTGGTCAGGACCCATGCATGTGGTCGGCTACATACCCTATCACCAATCTTTGCCATCTGCTGCTCATGTCCGGCGCCGACGGTCCGCTTGTGGTTGCAAAGGATGGCGACTTTACGGTTGCAGTCGTTGTAGAGCTTGACCTTTTCAGCGATGGTGCCCCGAGAGCGCGGGTCGTTTGCGAGCTCCTTGAGCAGCTCCGACATGGTGTGCGAGGCGTTGTAGGTACGGAAGACCTTGGCCGTCAGCCCCGTCATGTAGCTGTTGAGATGCTTGTTCAATTGCGATGTCTGTGCGCCAGCTTGTTAGTACTTGCACATCTTGGACCATGACACTGGACAGTCGCGGGAAGGGGGGGGGGGGGGGGGATTTCGGGTCCTCTACGGGGTACTTACGTTCAAACGATCAAACAGATCGTCACCGTCGGTCTTGGGCGACTTCTTGAACAGCTTGAGATTCTTGAAGACTTGCGGGCTGACACTGCATGTCTCATTGTATCTGATACTGTCCTTGCCCAGGAAATCGAAGGTGACCCGATCTGGGGCTTGCAAAGTAATGTGCTCGTACTTCAACGAGCAGCAGCCAACGGTATCCGCTTCATTCTCCGTGTCCTTCTCATTTCCTGCTCTGAGAGCAAGCCGGTCGATCAGGTACATGGCCGTTGCCCTTTGCCGATCTGCCATCATCTCACTCTTGAGCTCCTTGGTATAGTCTTTGCGAATCCTATCGATGTGTTTTCTGAGCTCCCGGGCCTTCTCGAACTTTTTGAAATCACTCTGGCCCTTGACATCACTCGCCGCGCCCAGCATGACGTATTTGTAAGCGCCGTTGATGTTCTCCTGCCACATGGCCAGCCAAGTGGCCTTTTGGTCATGCTGGACGGCTTTCCACTTGTGTCCAGCAGGGGGCTCGGGAACCTTGGCGTGCTTGCCGATGTTGATGGTGATCTGCTCGGGCATCACTCGGACCTTGACCTTTCCGGTCTTGGGATGCTCGCCACGACCGCGGAAGAGACTGGGAGGTTCAACCTTGAAGTTGCCAACCTTTTGCTTCCTTCCGTCCCACGTGCAGTAGACAAAAGGTGCTTCGGCGGCGTCTTTCTTGGCTTTGGCCTCCTCCTTCTCCTCCTTGGTGAGGTTCTTGTTCTTGTTCGCCTCGGTCTTGGCTGTCCAGTACTCGCTCATCTTGGTGAAGTCACATTTGTCGAGGCTCTTGATGTCGACCTTCTTGCCGCTGGCATCCGTCGCACCATACCTCTTGATGAAGTCAGAGAAATCCGCGAAGAAGTTCTTGCGGAAAATCGGGTTATCAAGATGGTGGATGGATGCCGGAGTCATCATGGCGACCCAGAAAGTGGCCACTTCCTCGGCCTCCAGACTCAGGTTGACGGGTTGCCCGTTGTAGTACATCTTGACGTGCTTCGGAAGAGGTTCATACGGCGGGGCGAACATGACTCCGTTGTGCTCGAGGGTCTGCCACTTGATGCTGTCGTCTTCTGGCTTCGGAGCGTTCCACCATTCGAATTCGTCCTCTTCTTCGCTTGCCTCTTTTTTGGCCTTCTTGTTGTCCTTGGCGGGAGTTTCCTTCCTTCCTCTGGCGGCGGCCGGGGCAGGCTTTGCCTTTTTCGAGATGGGAGCATCCGAATCCGACTCCTCCTTCTTCGTGATGCTCGCTCTTTTCTTCACGGCGGCCGCACCGTTCGACAGGCGCTTCTTGGTGGCGGAAGCGGCGAGGGGCGCATCGTCGTCGGACTCGTCCTTCACGGCCTTCTTGGGAGTTGCCTTCTTTGCCTTGACGTCCTTTGCGCTCTTGGCTTTCGAGTCGGTCGCAGGCGATTTCTTCGCGTCGGCCTTCTTCTTGGCCAATTTGGCGCCGAGGGGCTGCTCATCGTCGGAGGACGCAGGAGGCGAGACCTTGTCCTTCGCGGGTGTTTGTGGCTTCTTCGACCAGGCTTTCACCATCGGCTCATCGTCTGAGTCAGGTTCCGGAGCCTTCTTCGGCCTGGGACGTTTTGCCTGCATTTCAGTCGCGTCAGACCGGATTGATCCACCAGATGCTGCTATGTGTTTTTACCGAGGGCACCACGTACCAGAGGCTCACCATCGCTGTCTGAGGCGTCCTTGTAGGAGACCTTGGAGGTTGATGTTCGAGCCTTGCGCTTGTGGATTCCGTTGGACGCGGGCGAGTCATCATCGACGTCCATCTCGTCGACGACAATGGGCCCGTTGCGGATGGAGAGGTTGGTCAGGCTTTGCTTCGAGGAGGAGCGGTTGACGGACGAGACCTGAGCGCGGACTTTCTTCAGGGCCGGGCCTAGATTCACCGTCTAATTAGTCGGGCTGTCGATGACAAAGTCGTGCCAAGGCGTGCAAGGTCTGGGCGACTGCGAGAAGGGAGGTGTGGGAAAATGGCCAGATGCGCCTCAGGCAGGCGCAAGCGCGGGCTGGTGAGAAGGGGATGGTGTAGTTTCGAAATCGACCACGGGGACTCCGAGAAAAACAAAACCCCCAAAGTTTCGTGCATGCCGGCGTGTAAACATGCAGCGGCTGGCAACTTACCCTGACCGTTCGTCCTGGCGAGGGGCTTGTCGTCGTCGGAGAAGTCGGAGCTCATGTTGTAACGTATCGGTTTCTTGGTTGTACTGAGTAGACGTAAGGCGAGACGAGGCGCGGGAGCACGGAGGACGGTGGAGTATGCAACCGCGATTCTGCGCGGCAGGAAGAGCATCAAGTGCCCGAGCAAAAGATTGGAATCACAGCCGCCGCGGCAAGCTGATACAGGGATGAAAGGGGACGGACAGAAGGAAGAGAGGCGGGAGGGAAAAGGGCCCCGGGGCGGCGCGGATGCGAAGAGCCGCTCGATGTGATTGGGAAAAACGGGCGAGGCACTCGAAGGCGAGAAAGAGAGCGAAGCGAATCAGGACCCGGAGAGGAAGGGAAGAGAGAGAAAAAAAAAAGAAAAAAAAAAGAAAAGGTGACGGGAGGTCAAGGAAAGATCAGAGTCAGTCCAAGAGGGAATCGTGTTTTCTCTCGCCCCGAGGCGTCGACGCAGTAGGGAAGGGAATCCGGTGTCATCACGTGAGCGCGAACGTGAGCGCGAACGTGATGTTGCATGGAGTTTTCATCCGGATTTACCCGCAGATCAGCCGGCAAAACGGCGAACCACTTGCGCTCCGTCGAGAGAGAGATTGAGAGAATAGAGAAGCCTCACGTTGGCGACAAGCAATAAACTACCGCACCCCCAACCCCAATCTCGAATTTCTCACGAGGCTGCCCCCTCGATTGATCCCTCCCCCCCCTCCGTCGAGATCAATTGGGTCTCTCTCTTCGGCCGTCGGTCCTTCTTCAAATCCGCCCATAGCGCATTCCACCATGTTGTCCAGAGCTGCCCGACCCGCGCTCCGAGCTGCGGCTGCAGCCTCCGTCCGGTAAGCCCCACGACTTGATGCCGTTGCATTTCATGCGTTGTGTATCTTTTTCCTGTGCTGCGAGGAGAATGCTTCGAAGGAGGGGATGATGCTGCAATGGAATGGAAAGGGGAGTGGAAGAGGACTTGGAGCTCCTTGGAGGTGTTGCGCCGAGAAGCTTGAGGCTACCTACACGCAAGGGATCAATGGATCAGAGATCAGAATGCGGATACCATATCTCATGCAGCAAGCTCCTCCTCTCACAAATTGTTGGCCCTTGGTGTTCACTCTTGTTTCCCTCTCTCATGCCTCTCTAGAGCCCCCGCCAATGGCGCCGCCACCTACGCGACGCTCCGCGAGATCGAGGGCCGCCTCAAGTCCATCCGCAACATCGAGAAGATCACCAAGACCATGAAGACGGTCGCCTCGACCAAGCTGACCCGCGCGACCCGCTCCATGAACGAGTCCCGCAAGTACGGCCAGGCCTCCAACGAGGTCTTCGAGGCCGCCGAGACCACCGCCGCCGAGGCCGACGCCAAGAAGACCCTCGTCATCGTCTGCTCGTCCGACAAGGGCCTCTGCGGCGGCATCCACTCCGGCCTCTCCCGACGCATCCGCCACATGGTCGCCCACGAGCCCGCCTTCGACCTCGTCGTCATCGGCGAGAAGGCAAAGGCCCAGCTCCAGCGCACCAACGCCAACGACATCCAGCTCAGCTTCGCCGGCATCGGAAAGGACATCCCCACCTTCGCCGACGCCCAGGCCATCGCTGACCAGATCGTCCTCCTTCCTGGCGACTACACCGAGGTCAAGATCCTCTACAACAAGTTCATCAACGCCACCAGCTACGAGCCGACCTTCATCGAGGCCTTCTCCGAGGAGGCCATCTCCCAATCTCGTATGTTGAAGCCCCGGAAGGACAAGCCCTTTCTCCGCCCCCCTCATACAGCTGCATTCCTTCCGTCATGCGTGCGATTTCAAAGACGCATCATTTCTTTGTACTGACCGTGTTGTAGCCAACATCTCCGCCTTCGAGGTCGAGGAGGAGCACCTCGCCAACCTTCGCGAGTACTCCCTCGCCAACTCCCTCTTCTGGGCCCTCGCCGAAGGCCACGCCTGCGAGCAGTCTGCCCGACGAAACGCCATGGACGTGAGTTTTCGAAGCCCCATTTTCTTCCATTGTCTCCCCTTTCAGCCCCTTTCCCCCAAATGGAGCCTGTTTCTCCCTAAAGCAAAGACTGACATCCTTCCCAGAACGCCTCCAAGAACGCCGGTGAGATGATTGGCAAGTACCAGATTCTCTACAACCGTACCCGACAGGCCGTCATCACCGGAGAGTTGGTTGAGATTATCACCGGTGCCATCGCCTCCGAGGAGATGTAAATATGATATAGAGCAGCCCAAAAAGCCGAAGCCAGAATCTTGTTCACCGAAAAAAATATAAACCGTAATTTCTTCGAGTACTTGGTTTTGAAGCCTCGAAGTCCCGAGATCACATGTTGAATAGAGCCTCAAAAGTGCCGGATACCATTCACAGGAAATATGTCTTTCGAGAGAGAATCATCAGCAGAGAATAGATTCCAGGAGAGTATCACATCCATAGAAAGAGGAGAAGACAAAGGATCCCAGAACGTAGAACCCGCGCGTGCGCTCAATGACTCTATAACAAGCTCGAGACATTCAAAACTCACACTGCGTATGGAACGTGTCTTCTTTCACCCTCCAATCGACTTATTTATAGTAGGCAAACACGCAAATCGACTTAGAAAACCTTTCAAGTGCCATCACCAAGTGAGATTGAGAAACCCGGGACTCGAGACTCATTAAAAAAACTAGAGAGCATCAATCACCCCCTTCTCGCCGGCACCCGCATCGCAAAGGAGAGGAAGACACTCGACATGACCTTGGTATGTACGAGGGCGGAGCAAACACAAAGTGTAATTTTGAAATCCCATCAATTCATTCATAAGTCCTGTGACACCCGCGAATCGATCAACGCCGTAGACGATGCTTTTTTTAGGAAGAATATGTATAACAGGATTGGGTAAGAAAAGGAGTAGATGTTTCTTTCTTTCTTTCTTTCTTTGTCCAGCTTTGGAGCAGGGAGAAGGGGGGGGGAGCCGCAGGGAAGCAGGGTGAAATGTGCAGCACAGGCGACGAAAAAAAGCAGCAAAACTACTACATGTCGACGTCGGTATCGCCGTCATCGTGGTAGCTCACGCTCTTCGCCCCGCGCCGATGTTTCTGGAACGGCGCACGGGGGGTCTCGCCCACGCCCGCGCCCGCGCCGACGCGCTCCCCGGGGCCCGGCACGCTCGGGTGGTCCCTCTCGTACGCAGTCCGCAGCGAGATGGCCCGGCGGTCCCAGCTGCCCGCGGCCTCGTTGTAGTCCTGCAGGGCCCGCGCGTACGCGGCCTTCTGCTCCGCGGCCTGCTCCTCGTACGGCCGGCGCTCCTCGGCCGAGGCCTCCTTCCACATGCGCGAGGTCAGGATACGGACCTCGTTCGGCAGGGACCGGGTCTTGCCGGGCTTGCGGTTGCCCTCGCACACCTTGCGCGCCGAGTCGTACTGCGCCTTGCTGAAGAGCAGGTAGGCGTTGCCGGCGACCTTGGCCGGGCGCGCGGGCCGCTCCCCAATGACGGACTGCACGTACTCCCAGACCTCGACCTCGTATGCCTCCAGACGGGCCTGCCGGGGGTCCTTGGCGGCCTCCTTGCGCTTGTGCAGCAGGAGCGAGTCCCGCGGCAGGATCAGGGGCGTGGGGACCTCGATGGGACCGATCATGGCCTCCAGGACCTCCGAGGCGGCCCGCAGTCCGGAGAGATAGGCGCCGTGGACGGTCGCCGGGTGCGTGCCGATGGTGTGCTCGCCGGCGAAGAAGAGATTCCCGACGGTCCGGGCCATGACGTTGTAGTCCTCGGGCTCCATCTGAGGACCGGCCGACGAGTAACTCCCTCTCGCGAACCTGTCGGACCCCCACCGCGTGACAATCGTCTCCACGGGGTATGGCACGTCGTTTCCGAACACACCCCTCAGGATATCGGTCGCTTCGGCGACGAGGCTGTCGTTGCTGGTGTGCTCGGTGTCGAAGCCCGCGTCGCCCGCCATCAGGGCGATGAGACAGGGGAGGCCAGTCGTGTTGGTCACGTTGAACCACTGGAAGAAACGCCCGCGATTCATCTTGTAGTCCTGCTGCGACGTGCTGTGCCGGTTTGCCGCGTCCCGAAGCACACCGAAGATGTGCCGATCCGGATCCCAGAAGACCTTTTCGTAGACGAGCACGACCTTGTTCAGGATCCCGAACCCCAAGCGCTCAACGGCGTCCGTCTTCCAGGCCGGCAGCGTAGGCTCGAACTGGATGCTGCCCTGCTTCAGGACGCCGAGGGGGATCGTGCAGACGACCGCGTCGGCCTCCACCAGCGTCCCGTCTTCACACTCCACAGAAGCCGCCTCGTCGAAGGAGTCCCCGTGGTACCTGATCTTCTTGACCGGGAACTTGGTCGTCAGGTTCAAAGGGTGCGGGCATTGCAGCAGTCCTCTCGCAACGCTCTGGTAGCCGCCGACAACCATGGTGTGGGACCCTTCCCACTCGTTTCCCGCGTCGATATCCCACAGAGAGAGGCTGAGGTTGTGCAGGTTGGTGGCGTTGCTGTACTCCAGGTTGGCAATGTGCCAGTTGAGCAGCCGGTGGTCCTGGGCGTTGAGGTCGACGACGTGCCTGTACTGGGTGATGGCGTGGTCCAGCAGGGACCCGAGCGTTGCGCCCTCCGTCGCCGCAGCACCGGTCAGGTCGAGGCTGCCCCTCTCGGATGCCCCCGTCTTCACGTTCCAGCCCATCAGCTTCGCCTTCTCGGATGCCTTGAGCGTCGCGGGGATGCCGGGCTCGGTATGCACCCGGCCGGTGAGTTTGTCGGCCGATACGGGCACGCGATTCAGGGTCGCCGGCACGCTCTGTTGCAGGACCGATGACGGAGCGAGAGCGGCCGCTGCCTCCTCCGCCTGTATGATGGTCTTCGGCCCGTCCGCAAGACTGTCGCGGCCCTCGTCCAGCAGATCACGGTTGCCCTCGATGAGCTTCGGTGGCTGCGTCTTATACTTGAACTCGCTGACGCGATCTAGGCAGTCGTTGTATAGCTTCTCGACGAGTAGATCGCGCACGGGATCGACCGGCTTGCCGTTGCTGTCGTAGATTGTGGTCTCGGCCGTGAGCGGGTGGCAAGGGAGACTCAGCTGCCCGCGCACGACCACGTTCATGGGGTTGCCCCTATCAAAGCCTGTGATGATCATGCCGCCCATCTCGGCAGTGTGTCTCTTGCCGTCGAACCCGGCGAGCCTGTCCTCAGGGGTGGCCTTTGCCTTGAACTCGCGGGAGTACACTCTGCCTCCCACACGGCTTCTCCCCTCCAAGACCACTACGCTCGGTATCTCCTCGCCTTTCTCCTGAAAGTGGTTCGCATATTGCTTGAACAGGCCCTCTAGCTGTCTCGCGCACGAGAGCCCCGAGATGCCGGCCCCGATGACGGCGACGGTTCTCCGCCTCTTCTTCCTCGTCGCTTTCTGCAGTGTCTGGGGGAAGACTCTACTTTCCACCTGGGGTTCTGGAAGCTCGACGCAGCCGAAGTTGATGTAGCCGCGCCGGACGAGCCAATCGTAGCACACACTCGCGGCGTCGAACCATCGCGCGTTGGCACAGCCGACTGCCTCGTGCCGCGTCACGCCGATCCATGGCTGCCTCAGCCAGAGGCGCAGGATGCCGTTCCTGATGTTCAAATACGTCGTGACCTGGTTATGAGAGATGTGATGTCGGAGGAGGTGGTATTCCTCCGGGTGCAGGGAATACGGATTCAGACGCGACGACTCCGCAGCCGCGATGCATTCCGTTGCGTATTGGTGGGTGGGTATATCCGTAGGGATGGACGACTTCGGCTGGACGTTGAAAGCCAGCCGCTCGAGGTCATGCCGCGAGGACGAAGACGCCGACGACGATGACGCATTGGAGGACAAGCTCGAGAGCTCTGATAGGGAGGATGTGTGAGGGAAGCCCTGCAGGTTCTCCATGGGCTGTGGACCTCGCGAGGCATCTGCATCGACAACGGGTGTCGTGGCTTTACTAGAGAGCGTCGAGGGGACGGATGAGTTCTCCGAGAGGTCTGTCAGCTGCGAGAGCGCCGAGGAGAAGGACTCGGCCGCAGCGTCTTGGTTGACGACTCGAACCGATGCGTCATCCGCTTGCCGGGGAGCCTCATCACTATAGCAGCCGCAACGACTCTTGTGTTAAAAAAAGACAGAGAAATTGAAGCCTGGCGGAGTAATTTTGTCGGGGGTGGGAATTCTGAGACTCTGTCACTATACTACTCACCTCATAGTGAGATGGTGGTGCACCGCCGCGAGAGTCTCGTTAGGGTCCGGCTGGTGGAGGCCGCCGCTCACCTCCAACCCCTCCATGCCCTCGGACCAGACCACGATCTCCGGCGCGACGTCGGGAGGCTGCTCTTGCGAAGGGTCCTGTCGAGGTTTGTCTTCTAAGTCTTCTATGTCCCGCGGCGGATCGGCGCTGGCAGGAGGGGCGGAGCTGGCGGTGGCAGCGGTGGAGACGGTGGCGGGAGGCGACAGCCCCCGCGAGCTCTTGGCGGCGGAGGAGAGGGATGACAGAGTACCCTCGGACAGGGACGAGGAGTCGGGCCCGTCCTCCGCACGCGTGCCGTCCGTACTCGCGGCGGTTCCGTTCCCCGAATCAGGATGATTGCCGACCGTCGTCTTCATGGCGACATCGAGACCCGCCGGCACTCCGGTGGTGATGTGAGAGCTTGTGCGCAATTAGGTGTTCTCGGGGTCTGGGAGAGCCGGATGGCTGACTGCTCGATGGAAAGGCGGGCTGCTTCGGCGTCGGTCCTTGGCAGTATGGCAGTCATACGGGACATAATACTGATCGCAGCATCATATGACGGGACGAGAAGCGCCACGGCTGGATCGTCTGGTTGGCCATGTCAGCGGGGGGTGCTTCAATCGGTCTTTGTTCAGAAGGGTGTGAAATTGGACAATGTAAGAGGCCCCGTCTCTATCTCTCTTTCTCTCTCTCTTCCTCTCTCTGTGTATGTCTCCTCTTCCCCCCCCCCCCCCCTCTCTCTCTCCCCCTTCCTTCGATGGGTTCTCCCGTGGTCTTATGAGTTGAAAAAGGCATGGTGATTTGAGGCGTGGCATGCGTCTGGGAGCTGACCTTTTCAGAGGCACCTGGAGGAAAACCAAGACAGACGATCTATTCGGCCATTGCGAAGGCGGATGACGATTGGAACGAGGCTGCTCAGGGAGCGCAATTTGCTGCTTCTACTTCAGGCAAGGGCCAATGAACAAGATTTGATCTGAATATCCGTCCATCACGGCCCCTCGAAAGGACGCCGAAGCCCATCGCATGCCGGTTGGTCACGTGCACCACCTCTGGCCAATCACAGCGCCTCCTCCTCGGAATGCGGGTCCGCCCTCTACGTGTACTTCAGTCTTCAACTTCTCCGAAAACGACCTCCTCCCCCGAATGTTCAAGCTGATTCCTCTCGCGACGGAAATCGAGACGGTCGCCGCGGCCAGATATCGACTTGGCGCCTCAGTCAAAGGGAGTATTGATCGCTTCTCGACGGCAGCTCGGAGGACAGACAGCCTTTTCAGAGGCGGGCGCTGGCCACCTGCGGCCGCGAGGCATGCCGCTCGGGCTCCCGGCTTTTGCCCTCCATCTCCTCCTCGAACGAGTCTCCGTCAAACTCCCTAATATGATTTCCTTTCTCTCAAATCCTTTTACCCTTGAAGCGGCCTGTTCACGGGGAACCCGGACAGAGAACGCGACTGCATGAGATAGAGGGAAGAGGGGGGAGAGAGTGAGAGAGAGAGACGCAATCCGTGAAGAAGAAAAAAAAATCAATTCTGTCCAGCAGCGCCTTGAAACTCCCAACATGACTTGTATGATGATGACACCTTCACCCCCTTACCTGGGTCCCAGCTCAGCTAATCGGCTCAGGCTCCTTGCGCGCGTACGACTCAGTCTCAATCGCCGTGTCCATGATTCGATTGCCGCTAATAATGGATGTGGTACAGATGACAATGTTTCGCCGCCCTGTTGCAATCCGAGTCAGCCCAGACAAATCCACACCTCGCCGTCGGGTCGGGGAGCTTCGAAAGCCACGGAAAGCCAAGAATCACTCACCTTCTTCCTGCTTTGCAATGAACCTCAACGCGGCAATCTCGGTGAACGTGACGCCACCGACGAAGACAATGAACACCGTCTGCTTGTCTCCGCTGCCAGAGAGGAGAGTCCTCGCCTTGACTGCCTTGTCCTCGCCCTTTTGGAACTCGTAGAAGGTCTGCCCCCTGACGTGCTTCACGGCCTCGTCGAACCCGTGCCACCCCTGCGATCCTGGTCCCGCGGGAATGCCCCCAGCGCCCGCTGCGGCGTTGCCCTTGGTGAAGGACAGTAGGTATTGCTTCTGGAGGATGCACTGCACCAGGCGAACGGAGAGAGGGGCGTAGCCGCTGTACACGTAGGCGACGTCGTTCGGGTCGTCCTCCTGCACCTCGTCGACGATGAGGCGGAGCTGTTTTCGAAGATAGGTGTAATTTGTCTTGTTGCCGGTCGCGCTCGCGCCGCCCGCCATGCCGGGCATCGGGATCATGCCTGCCAGCGGCGATGATCGCGACAGGAACAGCTGGAGCTTTTCCAGGTTGCTGAGCGTGAGCAGGTGCTGATACCCGTAGCCCTGCAAGATCAAGCGCTTGAATTGTTCGTAGTCCTTGGGCTTGATTCCTCCCGAGATGCACGAGTATATGCAGAGCAATCTCAGGGTCTCACGCAGTGGAGCATCTCGCGCTATGAGCTCCTCGATGCCGTCGAACTGCGTCGAGGGATCCGCCCCGGCCGCGAGGTTCTGTTGAACTTCCAGCATGCCCTTGAACAGATCGGTTCTCGTGTGCTTGATGATCTCCTCTGCCAGGCCCGTGTGTATCCTGACGCTCTGGTGCTCCTGCTGGTAGCCAGGAAGCTGGCTCACGAACTCCTTGAGCTCGGCGATCGTCTTCGTCTTGTGCTTGGCCTCGTAGTCCGTCTGGACCTTTTGCAGCCGCCTCGCCACCTTGTTCAGCAGACCACCGACAATGGCGAAATTGGCGTTGCGCAGCTGTTCGTATAGCTTATCGCTCGAGTCGAGCTGGACCGTCCGCTTCCTGCCTTGCTGGGCTGTTGCGGTGGCGGACTGGGGAGGCGCGCCCACGATGGTGGTGTCGACTTTGGCCTGGTTGTTCTGGATCCCGAAGACCTCGTCGATGAGCCCTTCGTAGGTGAGTTGGGTGAGCAGGGGCGTGACAAGGTCGACCTCGCGATCGATGATGATGACGCTCTCGTTTGTCGTGCTCGGGGTCAGCGCGGTCTTGTTGTGATCGCTGCCATCCTCGCCGGCCAGCCGTTCCTGGCGCATGCGAGAGAGCAGGTCCGCGACGCGCTTGGCGTTGTCGCCTTTGCCGATGATTCGCGGGAACAGGCCGTGGGCGACTTGGATTTCCATCAGCGCCTTGGCCATGAGGAAGTTTGGCGTGATGTCCTTGGAAAGAAAGAGGTCCTTAAAGGCGTCGTCGAGCTCGAGGGAGAGGACATCGTCTTCGAGCGGGAAAAAGAGGAGCGGCAGCTCCGATATGTTGACATCGCCCAGAACCCCGGCCTCTTCGAGTACTTGGTCCGAGACGAGAGTCCTGCGGGGGACCCAGAAGATGTGAAAATCATGTGTGGTCTGGCTCTCGCGCTGAACTCGCTTGATCTGGGCTGTGAGTCGGTGAGAAAGCAGATGGTCAGCGGGGTCAGCCAATGCCAACTGATGATGATCGTAGTAACCAGATTGAGCGTTATGAAGCTCCAAGGCGTTGAGAGGATAGGATGCCACGAGGATCTCGCAGGCGTCTCTTTGCCAGTCTCACCTGCTATAGCCTCAGCGTTCCGCCCACACTCGCCCCTGGCCACGAAGACGACATTTCTCTGGCTCGTGTCCACGTTGTCGTTCTCCAGGATGAAGAACTTGTCCACGCCATACTCCTGGAGCGTCGCGACCTTGACGACCGTGCCAATGGGGCCCACCAAGCTGCGATCAAACACCAGATTCTTCTTCCCGCGGACCTACACCACCCGAAGCAAGCCCACCGAGCGCGGTCAGCAGGACTTCCACGACCATGCCAGGGGCTGTGGCATCATGGAGAGGGAGGAAGGCCTTACTTACGCCCTCGAGCAGGTAGAGCAGGTCCTTGCGCGCTTTGCTGCGGACCTGCTCTGTGCTAAACTCGGTGCGAGGCGCCATGGTCGGAGAGCTCCCCTCTAGTGATGAGCATGAGCCGCTCACGAGAAAGACAGACAAAGAACCCACGGGCGGTACGTTCAAAACGAGGGGATCCGTCAGAAAGAGAATGGGAATTGGGGTAGAACCCTGTACGAGAGTGTGGAGGTTGTATGGTTGATGCTTGGGAGGTCACTGCAGCCTGCACGTTCCCACGATCCCGCCGAGACGGGATAGCTCGATTTATCGATAAGGCTATATCAGGTACATGCAAGTATCCGAAGATCTTCAGTGCTGGAAGTCATTTGAAGGCAGCGTCGCAGCGACGACGTCATACCTTGCCGAGACGAGTTTTGGCCGAGTTCGATCAGCTCCCATGCGTTCCGAATTTGCTTTCAGCACACGATATGGTGGAAAATATGGATGTGACTTTT
>NQYQ01000004.1:1468809-1499323 GCA_003055925.1 Escovopsis sp. Ae720 | reverse complement strand
GGATACTTGATGACTCGAGTCTGCACGTTCAAAGTCCCGACGATCCGAGACTCGACGTCGAGGTCGAGGTCGAGGGTGATTTCGCATAGATGCATATTGGGAGATATCAATGCATTTACGGGGTATAGGATTAGTAAGTAGTAGCGGTGTTGATTCTTTATATGCAAGTATCCGATATCAAAGAAGACGACCTCTCTCCATCTCCCAATGCTTCTGACGGGTTCACTTTGCTATTCTTCGTACTTCATACTAGCGGGGGGTATACTCAAGAGCTCCAATGATAGATCCCACGTCATCCAGGAGTGATTTCGTGCGTTTGATAATCCAGGAGGCCCAGCTCGTCCATGGTGATCCTCATAACGTCTCCGCGTCTGCTTACGAGTATGTACATACTATGGTTGATCCCATGGATCTCTCATACTCCGTAGCTGTACTCCGTACTCCGTGCGTACAATGTAGTTCGAGTACTCGTAAAGCTGTGACGATCAGCCTGAAGCCAATTCGGGACTTTGGATCTGCTCTGGCAGGCCATCAACGGCAATTGGATTTTACCGGGAGCCTCCTCGGCTTGGATCTGCCGGCTCTTGCGTTTTTTTTTTGTTTATTTTTTTTTTTTGATATCAACATCACATCCTAGACTCATCCCCCCTTACGGAACCCTCTTTCTAGCACATCGTGCTCCCTCAGAAGATGGCGTTTCTGCACTGCCTACCTGTACTCCGTAGACATCAGGTCCATGCCATCCGGTGAGTCACCGCTCTCAAGGCCTGCACTCGATGTTGCAATTCTCCGACATCTTGGGCGCCTCCCTCCCCCCCGATAGATACATATTTATATCCGATAGGAGAATATATGAGCATAAGCACTAATACTGCGATGCGCGCGCCATGATTGGACCGGCGCCGGAACTCGAAGCTCCGCAGCGGCGATCGCTCCTTCGGGCTGCTACAGGTCTATTGAACTTCTTGAAGCTGTACTCCGTACTCCCTGAGGTACTAGGTACTACCAAGTACGGAGTAGTACCTGTACCAGTACCTTACGATCCTCGTCTCTCGGATTAGTACACCGTACGGAGAGCCATACATCCGAAGAAGAGCGCTCCGTACATACGAGTATGTACAAGTTGTCTAAACTCCGTACGGCCGAGATGCATTCCATGCACTTCCATCAAAAATCTTCGTTACCTGTACGGAGTACGGAGTACGGAGTATCCCGGTTGATAATTGATGCTTACCAAGCTCAAGGAGTCTCGCAGGATTCGAGCGATGGATCCAATGCCGGGTCAACTTGAAGCGAAGTACTCCGTAGGTACTACTCCGTAGGACGGAGTATGGAGTACCGGTGCGGAGTACGGAGTACCTTTTCATGACCCACAACTTAGGTACTCCTCCGAGGAACCCGGATAGATCTGGAAGGCCTTCGTCTTGATGATGCCAGTGCCTCCTTCCTCTGAGTCCGCAGTAGCAATTCCAACTCGTAGACGCAAAGGAAGGCGCGATCACGAACTTGGCAACCTCCAGGCACAGGAAGGAACATGAAAATCACTACGGAGAACCTGTCCCCGGCCGTGCCTTCCTGCTGAGGAACTTGTATGTATGTTAGTACGGAGTACATCGAGGTACTGGAAGGTGCTCGTAGCTCGTACTCGTACTCGTACGGAGAACAGGTCGTACCAGTAGGCAACCGCCCGGGCAGCGCCTTCCGGTCCCACCTCCGTCGCTCCCGGCACTTGCCTCGACCCCTCCAACTTCCACCTCCAACTTCCTCCAACTTCATCCTCCAACTTCCGACCTCAGACCAACCACGACCCCCAACCACGACCAACCTCACCTCTTCCTCCAATCCAGGGCAGCCCGCCGCCGCCGCCTCGCGATGCGCTTATCAACCACGGGCACGATCCAGATGGATGCTCCCATCGGAGCTAACATCCCGTCAGGGGTCCGTCAGCCCGCCCTGTCCTCGAGCGAGAGCGAGATGAACAGCGAGGCGTCGCGCTAGCACGCGGCTACCCAGTCCGCCTCCTCACCACCATGCATCTACCGGTAAGCATCTACAGCTCCGTAAGCATCAAAGCATCAGAGCATCAAAGCATCTACTCGTACTCGTACTCCGTACCGCTATTCCTGTACATGCCGATTCTGGTGCTCGTCTTCCCAGCCTTTCCCGGCCCGTCCAGCTCATTCACTCATCCGTCCGCGTTTCATACAGGGATATTCAGATCCGCCCTTCTCAAATCATGGGGAGTGGAGGGAGGGGGCGATCCGCCATACGGTGAATCCGGCGTGATGCTGGGGGTTGAGGAGGAAAAGATTTAAAGGCTTTCGGCGGGCGTCTGGGTGCCTTCGTGGGGTGGATAACACTCCTCACGCGCGGAGTTGCCAGCTCACAGGCAACAACATCATCGGTGCTCCTTTGTTGATATAAAGCAACCTCGTCCAGAAACCTCGTCCAGGCATCATTGGTATGGTTCACTTGTTGATACTCTCTCTCTCCCTCTTTCTCTGTCTCTTCCCATCCACTTCCTCTCATATACCCTCAGGTCCCTGCTCTCACTCTTTGGTTCTTTCATCCTGACCATCATCATCAGCAGTCTCGAGGAGTCCCAGTCTTCTCTTGGTCCAGTTCACCGAGAGGTGGGAACACTCTCACTCAAGAGAAAGCATCATGACGCTGGCAGACGAGATGCGTGACACCCCCGCGGGCCACATCATCCGCTGGCTCTCGGGGAAGCGCTACCTCAAGTTCCCGGACGAGGAACCAGGCTTCACTCTCCCCGACTCTTGGCTTCAGCTCCTCAACGAATACCCCAAAGCCGCCGGCAAGAGCATCTCGAGCCAGAACGACAGCACCAGCAATGGCCACTCCAACAAAGTCAACGGAAGCGGCGAGAGCATTGGCAGCAACGGGGCCACCGACCCGGAGAAGAAGACCCCCGCGAGCGACGAGGCCAATGACGGCAGCAAAGACCCCGAGGCTGCCAGCCCCCCGCCCGCCCATCAGGCGACCTCGGAGCCCATCGTCCCCAAAGTCACCGAAGACGGCATCATCCTCGTGGACTGGTACCACGAGTCCGACCCGGAGAATCCGCACAAATGGTCAAACGGGAGGCGCGCCGGCGTCACAGCCATCATCTTCTTCTACACCTTCGTCGTCTACATCACCTCCGCCATATACACCGCGTCCGAGCAGGGCGTCATGGAGCGCTTCGGCGTCAGCCCCACCAAGGCTTCCCTCGGCCTCTCCATCTACGTCTTGGGCTACGGCATCGGCCCGCTCCTCTTTTCTCCCCTCAGCGAGATCCCACGCGTCGGCCGCAACGTCATCTACATCGTCACCATGTTCCTCTTCGTCATCCTCTCCATCCCGGCTGCCTTGGCCAACAACTACCCGGGCCTCATGGTCCTGCGCTTCCTTACCGCCTTCTTCGGCTCCCCTTGCCTGGCCTCGGGCGGTGCCTCCATCGGTGACATATACAGCTTCGCCGCCGTCCCTGCCATGATGCTCATCTGGACCGCCGCCCCCTTCATGGGTCCCGCCCTCGGGCCCCTGCTCTCCGGATTCGCCGTCCCGGTAGAGACATGGCGCTGGTCCCTATACATCTCCATTTGGGTCTCCGCCCCGGTCCTCGTCGCCATGTTCCTCTTCCTGCCAGAGACCAGCGCCGACAACATCCTCCTGCGTCGCGCCCAGCGCCTGCGCCGTCTCACGGGCTCTCAGCGCCTCATGTCCCAGGGCGAGATCCGCCAGCGCGAGCACAAGACGTTGCACATCTTCGTGGACGCCCTCATCAAGCCCCTCGAGATCACCTTCAAGGATCCCGCCATCTTCTTCGTTCAGCTCTACACAGGCATCATCTACAGTATCTATTATTCTTGTGCGTTCAATCCCCCCCCCCCCCCAATCACTTCATCACCAAGCGGGCCCGGAGCGCGGGCGACGGCTTGTATATACTAAGCCCCATTCTTCGTGATCTATGAGCTGACCCTGATACTTAAAACCAGTCTTTGAGTCATTCCCCATTGTGTACATCGTCGAGCACGGCATGAACTTTGGCCAGCTCGGCCTCGTCTTCCTCTGCATCGCCGTCGCCACCTTCCTCGCCATCGCCGTCTACATGGTCTACCTCAGCAGTTACCTGGGCCCGCGAATCATGAAATACGGTGTCCCCGTCCAGGAAGCGTGGCTCCTCCCCTCCCTGCCCGCGTCCTTCGGTCCCACCATCGGACTCTTCATCTTCGCCTGGACCGCCAAAGCGTCCATCCACTGGATCGCCCCCACCATTGGCATCACCTTCTACGCATTCTCCGCCTTCATCCTCATGCAGTGCGTCTTCGTTTACGTCCCGCTCAGCTACCCGCAGTACGCCGCCAGCCTCTTCGCCGCGAACGACTTCGTCCGCAGCTCCTTTGCCTGCGGCAGCGTGCTTTACGCCAGGCCGCTATTCAACAACCTCGGCATCGGGAGGGGCGCGAGCTTGCTGGGCGGGCTGAGCGTCCTGGGCGAGATCGGCATCTTCGGGCTGTTCATCTACGGAGCCAGGTTGCGGGCTCGGAGTAAGTTTGCGGTGTCTTGAGAACACACCTCGAGAACATCCGCCTCTTTGAATGTGAAATGGACTTGGCATCTGGGGGCTTGAATTATAATGACATGATCACTTGATATCCAAAAGTCGCGACAATTTTCTTGTTCTTTTTTTTTTTGTTTCGTTTTCAATTGCTCATGAGGATCAACGTTGATGGACGCTCTTGTACGGAGTAATGATTGGAAAGAAAGGGGCTCGACGAAGGCATGGAACAGCCATGAACTGCAGAACATGGGAGACAGATTTGGAAAAGCGGAAAAGGGACCGTTGGTGATGAAGTCGATAGAATAGATGCATAGATGTCTCACGGAGAAACCGGCATACGTACACACCCAGATAGTTTCCAAACAAGTCTCATTCAAAACAAGGATTGATGACTTCATGCTAGATGGCCCACGATGGCGGGAGCGATTCTGATTTGTATGAACTCCATATTGATATATCAATAATTTCGCTGGATCGCACATGATTAGTATGTAAAGTAGGCTGACGTGCGTGCTGATTCTAACGGTACAGCCCCCCCCCTCCTTTACTACTGCTCGTCCACATTTGCCGCACTCCCCGGAACCAGCTTCTCCGCGCCCCCTTTACTCCACGCCATGACCCGCTCCCTGTCGCACGTCTCCCAAACGCGCCGGATCAAGCCCTCGTACATCTCCGCGTCATCTGCCGCAGCGCACGCGGCCCTCTGGGCATCAAGCCAGCTCAGCAGCCCGAACCTTGTGACGAGCGTTGTGCTCCCCCCCTCGACGCACGTCGCGCGGTACACGACCCTGAGGACGCGCGTGCGCAGGTTGGCGCGCAGGTACGGGTTGCTCCCCAGCGCGAGGATCTTCTCGAACCAGCGCTTGCGGTGCAGCACGCCGACGTCGGCGGGCGTGCGCAGCGCGTCGAGCGCGTAGCCCAGGAACCACGCGAGCTCGGCGTAGTACCGGTCGTCCTCGGACGGCTCGCCGTGCAGCACGTCGTGCGCGAGGGGCAGCTTGTCCGGGTGCCAGACGGGCCCGCGCGCGAGGAACGCGTTGACCTTGGGGTACAGCGGGTGCAGCGGGCTGCGGAGCACGGGGAGCGCGTGCGCGGCGAAGGCGACGAGGGCGGAGGGCAACGGCGCGGACTGGTCGACGACGAGGGGGCGCGCGGACTCGGCGAGCTCGCTGAGCAGCAGCCATACCTGCTCGCGCTCGTCGTAGGACGACTCCTTCACCCGCGCCGCCATCTTGAGGATGTTGGTGAGGGCTTCCCGCCGGATGTGCGTGTGCGGGGACGATAGGAGCCGGATGAGCCGGATGGCCCAGTCGTCCTCGACGAGGTCCTCGGCGGGCTTGGCGTGCCACTTGACCAGGACGGACGTGTCTTCGTCGAGGGAGAAGGGGACGTGGAGCGCGAGCTCGAGCTTGGAGTTCGAGCCGCCGTCTGAGGCTGAGGCTGAGGCTGAGGCTTCCTCCTCCTCCTCCTCCTCCTCCTCCTCTTCCTCTTCCTCTGCATTTCGCTGTCGCTCCCCTCGCTCTGCGTCGTCGTGCGTGGACTCGTCGTCCCCGCCCTCCTTGGCCTTCTTGTCTTTCTTTCCCTTGGAGAGCTTCCCGAGCTTGACAGAATGCGAGGACAGATGCTCCTGGATCTTGCCGTGGATGCATTTGAGGGCGTCCCGGCCCTTGCCCCCAGCCATGGCGTTCAGGTATAGCGAGATGAACTTGGCGGCGAGCTTCTTCGCGCTTTTGTCGGCCGTTTCCGTAAAGTACGGCAGCTGCTCGGCGATGGCGACCGCGAGCAAGTTAAGCCCGCCGGCGTCGGGGCTGCGTTGGTCGCCGGCTCCGCCGTCATCCAGGGACGTCTCCAGGAGGCCCAGGTACTTGAGCGGCGACGTGCCGCAGCGCGTGATGCAGTTGTCGAGGAACGGCCAGATGCCGTCGAGCTGCGCCAGGCCGGCCTCGTCCACGATGCCCTGCAAGGCCTGCAGGAGCGGCGTTAGCCTCGTGCCGGGGGAGACGAACTGGTTCTCGACGGCGACGTCGGCCAGGACCTCCTTGAGCTGGTCGAGGGGCGCGCTGCGGTCGCTGCTGCTGTACAGGAGCTTGAGCAGTGCCGTGAACGGCGAGGACTGGGCCGACGCGCCGCCCGCGGCATCGATCTTGGAGAACCACCGCATCCCGGGGGAGTAGCTGGCTATGGACACGAGGTTCTCGAGCTCCAGCATCCCGAGCTCCCTCGACTGCTGGTCGTTGTTGTCCTCCTCGTGCAGGCCCTGCAGGACGTGCACGAAGAATGGGGAGACGTCGAAGTTGGCGGCCAGGGCGACCTGGGGAATGACCTCGAAATAGAGGCGCAGGAGGCGGCTGGCCATGGACCTATGGATGCCGTTCTCCCTGGGGATGTCCTTGTAGCAGCGCACGGCCTCCTTCATGTCCGGGATCCTCTGGCAGAAGGCGTCGATGAGCCTCCTGGAAGCGGCCGTCCAGCGCGTGTCGGCGGCCCGGAATCCCTCTGCGTGCATCTTGAGCGCGCGCGCGAGCTTCTCCAGGGCCTCCACGAGCATTCTCGTCGCGAAGAGGGACGTCAGGCTGGACCTGGACGAGAGGCACCGCACGAGGGTCTTCTGGCTGATGGGCAAGGGCAGGATGTTGTCGAGGAGGATGGACGTCGGGGGCGGGGCGGTGGCGTAGCGGGTCTTGTCGCCGAACGAGCTCGGCAGGGGTATCCTCATGGAGTCGAAGAGGAAGGCGGCGTATCCGATCCAGGTCATGGATAGCTTCGGCTCGAAGGAGAAGGAACGGTTGTTGTAGTAGTAGTCGGCGATGAGCTCGGGGGCGGCTGTGAAGATGGCGATGAGGAGCCTGCTGTGCTTGAGGCTGGACCAGGGGCGCAGCTTGGCCGCGAACTCGGAGAGCACGAAGTTGAAGACGGGCATGTCGGCGCGGAGCTGGTCGTCCTTGCTCATCAACCCGCCGGCCTGGCCCCTCTCCTTAGCGGCGCCGACGTGGAACTCCTCGGTGGTTTCCTTCGGGTAGAGGCCCGTCGAGGGGTACAGGATGCCGGCTCCGGGGGTGGTGCACGCGTAGAGGAGGAACTGGTGGGCCTTGTCGCTCACGGGGACGCCGTCGCCGTCGGCCTCGGCGGGGTGGGAGTAGCTGTAGAGGGCGAGGAACCTCATGAGGGTCTTGGTGTTGAAGGACTTGAACTTGAGCTCCCGCGGGATCTTGGCGTCCGCGAGCACGTGGTTCCTCAGGCTGTCGAGGATCTCGGCGACGAGGTGAGGGGGGTCGCTCTTGATCATGAACGTCAGGTGGGACAGCAGCTCCCTCTGCAAGAGCAGCTCCTTTCGACCGTCCGAGTGCAGGTATTTGAGGCAGCTGAGGAAGAACCGGACGGCATTGGTCCGGACGGACGACCTCTTGGGGTCCTCTTGATTGGTGTCCCCGACATGGCCGATCTCCAGGTTCCTCCCCAGGGACGCGAACGTTGAGGCTCTGGCGCGCACGACCCGTTTCGCGAAGGCGCCTCCGTCGAGGCAGACGGCCTCGCGCAGCAGGCGTAGCGTCGGCGATATGATGAAGCCCTTGCCCTTCTCGGAGGACAGGTTGCGGGAGACGGACTTGAGCTGGCGCTCCTGGAGCAGCGTCTGGCAGATGCCTAGGCCGTATCTGGCGAGGTCGAGCAGGTTGGAGGCGACGCGGAGGATCAGCTCGAGGACGACGGCGACGTCGGACATGACGCCGTCATCGTTGACCTGGCCGGCGAAGGACCACATCTCCATGATGTCGTTGAGGAAGACGGCATCTTCGCTGGTGTCTCGTGGCTTGACGAGGTCGAGGTACTGTCGCAGGATGGTGAGCTTGGCGGCGCGATCGTCGCCGTCGGCCAGGATGCCGCTGAGGACCCTCTTGAGGGACTGAAGGCCTATTTTCGGTGATGATTAGCCCAGGAGGTCATCGTCCAGAATCGGAAGCTTCGAGATGGATCATCAAGGAGAATCAACCAGGGAAACACTGCAATGGGTTTTGTATACCGTGTCTGGCTCGGCGCATGTCCTGGTCAAAGGTCAGCAGCTTCCGGAGCTCGTCGCCATCGCTCACGTCCTCGCCCGTGGGCACCTCGTGGGCGATCTTCTGGCGCTTGCGGAAGGCATTTGCCCCGCTGGCATCGACGGATGTCCTCTTGCCCATCGCTAGTCGGTTCGAACCAAGCCTTGATCGTGACCACGGCGCCTTGCGATCGTCTGACCGGCTGCTTCATCCATCCCTCGATCCATCATCTTCCTCTTGCGCATCGAGAATTTGGAGATTCTGCCGGACAAGCATCCATTCACCGCCTGCCTATTTGGTCTCCGAAGCGGTGGGCTCTCTCGGATCACGGCGCTACTGTTGTTCCGAATTGTGATTGGATCGCTCTTTCCCTCCTCGCGTCTCGGAGGTCGGAACTATATTCATCCGTCAAGCCACTCCACTTCATGCCCCCGTTCAGGATCGAGTCCGGCCATATGATTGGCCGGTCTGTCTGACCCGCGCACAAGGCAAATCGGCGGCCACACAAAATCTCGCGATGCCACACGATCGATCCAGGATGTCGATGGGGCAGACGACGCAGGCGAAGAGCGTGTTGCGGGCTCGCATGTGGTGGACGGCAACTGAAACAAGGCCTGAGATGCTCGCTGACAGTGGACACTGACTTCCGCCGCCACCGCCGCCGCTGGACGGATCAATTGCATTGCTGTCGCTGCTGCTGCCCCCGCCGCCATCAGCTTCGCTCGCCAGTGCCTTTGCCTCCGGGCAGGACCTGGATCCGCGCCACGGTCCGCAGTCTTCCCCTGAATCTATCGACGAGCATCCGTCTGATTTGCTCTTCTCGTCTGATGGCTTTGCGGCTGCAATATGTGCAATGCACAGACACAGGCACGGACACGAGGATTTGGCCCCATGCTGACGATGCTACAGTACCCGTACGAGTACCAGTCGTGGATCGTGAAGGCGCTGCCATGATGGAGTCGGCCGTCGAACCCCCACTTCGATCTCGCACATCATGACCTCGGTACGGAGTACTCCGTACGAGTAGCTCGCTCGTGCCAGTGACGACTATCTTCATGTGCGGCATTCTCAGTGCTTGGCAACCAGTATGTTTACCGACATGTTCATCTACACGACATCTGCGAGCCTGGCCCAGCACCAAAGAGGTTCGCCTCGAGAAGGAGAGGACGAGAGGAGCGACGAATGAGATCGCGATCCTGGTATCCGAGCATCTCCTCGTGTCGACCACGTCAATCGTTCCAACTCGATGCGGCCTGAGACGACTCGGACCCGGATGTCTCTGGCCATCTGGAAGTCGTGTGAGGGGCCGGCTTCCAAGCGAGGATCCTTTGTTGCTTTTGCTCTCTCTCTCTTTTTATTTTTCTTTTTCTTCTCTCTCTTTGTCCGCTTGCTTTATCTCTCATTCTCTTTGTTTTGATTGCCCGGTCCTGCTGCAATGACTCCCAATGCCGGCCTCACAAGGGTGGGACAGGCCCCTCTCATGCATCCATCATGCATGCACTCTGTTCAGGTGCCACCCATCTCTCTTCTCGTGCCTCCGTCTCCCCGAGTCCCTCCTAGGCAACCTGTCAGGTGTGGCGACTGCAAGACATCGAACTGGTCTTTCTTCTCAGCCGTCTGACCTCGTTGGTGGATCCATCCCTGCTGGGCTGGTGGACAGTGCCAACCACCCTGATCCGCGAGCTCGAGATCCTACGCGCCCACTGGTCGCCGCAATCGTGGCTCAGCGAATCATCTCGGCCATCCTGCTGCTGATTTGCCGTCAACGCTTCTGGACTCAGCCGTCGTCACCAGAAGCACGTCAGGGATTGCATCCGTCCTTGGAGCATGCTCGTACATACGAGTGTACAGGTAGCACACAACAAAGCACCGGCAAGCAGCGTGCTGCCAGGCACTCAGGTCAAGTGAGCTCCGCGCCAGTGACCAACGCAGTGCCCCTTCGATGCGATGCCAGATGCTTTTGGTTGTATTTACAGGCTCTCTTGGCCGCCTTCGCCCCCCCTCCCCCCATCACGACGAGAGATGGAGATTGCCGGAGTGTTCATTCAGTGCCTGACAGCGAATCGCTGGCCGTTTCGTTTCGCTCCCCGGCTTCGTTCGTTTAGACGGCCAGTCGGTACGAGGCCTCGGATTTCTCATGAACGTGAAGCATGAAACAATCGACCAGTGTCTTCGGCGGGACCTTCGCACCAGACGTCCCATGTCTGATGTTGTGCTTTGGACCTCGGATCTCTCCTTCATCTCGCGAGCGGCAGCAACAGTGTAAGGCTCCGTGATGGCCCCCTTGTTTTTTGTTATTTTTCTCCCTCTTCTCATTGTCCCTTGTTTGGTTCTCCCTCCCTTTCCTCCGGATCATCTTATAAGTAGAGCTGTCATTTCCACGGGGAGGATCCTTGCTGATGAGTGATGAATGAAAATCTACCGACCTTCAGACTCCCGAGCATCTTCCTCACTCATCGGTACTAGCGACAAGGCGATCGACGACAGCCGAAGCATGGCAGTATCAGATATCGACTCCCCGCGGCGGGGCGTGAGGCACAGGATTCAGAGAAGCTTCTCGTCGGGCCAGTCGGGCCTCTTCGCGTGGAGCAAACCACGACCCCAAATCTCGGCGCCCTTTGATTTCAGACATGTTTCCACCGCGTCGATGCCGTTCGACTCAACCCCGGCGATGATGCCTATGTCTCGTCCGCGAAGGCCTCTTCCTTCACTCACAATGCCTGCCGGGGGACTGGAGCCCCTTCGGATCGAAGCCGATTATAGGATGTCGCCCATATGGCCCTTTATGGACATCTCGAGGCCAAGGACGCCGACCGCTGAGGGCGCCCTGTCGGGCGGAGAGGGGGGGGCGAGACCGCAGATCCCAGTGAAATCCTCGATGCGTCCCCGGGGCCACTCGAGCTCGGAGATGGAGGCCATCAAGGAACGCGTGGCCCGGGCGATGAACGAGGTCGAGGATCTGCAGAAGAAGATTGATGAGATCATGGTTCGGCAGAGCGTTTATGCCCTCTCCAAGCCATCGAGGGCGGAGCCTGAAGTCCAAGTCCAAGCAGCGGCCGGTGAGTCAATCTTGACGTGGAACGCTTGAAGGCGGTGATATTGTCATCTTTTTTTTTCTTCTCATTTTCTGTTGAAATGTAGCTCATAAAATTCGCTCCAGACCCAAGCCCTGAAGAAGCGCCTTCCATGGGCGCCCTCCCTCCCGCGGCCCCGTCTTTCGCCGATCGTTTCAATGCCAACGCCGACATGAGACGGCCGGAGACCGAGACCACGACAGACCCCGACTCGAGCGACGACGATCAGTCCATCGCCCTGGTCGAGGCCGTGGTGGCCGCCGAGGACCCGGAGGACGTGCCAGGTGGGCCGCTCGAGTCTTCTCCGCCCCAGCCGAATCCCCGGCAGCGTCTCCGCAAGAAAAAGTCCTTCTCGTCTGCCTCGAGCTGGGCATTCCCAAAACTCGACGATGACCTCGCAGCTTCCTGGCCCTTGAGCACCCCCGCAGGGATGGGAGGGCCCCAGTCATCGATGCCAAGCCTGGCAGTGTCCTCATTTGAGCGGATGAACATGAGGCCGCAGTCCAGGAGCCTTGGCATCGCGACATAGGCAGCAAGACGCACCACGACACACAACATACATGAGGCACACGACACAGGAGACGACCTGTCGCAAGACGACACGACACCTTGCAGAATCTTGTACATGACTTGCTGGATACCAAGTATATAATTTCCCAAAAGTGCGGGACTGCATGGCGCACCTCTCTCCCCTTTATTTCTGATTCGGCTTTCAGATCTTTTCCCCCTGTTTTTTTTTTTTTTTTTTTCGTTCCTTCTTATTTTGAGATGCTATTGAATAACTCGGCGATATGGCCCGGCCCAGGTCTGGCTGGCGGTCTGCAAATCTTGATGATGGCAGCCCTTTGTGATAGATAGACGGTGGAAGCATTGGAGATTTGGATATTGATGCCTTGGCGCATCCAAGCCGCATACTGGACGGCATGCTATTTTTTAGACACGAGGCACGGGGCAGGTGAAAAGGAGAGCGAGGCGATCTTGAGGTCAAGATGCCCACGGACACGGGATATCTTGAGGAACCCCCTGGGAAGAAGTCACGACCTTTCATGTACACGCATGATATCGTCATCTGTTTATTGTGTGGAGCTCGCTGGAATTTGTTTCAGAGAACAATACTACGCTAAGATTCTTGGGAGACCATTCGTATGTACAGGAGACGTTACCTCCTCAATATTGCGCACGCTCCTGGCCTCCATGGCTTTCCCCTGGACGTAATTGTCGTCGCTGTCGTCGCTGTCGTCGTCGCCGTCGTCGTCTGAGCTCGAGCCGAACAGAGCCGCCAGAGGTCGTTCTCGGCGTCGACAGGCCGCCGAGCAGGGATCAGCGATGATGGGCTCCCGGGCAAGCTGAAGATCTCTCCCCACTGACAGCGCCCGGGCTGTTGGATACAGTGGATCTACGGAGTAGAGATGTCAAAGTTTCGACCCAATTCTGAGGACTCATACAGGTACATTTCGTGCCAGTGAAGTCCAGGGTCGTGGATCAGCAGGCTGGATCGACAGATGCTGTCACATATGCTGAGTCCCGTCGAGGTGGGCCTCCGTCAGCACTTGTTCACAAGTCGCTCACGGCAACGCCCTTGCCCACCGGTCAACGGGACTGACGAATCGATCGATGAAGGATGGACGAAAGCTGGAGGCTGGAGGATGGAGGATGGAGGATTCCTTGATGCTTGGACCAGGTTCCAAACAACACATACCTCACATTGATGTCAATACTACCTACATATTGATCGTGCCAATTGAGTGCTGCCTTCGGTGAGCTCCTACCCTGAAAGTCAACATACATCACGATCCAACATTTCCTGGATCCCTCGAAGCAGCCCGACTTTCTTCTTCCTCATGGAAATTGGGCTTGCCAGCGCACGTCTGGGGAAGCTTCTGGTGAGCCGAGCGCATCGATCATGAAGGAGCCACGGTCCGTCTCGGGGCTCGTGGGCGCGGTCCGGGGTGCCGCACCGCGGGATGGCGGCTACAAGTACGACCTCGTGCCGGATGAGGATCAGGCCGCAGCAGCAGCAGCACAGCGCTCGCATCGCTTCGGCGGGCAGGCAGATGCAGGATGGATGCGGGAGGCGGCGTCATCGCAGCGGGGGCTTAGGGTCGTCAGGTTTGCGCTGAGCGGCGTGTGCCTGCTCGCCGTGATCCTTGTGACGGCCGCTTTCAGGTGAGCATCGAGGAGACCCTTTGCCTTTTCTACATGGACGGTGTACTTCCGGATCACTACGATTTGGTCATATTGCTGACGAGAGCCTCGGATGGCTGTGCGCCGCAAAGCCCCTCGAGCCGGCGATACGACGACGCCGGGTGCGAGCTCCGCGGGAACTGCACGGGCGACGTCTCGCACCTCTGGGGCCAGTACTCGCCGTACTTCTCCGCGCCGTCGGAGATGGACCCGCGGGTGCCCGCAGGCTGCGAGGTGACGTTCGCGCAGGTGCTGTCGCGGCACGGGGCGCGGTGGCCGACGCGCAGGCGGGCGGCCGAGTACCGGGCCGTCGTGGAGGGCATCCAGCGGGCGACGACGGCGTACGGCGCGGGCTACGAGTTCATCGGGGACTACGAGTTCGGGCTGGGGCTGGACGAGCTGACGGCGCTCGGGCAGCGGCAGATGGCCGAGTCCGGGGCGGCCTTCTTCGAGCGCTACGAGGCGCTGGCGCGGGCGGCGGCGGCGGCGGCGGACCCGCCCTTCATCCGGGCGTCGGGCTCGGGCCGCGTCGTCATGTCCGCGGAGAACTGGACGCGCGGGTTCTACGAGCGCATGGACGGCAGCGGCGGCGGCGGCGATGGCGAAGGTGAAGGCGGCGATGGGGAGGGCCTGTCGCGCGCGCTGGCCGGCATGCTGATCCTGCCGGAGACGGACGAGTTCAACAACACGCTGGAGCACGTGCCGTGCCCTCAGTTCGAGGACGGGCCGCACGCGGGGCTCAAGGCGAGCAAGCAGGCGGCGTGGCGGGAGGTGTGGGCGCCGCCGATCCAGCGGCGGCTGGCGTCGAAGCTCCGCGGCGCGAACCTGTCGCTGGAGGACGTCGTCGCGGTGATGGAGCTGTGCCCGTTCGAGACGGTGGCGGCGGCCCCTGCGGCGGGCAACCCCGCGAAGACGGCGCCGTCGCGCTTCTGCGCGCTCTTCTCGCACGACGAGTGGACGGGCTACGACTACCACCAGTCGCTGGACAAGTGGTACGGGTACGGCCGGGGCAACCCTCTGGGCCCGACGCAGGGCATCGGGTTCGGCAACGAGCTGATCGCGCGGCTGACGGGCCAGCCGGTGCGGGACAACACGACGACGAACCGCACGCTCGACGGGTCGCCGGCGACCTTTCCCCTCGGCAGGCGGCTGTACGCGGACTTTAGCCACGACAACACCATGAGCTCCATCTTCGCGGCGCTGGGGCTGTTTGACGGGACGCGCGATTTGCCGGCGGGGCGGAAGCTGTCGCCGCGCAGGACGCACGGGTTCTCGGCGGCGTGGGCGGTGCCGTTCTCGGCGAGGATGTACGTCGAGAAGATGCGCTGTGGCGGCGGCGGCGGCGGCGGGCGCGGAGACGGGCAAGAAGACCAGCAGCATGGAGACCGGGGGGGTAAGGAGCTGGTGAGGGTGCTGCTGAATGACCGGGTGGTGCCGCTCAGGGGGTGCGGGATGGATGCGCTGGGGAGGTGCGAGGTGGGCGCGTTTGTGGAGAGTTTGTCGTTTGTGAGGCACGGCGGGCTGTGGGGGGAGTGCTGACGGTCTTGATGGACTGGGGAAGACAGCTTGAGGACCTTGTGATTCTGCGAGGCGTGGGTAGAAGTACCAGACGAGTAGAGAGAGTATAGGTGGTAGACACGGGGAAATACTATCGAAAACACTGATGATGCTGGATGGATTGATCGATCCATCAATTTCAAGCTCAGAGTCACCCTCCACCTTTCATTGCCGACTGCAAATCAACGTGCCGCCTCACGTGGCCTCTCCTGCGATCTCAACATATGTAGTGAAATTGAATGGAGCCAGCAATTGACTTCAGTCAATTCAATCACCTACCCTAAAGGCAGCTCTCGAAAAAGGCCTCCGGGCGGCTTCAGGGCATTTCGGATCATCGGCAGTTGCCTCAGCGCACGGGCAAGAGCTGGAACGTCTCAGGTCAGTCGATCCTGCATCAAAGTTCAATCGGAGCCCCTCAGCCGGCATTGACGCTGGATTGAGCTTTGTCGGAGCTACCCTGTAAGTCCAGCCTACCCTGCAGGGGTTGATTCCAGCTTGGCTCCACCAATTTAATTAACTCCAGCGATTGATCGACGTCAGCAGCGCGAGGCCCCGACCGAGTCCACGACGAGAGGCAACAACAACGACGACGACGACGACGACGACGACGGCGACGACGGCGACACATATCACACAACACCGAGCACTACCTCTGCCCACGGATCCCAATCTTTCGGCCACATTGACGACGACAAACCTCAGCATCTGCATTGCCATCGCCCGTAACTGCGCTCTCCCGGAGGCCCCTTTGCGCGAAGCATCAATCCATCCATTGATCGCACGACTCGAGGCGACCCTGCGCCCTCCATCCGAACTGTGACAACACGTACGAGGGGGCCATCATCTGGTCGGCAAGGTGGTTGATCGATCCATTGTCACGCAAGGGGGAGTGTTCTCGAGGGAATTTGCAGCGCCCGACCGTCCCTTTTGCCCTCGCATCTGAGGCGAGCAAGGGAGGTTCTCCCCATTCCGCACGGTCTGGAAGTCGAGCAAGACAAAGAGAGCAAACAGTTTGACTCCAAGCGCACAAGAGCACGAGGATGGTGTCAACAACCGGCGCCATCGTCATCATCGTCGTGGTGCTGCTCGTCGCAGCGGCCATTAGCTGGGTCGTCTTTGCCAACCTGCGCGCCAGGCGGCTAGGCGTAAGTCCACGTTCCCTCCCCCTACCACCACCATCATTCCGTCCCCTCGTCCCCTCGTCCCCTCGTCCCCTCGCCCCGTTGCGCCCTCGGCTGCTGACGCGCTCTACTTCTCCTTCCCAGCTCCCCGCGCCGAGCCTCTCGTCCTACCTCCCCTGGCGCAAGTCGCCGCCGCCCTACGGCCCGCCCCAGCCCGCGCGCGGCGGCATCGTCGGCTGGTTCAACGACCAGGTCGAGAAGTTCAAGCACCGCAACAACCGCTCCGCCGCGGGCGCGTACGAGCCCCGCGGGCGGGACACCGGCGCGCGCGGCGGCCGCGGCTTCGGGCCCCTCGACCCGGACGATGCGTGGGACGCCCGCGTGGGCCACGAGCCCGACGCCTACGGCTACTACGAGGAGCAGGAGCTCGGCGGGACGACGACCGAGTACAGGGGCGCCGCGGGGGCGTTTGGCATCGACGGCGGTGACGAGAGCGGCGGCGGCAGCAGGGGGAGGCAGATGGACTGCGCGGCGGCGGCGCCACCGCCGCTGGCACACCCGACGGGCGCGCATGAGCTGGCGCACGGAGGGGTCAACCCGTTCGATGATGACGTCGAGGCCGACATGAGGGGCGTGAGTCCGCGGCCGATGGTGGGGAACGGGACGGGGGCCCGGGCGGGGCACGGGGGCTCGAGCAAGCCGGAGCGGCCTCATAGCGCGGGGAGCAGCCTAGGCGAGCGCAAATCGATCTTCAGGGAGGAGGTGTGATGGGCGAGAGGGCTAATATAGGGTGATAATCTGTTGTTGAAAAAAAAAAACAAGAAAAAAAAACAATCAGCAGGAAAGCAGGAAAGCAAGAAAGAAAAGAAAGAAAGAAGAAGAAGAAGAAGAAGAAGAAGAAGAAGCTGAAGGAGAAGGAGAAGGAGACATGTCGAAAAAGGGACCGTGATGAGGTCCTGCGGCGGATTGGAACAGGTGTCCTCGGATGGGTTCGTTTCTCTGTCATTCAACTAAAGGGAAGCACGCTCTCGATGAGTCGATGAGTTTTTTCCTCAAATTCACGATGGCAAGAGGCGCCGCGAGAAGGCGTTGAGGGGCCTTTTATCCTCCTCAAGAGATCGATCATCTGGATCTGGACCCATCGGCTTCATGTACGATGATGCTGCTCGGCGCGGGTGATGCGGGGTCACGTCATGCCGGGCATGGATGGATCTCCTGGACCCTGTGATTGATGTCGGACCAGATCTCGTGGAGCCTTGGCATCGTGGGTCTGTCACCGATACCCTTCCGAAATCTATCTTGGTAAGGCTTGAATGCTAGAGTAATGGCAAATGGCATACATGTAAATGCTCGATAGGTCAGTAGTATGGATTGATGGAATGGATGGATTTGATATATTGAAATGGGGCCGCTTGGTGGAGGCTGAAGAAGAAGGACGCGGCCGCTTGCCGAAGCGGGGCCACGAGTATGTATGTATGTTGCCCCTCCAGCTGTTTAGAGGATTGAAATCATCATCATGACCGACCCAACCCATCGTCTCTCTTCCATCTTCTCGCCTCGCTTCGCTGCATCTCTCATTGATCAATTCAGGACTCTGGATTTTTTTTTTTTTTTTTTTTTGGTTATTGTTCTCTTTAAGTAAATAACCTTGTTGCTCAGCCAATTCCACCTCAACAATGGCCGACGTCGACCTCCAGGCCGTGCATGACGAGATGGTGTCGGTCGCGTACGAGGCGGGCCGCATGATCCTCGCAGCCAACCTCGCCGAGATCGACACCGGCACTAAGCTGAACAGTGAGTGCTCCCCAGGGGGAAGCCGGAAGCCGTTCATGTTCATCATTTCTTTTCCCCTTCAGTCGCTGACCCGCGGCAGCCGTCGACATCGTCACCGAGGTGGACAAGGCCGTCGAGGCCATGGTCTCGGCCCGCCTCTCCGCCGCGTTCCCCTCCTTCAGCTTCATGGGCGAGGAGACATACACGCCCGGCGCGCGCATCGGCCCGGAGCCGACGTTCGTCGTGGATCCCATCGATGGTAGGTGTAGGTCCCGGCATTCGGCATTGAAGTCTTGAACGGACCGAGGCCTCGTCTGGCTTTCTCAGATTGGATTTCTCTGGCTTCTCTGGGCGTCTCGCACTTCCCAGGGCTCCCAAGGCTTTCTGACCATGTAATGTTTTCCCCCAGGAACCACAAACTTCATCCACTCGTTCCCCGAGGCCTGCGTGTCCCTCGGCCTCGCCATCGCCCGCGAGCCCGTCGTCGGCGTCATCTACAACCCCTACCAGGACCTGCTCTTCGCCGCCGTCCGCGGCCGCGGCGCCTTCATGACCCGTGTCAAGGGCACCCCGCCGCGGCGCCTCCCTCTGTCCTCCCCGTCCCCCGCCCCGCCGCTCGCGGGCCTCGGCGCCGCGCTCGTCGCCATCGAGTGGGGGTCCAGCCGCGACGGGCCCAACTACGAGCTCAAGGCCGACGTGTTCCGGCGGCTCGCGGCGACGCGCGAGTCCGGCGGGTCCATGGTCCACTCGCTGCGGTCGCTCGGCAGCGCCGCGCTCAACATGGCCGCCGTCGCCGCCGGACAGCTCGACGCCTACTGGGAGGGCGGGTGCTGGGCGTGGGACGTCTGCGCCGGGTGGTGCATCCTCAGGGAGGCCGGGGGCCTCGTGGTCGGCGGGAACCCGGGCGAGTGGGAGGTGCCGCTCGAGGGGAGGGTGTACCTCGCGGTCAGGGGCGCGGAGGAGCGCGGGCAGAGGGAGCTGGTGGAGGAGTTTTGGGGCGTCATCGGGGACAGGAGGCTAGACTACTCTGTTTGAGGGCGGAGGGGGTTGGGAAGGGGAAGTATAAAAATTGGATTCATGTCGATGTTCTATGATAAAGAAACGCTGTTCTAAAATGCATGAGGTATCTCCGAAAACAATGTATGTACAGTCTATATATAATGACAATTGGTCTATGCGTGCAGAATGCTGCCACCAAAGTTGACCCCCCTTTTATTGGAATTAATATAGGTTTTCTTTCTCTCTCTCTCTCTCTCTCTTTCTGTCTCTCTCTCTCTCTGTCTCTCTCGTGTGACACGGTCCAGGACTACGTGGAGAACTGGCCGCGGGCGCGTAGTTTTGCGCCGTAGAGCCACAGCAGGATCGGGCTGGGCCAGCCGATGGCGATGGCGATGACGGCGAGCACGGTGCCGCCCTTTCCGTAGCCGAGGCTGTCGTACATGGCGGGCGCGAAGAGCGGGAAGCCGAAGCCGGCGAGGCTGCGCAGGATGGTGACGCAGCCGACGGCGCTGGCGGCGTAGCGGGTGTAGGCGTCGACGAGGTATGCCTGGACGCACTGGAAGGCGACGATGAGGGCGGCGCTGAAGACGAAGGCGCCGACGTTGGGCCAGATCCAGTGGGTGTGCGCCTGGGCGGTCCAGGAGTAGACGAGCAGGCCGGCGGGGAGCAGGAGGGCGCTCGGGACGAGCAGGGGCACGCGGAACTCGGGGCGGCCGGGCCCGCCGTCGGGCACGTAGCGGCGCTTGAGGGCGGCGTAGATGCGGTCCTGGAGGGGCGCCGTTGTCTGGGCGCCGACGAAGAAGCCGAGGCCGATGGAGAGGTAGTTGAGGCCGTCGATGCCCGAGGCCTCGCGGTACTCGGTGGCCCAGAGGGAGGCGAAGGTGGAGAGGACGAGGTAGATGAGGCCGTAGATGTACATCATGTAGAGGGAGAGCAGCTGGACGATGGGCTGCGTGGCGAGCATGCGGAAGGGCCGCGTGAGCGCGATGAGCAGCGTCTCGCGGCGCGTCTTGCCGGCGAGGTCGAGCTCGGTGCGCAGGCCCCGGCGGCCCGTCTCGCGCGCGATGCGGTCGCGCTTGCGGCCGAGCACGACGGGCGCGAACGTCTCGCGCAGGAAGAGCAGCCCCGCGGCCTGCACGGCGCCGCAGGCGATGGTGCTCGCGAAGAAGACCCAGCGCCAGCTGACCCGCTGGACGATCCAGCCGCCGGCGAGGGGCCCCAGGGCGGGGCCCAGCACCGGCGCCATCGAGTAGATGCCGATGGCGCCGCCGCGCTCCTCGGCCGTGAAGAGGTCGCCGACCACCCCCGCGCCGATGGCCATGGGCGCCGACCCGCCGATGCCCGCGAGGAAGCGGAACGCGAACATCTCCTGCTTGCTGCGCGCCAGCCCGCAGCCCAGGTTGAAGAGCAGGAACCAGACGTTGGACACCTGGATGATGATGGCGCGGCCGTAGAACTCGGACAGCGGGCCCCAGATGACGGGGCCCAGCGCGTACGCGGCCACGAAGACGGACAGCGCCAGCGCCTGCTCGATGCTCTGCGTGATGTGCAGGTCCTTGGCGATGGCGGGCAGGCCGGGAGCGACGATGGACGACGCGACGGGCGAGATGAGCGTGAAGCAGGACACTTGCGAGACCGTCAGCCACACATTGATCAATCGATCCATCACCCCCCAAACATCCACCGGGACGAGGCAATGAGACCTACCGCAGATGATGGTTATCCACTTGCGCCGCTTCGTCCAGTTTCTCGGGTTCTCGGGGTCGTCGGGCCCGTCCCACCGCACGAGGCCGTCGTCGGGCTTGTCCTCGCCGTGGTGCTCGTCCCCTGAACTCCTGCTCCCATTGCGCTCTTTCTGCTGCTCTTCATCGTCTTGAGGACTGTCACTGATGCCCTCCTGGCCCTTTTCCAGGTCGAGTTGGGCCTGGTGTTGATCCTGCTCCTGCTCCTGCTCCTGGATTGTGACGGTGGCGAGTTTCTCCTCGGCAGGAGGTTTTGCCGAGGATGAAGCCATCGCGGGGGAGAGAAAATCCAATTAAAAATAGAGGAAAGAAATAGAAAAAAAAAATCAGAAATCAAAATCAACAACCCCCGAAAAGACAGATGAAAAAAAAAAACAAAGAAAATAGAAGTGAGATTCCAATATGCAGAATAAAACAGGTGAGATCAAATTGATGACTAGAAACACTCGGTCGTCGACGCTACTCGTAGAATTGCGACGGCCCGTCCCATGGGCATTTGGAGCCAGGCACACAATCTCGAGATCAAGCGAAGGAAGAGAGACAAAGAATTTTCTTCCCAATGTTCCTGAAGCTTCAAATAGATCCCCACGACTCTTCGGGGAGCCGGTGAAGCCAAAGAAGGGGGGGGAGGGGGGGGGGCCGCCGTCGATGGTCCCATCTCAAAACTCTTCCCCGGCCCTTGTCGAGGCCCGCCGTGAGCCTTAAATCCGTCCAAAGTCCATCTTGATTCATCCGTCAGGGTGGGTCTGCCTCGAAGGGGAAAAGGCGAGAGATCTTTTGTCTGAAGAATGAAGATCGATCGGCTCGGCTGTCGAGGAACATGCAGCCGAGCCGGTCGAGGAGGGCAGCCAGTGCGCAAACGAAGGGCTTCTCGCCTGCATTGCATACCGCCTGGAGACGCCGATCACTTGTCCTGGACCGCCGTTTCGGTGCCGGCCTGGGCTGGACGAGGACGAGGACGAGGACGAGTACGAGGACTGTCCTTGTGTCCCTGTTCTCTCGTGTCCTCGAGTCCTCGAGTCCTCGAGTCTATTCACCGATCCATCAATCTCTCCATGGCCAGGGCCGCGTCTCTCGTGAGCCGTCATGGCATGGACGTTGTCCGTCCAGCGGGCTTTCTGCGGGGGCCCCTTTTTGACCGCCAATGATTGATCTCACGCCTTCTTCAATACCTGTAAAAGAGACCGAGGGCGGCCCGACGGCCGAGCCGAATCGACAGATCCAGGGACTTCAAACAAGACCCCGGCCTCGATCGTCTGCCTTGGCGGGCCCTCATGGCCGCGGTATCTCCGTGGACCTTTTCCCCTTGACGAGGATCCCCTGCTCATACTCCGTACAGGTACTCGTACCAAATGCCGTGATATCCCTGGCCCGAGGCTTGACGTCTGGAGAGGAAATGGTCCGACGCTCGTGGCCGATACGAGTACTGGCACGGGTACCTTGGAACGCCCGAGGCCCATGCCCACGTCGATACTATGATAGTGTATAAATCCATGGCCAGTGGCTCGGAAGCAGAGATTGTACTGCGTATAGATGGACATGTATGACTCCGTATCCGTACACTTCATGCTGTTGTTACTCCAGAGCGAGCTCTTCCAGGCTCACTTCTCCCAAATACATGAGACAGTTTTGAATTAGTACCCGAAAAACACCGTATACAATGATATCTTTCCCTTTCCGTCAGTGGTTTTGCCCCGTCCTCCCTCGATCAAGTCGCGCGTCTGTTGTGCCTCTGGTCTTCCCGTGGTTTGCGTGTCCTTCATCATGATGGTATCGATCTTCTTCCTCCTCCTCCCCCCTCTTCGTCGGCTTCGACTCCCTCGGTAAACAAAATCCCCCTTACTCGGCCTTGGCGTCGACCCTCTTGGCAGCCGGGGCTTCTGAGCCGCCGTCCTCCTCTCTCGCTCTCTTCGCGCTGGGCTGCTCCTCGGAATGAGCACTGATAATCATGTTAGCAAGATCTCCCGGTAGCCTTCTCCCTCGTCGCCTTTTCTTTCGACTTACGCATCCTTCCGGCTCTCCTGCCGCGAGCCTCGGTCCCGGCCAAAGTCGCGGCCGCCCCGGCCGCCTCGTCCTCCACGACCTCCGCGACCTCCACGGCCGCCTCCCCGTCCACGGCCACCCCGCCCGCCGTCCCTCCGCTCCTGGAAGCCGTTCTTCTGGTCGTTCTCCCTGCGCTTCTTCCAGTCGTTGGCGTCGCCGCCCTTCTCCCTGTCATTGCTGTTGTTGCTGTTGTTGCCGCCGCGCCCGCGCGAGCCCTTGTAGTCCTTGCCCTCGTAAAACTTCTTCTGCGTCGCGCCCTTGGGCTCCAGCTTGCCCTGCCGGATCAGCTCGCTCTTCTCCTCGCAGTAGTCGTGCTTGGACATGATCTTGAGGTCGTGCTCCTTCCACTTGGGCGCCGGCTCCAGCGCGACAAACTTCTTGGCCGTCTCCTCGTCCGCAAACGTCACGAACACGGAGCCCTTGAACAGGTTCTCGTTGGTCCGGCGCAGCTTCACCGCCTTGACCTCGCCGAACTGCGAGAAGAAGCCCTCAAGGTCGAACTGCGTCTCCGGCTGCTCGTCCCCGAAGCCCTTGACGTACACCGTCGCCGCCTCCGCCTTGGCCTTGAACGCGGGCAGCGGCTTGTACGCCACCTTGCGCCGCACCTCCTCCTTGCCCTCCTCGCCCGTCACCTCCAGGAACGTGCTCTCGCGCAGCGCGGCCACCACCGAGCTGTACGGCTGGAACACCCGCATGCGCTTGAACGAGTGGATCTTCTCGACCGCGATCGGCTTGTTCTCCGTGCCGCCGCACGATTCCCACATGAACTTGTCCTGTGGGAAGTTCCAGTCGCCAAAGTAGAACTCGACCTGCTGGGTGTTAGACGGAGGTCTTCTTTCTTCTTCTTCTTCTTCTTCTTTTTCCTCTCCAACGATCGTTTCCTTCTTCTTCCCCCTTCTTCCTTCTTCGTGATTCTTCATTGTTCCTGGGATCTTAGCGTCTCACCTGCTTGCGGATGGCGCTCGGATCGTCCGTCACCTCTCGGACCGAGGGGTCGAATTTGCGGTTCTTTCGGTGGTCCTTGTAGTCAATCGACGCCTGGGTCTTGAGCATGTTGGGCCCCTCCTCCTTCGTCTCCGCCGCGTCCTGTGCGCCCTCGGCGGCCTTGTCGACCTCCATGGTCTCGGTAGCGGCCTCGGCCTGCTCCACGGCCATGTCCTCGACGGGAGCGGCAGCAGCCTCGACGGGCTTGGTGGCGGCGTCAACCTCGCTCATGGCTGTCGGTTCCAGGAGAGATGGGGGTAAATATGTCCGCGAAGCTGTAGAGAAGAGAGGCGTGAGCATTCGAGGAGGAACAGAAGGGGGGGCCAGTAAATCCATCAAAGGGCCATCAAGTCGTGCCTTTTCCTCGATAGAGGAACGGTGAGACACCATCCATGACTCACCTGGATTGCTCGATGCTCTCTGAGTCACTCCTGGCCTGGAATCGGGATGCAGAATCAGGGAGGCGGAGGCAATGCAGCAGATTCGCGATGCGAGGATGGAGGAACACGAAATTCTGCCGCGATGCGAAAAAAAATCTACGTCCAATCCATGCTTCTCGTGCGAGCGCCGCGATCTCACCGCCCGACACGCCATTGGTCGAGGCTCCGCTGCATGGGATCCACCCGTCAAGACTTAGCGCCCCTCAGCCGCTGTGACTTCCCTAAAGCCTACCGCTAAAACCACTGAAGATCTAGCGAGTGTCAGCGCTAGAGTGGGGAGGCAATGCCCTGAAGGGATCCATGGCACTCCGTACTCGTACAGGGTAGCCCCGTGCTCGAGTGGGGCGCTCCATTTAAGCGAGCGCTGGTGCTTGCTCGTGCCGTCTTCAATCACCGTGCGTCATCGGTGACTATACAGTACGCCGGCCGACATCCGACGAGCTGCATGAAGTTCTCGGCGCTCGGCATCATTATTGCAGAGAAACACAGGTGGAGTCGCTTTGCATTCTTCCATTCCCCTTAATGGAGTCGAGTCGGGATCGTCTCTGAGAGGCTCTATCGAAAGATTGAGGACAGGATCGTGGGAATGAGGTCCAAGGTTCAGTCGATGCATTCAGAGAAGGAGCCTCCTCTGCTCCTGCCGTCGCTGTCTCTGGCGCACGTGGCTGCCAATGGAGATCGAATGCGACTGATGAGAGGTCGTTCCTGCCTTAACAAACGGTCTCTCCAACTTCCCTTTGATTACATAATTTCGCTCGGCTACGTCTACTCTCCCATGATTTCCCCAGCATCAACCAGGGAGGAACTCATTCAACTTCATTCCATCAATCACCCCTGAAGCTTCTCAGCGTCGACCTGATGCACGACCTCGCAGACATCATCCCGTTCGAGCGGTCAGAACAAGTCATGCTGCCGGATCGTCGCGACCTGCGCCACGGCTGCTTCATGGGCCGTTCGGAAATCTGATGATACCCCGAACCGCCGTATTCGAGGACTCTCGCTCTGGCCATGGTCGAGGGACAGCTACCGTTCGCATGAGTACCTGAGTGATAGCTCGATGCTGTCGCCCTCCGCCGCCACCATGAGACTGCCCGTGAACCTCTCGAGGAAATTGACGACCTTTCGCCGCAGCCGCAGGCCCTCACCCCACTTGTCGAGGACACCAAGGTCTATGCGGCGCGGCTTTCTCGCAAGAGCAAATGCGAAGCCGGCGGGAGGCCGAAGGGGCTCCGGTCTGGTCTCCGCGGTCGTTGCCCTCGGAGTCTTCACCTGGTGGCTCTACCCGTCTGATGAGTTCGCGCAGCTGTCGGGTCCCGAAGCATCGGCGAGCTCGGGAAAGAGGAGCCGAGGCACCCAGGCAGACCAAGTTACCTCATCCGACCAACCTGTTCCAGAGTACGGTGACTCTGGGGAGACCGCGTGGGCGTACTTCGTCCGACAATTCGAGTTTCTCTCAGCCATAACGGATCTTGAATGGGCGGCTTTGTCAGATAGACTCGTCGACGCTATACTCCCAGATTGGTCTCAGCTTATCCCGGGCTCCGTCAAAAAGCTCCAGCGAGAACTCTCCGCTTCACCTGGCTCCCTCGCGAATGAGATCTGGCAGGAGGCCCAAGATCCTCTCGTCAATCCAGAGATCCTCTACTCGGCAAATGTGCGAATCTCCAAGAAGCTATGCCCCGAAGAGCAAGACTACCTGAGGAGGCGAAAAGTCGCAACGAGAGCTGCCCTCGCCAAGTACCTGGGGCTCGACGTCCGAGACATCCACCCTGACGACGTGCCCACCATTGCCATGTGTGGATCTGGTGGCGGTCTCCGTGCCCTCATCGCCGGCACCGGCTCATACCTCGCAACCGAGGAGGACGGGCTCTTCGACTGCACCGCCTACACAGCCGGTGTGAGCGGCTCCTGTTGGCTGCAGGCGCTCTATCTGTCCTCATTTGCCGAGGGAAGCCTGGCCTCGCTCCTGAATCACCTCAAATCGCGAGCCTCGACGCACATCGCATACCCGCCTGTGGCCTTCCAGCTCCTGAATTCCCTCCCGACCAGCAAATATCTCCTTAGCGGCCTCGTCGAGAAGCTCAAGGGCGATCCGAAAGCGGACTTTGGCCTTGTCGACATCTACGGTCTCTTACTTGGCGCCAGATTCCTCATTCCAAAGGGCGAGCTGGGAGTCGATGCGAGTGATTTCAAGATTTCCAACCAGCGCCGATTCCTCGAAGGCGGCTCATGGCCGTTGCCGATATACACGATCGTCCAACATGAGATACCCGGTGACAGCAAGGATGGCGAGCTTGTCAACGACGAGGACGGCCCCAAGACCAAGAAAGCAGGCGAGACTGCTAAGAGAGCGCCTTATTTTCAGTGGTTTGAGATCACGCCGTACGAGTTCTTCTCCGAGGAATCGGGGGCTGGCATCCCGACATGGGCCCTGGGGCGCAAGTTCATAAAGGGCAAAGACGTGCCCCCCGAGGACGGATTCCACCTCCCCGAGATCAGGACCCCTCTCCTGATGGGCATCTTTGGGAGCGCCTTCTGCGCGAGTCTGAGCCACTACTACAGAGAGATCCGGCCTTTGATCAGGACCATGACCGGGTTTGGCACCATCGATGAGATGATCTCCGGGAGGGACGATGATCTGTCCAAGGTCCATCCCATAGATCCCGCTACCATCCCGAACTTTGCGTACCAGATGCACGGCATGCTTCCGAGGACAACGCCCGATAGCATGCTCGACCGAGAGTACGTTCGGTTGATGGATGCGGGGATGTCGAACAACCTCCCGGTCTACCCTCTGCTCCGACCCGGTAGGGACATTGACATTATCGTCGCTTTCGACGCGTCGGCAGACATCAAGACAGACAACTGGCTCTCGGTGGCAGATGGCTATGCCCTCCAGAGGGGCATCAAAGGATGGCCCGTCGGCATCGGCTGGCCGAAACTTGGAGAATCTATCGACCAGACCCGGAGGGAAATATCCAAGGCGGAAGTCAGCACTCCTCAACAAGCAGAGCGCAAGGTCCAGCAAGCCCAGACTAGCCAGAGGATTCTCCGAGACGACGCCGCGAACCACGGCGTGGACGTCGTCGCGCCCGAAACTTCCACCGCAGAGTCCAAGCTCCATCGGGGCAAAGAGGCGAGCGCGGGCGACCTCGGCTACTGTACGGTCTGGGTCGGAACCACGGAGGAGCGCAGCACCGAGTCGCCTCCCATCTCGACGCCCATTACCGACGCGGACTCGTGGCGGTTGATGGAGCCCAATGCCGGTCTCGCCGTCGTCTACCTCCCCCTGCTCTCCAACGAAAAAGTGCCCGGCATCTCGCCCGGGACCACCGACTTCCTCAGCACGTGGAATTTTGTGTACACACCGGATCAGATAGACGGGGTCATCCGGCTGGCCCGCGCCAACTACGACGAGGGAAAGGGGCAGATCAAGGCGACGGTACGTGCGGTATACGAGCGCAAAAAGCAGCTGCGGGAGCGGAGAGAGGCGCTCTACCAACTCGACAGGTACCGCAGCATCGTCAAGAGGGATGCACTGCTCAGGCACGGCGATCAGTTCGGTTGAGGGGATGGCCAGATCATCTTTCCACGCCGTCAAAAGGAGTTGCGGCATGGAGCTACCTATTGATGCATACTACTCTGCATTCGCGAACAGTATCCCTCCTTGACGAAAGAGTTCCTTCGTCTCATGTGAGATAATTTCTTTATACAACATGGTTTATTGTACAAGAGGAGCGCTATTCCAACCCAAAGAGGCGGTGAACGCCCAGTGGTCATGTCGTCGTCACCGCGCTTTTTTCCAGTTCCCTCCGTGATGCCCGCCCAGCGTACTCCGTGTTTGAATGCACCGAATATATCAGTAGGTATGCATGGTTATAGCCAACCCATATTGAAGCGACAATGCTCGCGAAAGTCTGTTTTTTTTTGTTGTTGTTCAATTCTCTTCCCCCTCCTTCATTCATGAAATGTTGCTCTTCTTGTTTCTTTGATGTTTTTGTTTTTTTAATTTATCACAACTTCAATGCAGCCCCCAACTAGATGATTTCTCCAGGGTCGATGTGGGGAGCCTCCCAGGGCCTCGCGTGCTTCACCATCGTGTCGCTGGGCACGCGGACCTTGTTGCCCGGGCTGTAGAGGTACCAAGCCTTGAGCGACGCCATGCAGGCCTTGCGACGGGCGACGTCGAGGGACGGGCCCGCGCCCTCGCCGAGCTTGTCCTCGCCGCTGTAGATCCCGACGACGTAGACGGGGGTGCGGGAGAGGCGCCCCGTCTCGCTCTCGAGGCGGGCGAGCGGGGGCGCGAAGCCCTCTCGCGCGCAGAGCATGGCGAGCTCGCGCGTGGGCAGGTGGAAAGCGAAGAGCACGGAGGGGTCGAAGTGGCGGGAGAGGATGTGGGAGGCGACGAAGGCCTTGGCCTCCTCGCGGCCGCAGTGGGCGTAGATGGCGCCGACGACGGCCTGGACGAGGGACTCGAAGGCCTCGCCCTGGAGCTGCTCGAGGTCGAGCTCGGCGGGGGAGGGGGGCGGGCCGTCGAGCGGGTCGCCGAAGGCGTCGTCGAGGACGACGCGGCTGCTCAGGCCGCGGCGCCAGGCGGGGCCCCTGACGGCCTCTGCGCGGATGTAGCCCCAGCGGCCGCGGATGGCGTGCTGGGCCTGCCGCGCGTCCCCGTCCGGGGTGGTGAGGGGGCCGGCGCTCCACTGCAGCAGGCCCGGGTCGACCTCGGCGCCGGGCGCGGCGGCGGCCTCGACACCCCACCTGCGCGCGATCTGCTGGAGCGAGTCGGTGCCGGCGTAGGCGCGCAGGGTCTCGTAGAGGATGGCGAGCGGCAGGCGGGGCCACTTGCAGACGAGGTGCTCGAGGACGTGGTAGTTGATGATGGTGCTGCCGAGGAAGGCGAGGTTGGCGTTGTTGAAGTTGGGCGAGCGGTCGGCCGAGGGCGTGACGAGCGCGCGCGCGAGCGCCTCGAGGGGTATCTTCTTGGGGAGGGCGAGGCGGGCGTGCAGGGCGGCGAGCTTGGCGGAGCGGGCGGCGCGCTCTGGTGCGGGGGACGGCGGCGGCGGCGGCGGCGACGACGACGGCGGCGGCGGCTGCTGCTGCTCATGGGGAAGGAAGGCGTCGAGGTGTGCGTCGGCGGCGGCGGCGGCGGCTGTCGGGGAAGAGGCGGAGGAGGAGGAGGAGGAGGAGTAGGGGGCGGAGGGGAACTGGCATCGTGGGGTGGTGGAGGTGAGGAGTCTTGAGCGGGCGGCCGCGCTGAGCTGGCCGCTCCAGCAGGCGGCTGTTCGTAACCTCTTCATCGCAGAGAGAATGGGGAGAATAGAGAGAAGAAGAAGGGGGGGGGGAAGTTAACTATGAAGAACGGAAGAAGGAAGACGGCCCACACCCGAGCCCCCGGGGGAGGATATGGAGGACAGGTACTATGGCGGACTTGGAGATAAGTTTTGGCCTGGGCCGGTCTGGGAGGGCGAAGTCTCTCGCTTGGCGATTGTCAAAAGAAATGCCGAGATGTCGAGTCTGCGGTCTCTGATCCTTTGTGTCTCCCTCCCGCTCGCGTGCTCTCGTGCCTCGTGCCTCGTCTCTCGTCTCTCGTCTCCGGGGTCGCAATGGAAGATTGGAATGGGAAATTTTCCTGCCCGCGCAAAAGCTTGACGCCAGAGTCGTGTGAGGCGATTGGCGAGAAGTTTCCCGGTGCGGCCAGTGGGCCGGATTAACAGTTTAGCCGAGAGCGGCGGGCGACTTGAACGCTTGAACGTCGAGCGAGTCGCCAATTGTGCATGATGGGATCAATGGATCGAGTCTCTGAAGACAGGTATTGAAGGAAGAAACACGGACTGGATCTAATTCACGGCCGCTGAAGTACGACGTCGATCGACAATCATTTTCAAAATGGTACGTGTTTCTTCATGCTTCCAATTGTTTTCTGTACGGGAAGTCTGGCTAATGATGCGCAGGGTGGCGGAGCAAAAGTCCCGTAAGTGTTCTCGAGCATCCGACGA
>NQYQ01000004.1:1442156-1462588 GCA_003055925.1 Escovopsis sp. Ae720 | reverse complement strand
CCCCCCCCCCCCCCCCTTCCCCATCCGAGGTCGAGGTCTGCCCATTGATCCACCCCCCGCGCCGGGCTTGCATCTTGTGATACAGGTAGTAGTAGTAGTAGTACGGAGTAGTACTCCTACAGGTCCTGCCGGGAGTACTAGTACTACTACGGAGTATATGTAGAGACTCTAAAAAACTATACTCGTACGAGTACATACCAATACTACCTTGAACCTCAGCTGTGCTAGCAAGGTCTTTGCATTGATCCAACGCATTCATTGATCAATCATTGATGGAACTCGTACTCGTAGTACTAAAGAAGTAGAAGATTGATCGATCCAGCCCGATGGATTTGAATTGATTGATGTGAGGCAGACATGCGTCCGTGCGGAGGCCGGAAGGAGGACCCCTCGCTAGCTTGTGCATCGGGCCTGCCGTCCGGCGGGTATAAGAGGCGGACGCAGGGAGCTCCTTCCCCTCCCCCTCGTCTCCATCGAACCTCGGGTCCCTCCTTCCCTCCGATCCAGTCGAAGACCCATTCATCCATCTCCTTCCCTCCTCCTCCTCCTCCTCCTCCTCCTCTTGGGAATAACCTCACTTTCTCGGGGAGACTCAGTGACCGTCTCCAGTCTCCGTCTCCGTCTCCAGTCTCCGTCTCTGCTGCCTCGCAGCTCCCGCCTGTCCCATTGATACTCTCTCGTACTACCTACCTGTAGGACAGCACGGCCATTGACCTCTCACAACAGCCCAGCCATGGCCGAACTCGTCCCAATCCCGGAGCCTCCCCGGATGCCCTTCATCGGTCACATCGGCGAGTTCACTTCCGAGCCCATCAAGGACCTCATGCGTCTCGCGGATACCTACGGCTCCATCTACAGGCTGCACCTCCCCAAGGGTTCCAACGTCTTCGTCTCTAGCCAGGCCCTCGTCGACGAGGTCTGCGACGAGAAGCGCTTCAAGAAGTGCGTCACCACCGTCCTCGGACAGGTCCGCAACGGCGTCCACGACGGCCTCTTCACGGCCTTTGACGAGGAGGCCAACTGGGCCAAGGCCCACCGCATCCTCATCCCCGCCTTCGGCCCCCTCTGGATCAGGGGCATGTTCGACGAGATGCACGACATCGCCAGCCAGCTGTGCATGAAGTGGGCTCGCCACGGGCCCCTCAACCCCATCAACGCCTCCGAGGACTTCACCCGCCTCGCCCTCGACACCCTCGCCCTCTGCGCCATGGGCTACCGCTTCAACTCCTTCTACCACGAGGAGATGCACCCCTTCATCGCAGCCATGGGCGACTTCCTCGGCGAGTGCGGCTCCCGCAACAGGAGGCCCGCCATCGTCCCGGAGTTCATGTACCGCGCCGCCAACCAGAAGTTCTGGAACGACATCAAGATCATGAGGGACACCGCAGACGCCGTCGTCGAGGCCAGGAAGAAGACCCCGAGCAACCGCAAGGACCTGCTCGCCGCTATGCTCACGGGAGCGGACCCCACGGACGGCACAAAGCTCGACGACTCCAACATCACCGATCAGCTCATCACCTTCCTCATCGCCGGCCACGAGACCACCTCGGCCCTGCTCTCCTTCGGCATGTGGAACCTCCTCAAGAGACCCGACGCCTACCGAAAGGTCCAGCAGGAGGTCGACGAGGTCGTCGGCCGCGAGCCCATCAGGGTCGAGCACCTCTCAAAGCTGCCCTACCTCACCGCGGTAAGCTCAAGCTCAAGCTCAAGCTCAAGCTCAAGCCAAACCAGGCCGGGCCGGGCCAGGCCAGGCCAAGTCAAGCCAAGCCTCGTGACACGATCCGTTGTTGTAGAACCCCCCCCTCCCACTGACAATTTTGGTTATCCCAATAGGTCCTCAGAGAAACCCTCCGCGTCACCCCTTCCATCACCGCCATCACCGTCGAGGCCAGGGAGGAGACCCTTCTCGCGGGCAAGTACCTCATCTCAAAGGCCGAGCCCGTCACCCTCCTTCTCTCTGGCTCCCAGATGGACCCCCTCGTCTTCGGCGAGGATGCCGCAGAGTTCAAGCCGGAGCGCATGCTTGACGAAAACTTCAACCGCCTCAACGAGGAATTCCCCAACTGCTGGAAGCCCTTTGGCAACGGAAAGCGAGCCTGCATTGGCAGGCCCTTCGCCTGGCAGGAGGCTCTTCTCTGCATGGCCATGCTCTTCCAGAACTTCACCTTCACCCTCGACGACCCCAACTACCAGCTCTTGACCCAGCAAACCTTGACCGTCAAGCCAAAGGACTTCTTCATGCGTGCCGAGCTGAGACACGACATGACCCCGACCGAGCTGGAGGCGCGAATCGCCGGAAAGTTCGTTCCCGCAACTCCCCAGCTCCCAAAGGGGCTGTCCGATCTCTCCGTCTCCAGCACGGAGCCCCGCAAGCCCCTGGTCGTCTTCTACGGATCCAACAGCGGCACCTGCGAGGCACTGGCCCAGCGCGTCGCCTCAAACGCCCCAAACCACGGCTTCGACGTCACAGAGATCGCGCCCCTGGATGCCGCTCGGGGCAGGCTCCCCAAAGACCGCCCCGTCGTCATCGTCACCGCCTCCTATGAGGGACAGCCTCCCGCCAACGCGACCCACTTCGTCAATTGGATCGAAAGCCTCCGTGGAAAGGAGATGGAGGGCGTCGCTTACGCGGTCTTCGGTTGCGGGCACCACGACTGGGTCCGAACCTTCCACCGCATCCCCAAGCTGGTCGACTCCACCCTCTCCGAGCTGGGAGCCGAGCAGCTCACCCCCCCGGGCCTCACTGATGCTGCCGACCGCGACATGTTCAGCGACTTTGAGACCTGGGAGGACGAGTCTCTGTGGCCGGCCCTGGCGGCCAAGTACGGCACCTCGGATAACGCCGACGCATCGGCCGGCGGCCTGACGGTCGAGATCTCGCAGCCGCGCAAGACCACCCTCAGACAGGACGTCGAGGAGGCTCTCGTCCTCTCGACCAAGACCCTCACGGGCCAATCGGACTCGGTCAAGAATCACATCGAGATTCAACTGCCCACCGGCATGAGCTACAGGTCCGGTGACTACCTCGCCGTTCTGCCCATCAACCCCAAGCAGTCCGTCTCTCGTGTCTTCCGCCGCTTCAACCTCTCTTGGGACGCCTTCATCAAGATCGGGTCGAGCCAGCCCACGACTCTGCCCACGGGAACCGCTCTGCCGGCCGCCGACGTGCTGGGCGCATACGTCGAACTCAACCAACCAGCCACCAAAAAGGTGAGTTGGGAAATCGAATCAGACCCAGGAGAGCTTTTGGATGGCGACTGACCCTATGTAACGCAGAATATCCTCACACTAGCTGAAGCTACCGAGGATGCAAACGTCGTCAAGGAGCTGGAGAGCTTGGCTGGCGATGACTACCTACAGGAGATCAGCCTCAAGCGTGTTTCCGTGTTGGACTTGCTCGAGAAGTACCCCTCGATCCAACTGCCCCTGGCGACGTACCTCGCCATGCTCCCCCCTATCCGAGTCCGCCAATAGTAAGTCCAAACGACGAACGCCACCCCCCCCCCCCCCCCCCCCCCCCCCCATCCGACGAGATACGCCAATGAACTGCTGCTAATGACGCTCGACAGCTCCATATCCTCCTCCCCGCTCCCCGACCCATCCAAAGTCACGCTCACCTACTCCGTCCTCGAGCGCCCTCACCTGAGCGGCTCGGGTCAGCACGTCGGCGTCTCCTCCAACTTCCTCTCCTCCCTCAACGCCGGCGAGCGCCTTCACGTCGCCGTCCGCCCCTCGGCGACCTTCCACCTCCCCAGCGACGCGGAGAAGATCCCATTGATCTGTGTCGGCGCCGGGTCCGGCATCGCCCCCTTCCGCGGATTCATTCAGGAGCGCGCCGCCATGATCGCCGCCGGGCGAAAGATCGCGCCCGCCATCCTGTTCTTCGGATGCCGCAGCCCCGGCGACGAGGACCTCTACGCGGACGAGTTCGCGCGCTGGGAGAGCCTGGGCGCCGTGTCCGTGCGCAGGGCGTACTCCCGCGCGCCGGACCAGTCGTTCGGCTGCAAGTACGTGCAGGACAGGATGCTCCACGACAGCGAGGACATCTACAAGCTCTGGCAGGACGGCGCCCGGCTGTACGTCTGCGGAAGCGAGCAGGTCGGCAAGGGCGTGGACGACGCGTGCGTGCAGATCGTCGCGGAGACGGGGAAGAGGGATCTCGGGAGGGAGGTCACCATTGAGGAGGCCAAGCAGTGGTTCGAGGAGCACCGCAACGAGCGGTACATGATTGATGTGTTTGACTGAGCGTTAATTATTGCCGCACACAATGGGACGATGCACATAGACTTGGATATACATTCACATGTGGCTGTTGGCAGGATGATATTTGGTATGTATAGAGATTTTTGATCGATGAACAACAGTAAATGATGAACGATGAACGGATGTTATATAAGAGATACAAGTAATCCATGCCGCACGAGTGGAGTTGTTTTTCTTTTGTAGGAAAGACAGGAGAGGCAAGCAAGTGAGGGACCAAGAAGCGGAGGAAAGAAGAAGAACAAGAGGATAGAAAAGACAAGAACGCCGTTCGGTATCACAGTCCCTCGAATCGTCATGTCCAAAAGCGCCGATAACCCGACGCGTTTCAATCCTGGAAGAACTTTATAATTTGCTGCATGTCGCGCAGGCCGACGCCGTGCTTCGGGTAGCAGATGTAGACCTCCTCGCCGAGGACGCCGAACTTGGAGCGGAAGTCGGCCTTGCGGCGCAGGCCGAGGCTCTCGACGACGGTGCGGTACGTGGTGGCGAGGAACTTTGCGCGGATGCCGTGCAGGTTCTCGCCGGGCGTGAGCTTCTCGGAGACGCCCGCGCCGAACGTGACCTGGCCGGTGACGCACGAGAGGCTGAACTCGACGAGGACCTCGATGGACCCGTTGACGGCCCCGGGGAAGTCGAGCGCCCACTTGACCTGCCAGCCGTGGCGGGGCGCGAGCTTGGCGAGCACGACGAGCGCCATGATCTGGCCGTCCTTCTCGGCGGCGAAGTAGCGCCGGTGCGCGGGGTCGAGGAACGGGCGCACCTCGGTCATGTGGATCTGCTTGCCCTTGCGGCTTGCCTTCCACGACTCGATGGCGAGGTTGGCGCGCCGGATGAAGTCCTCGTCGGCCTTGACCTCGTGGATCTTGACGCCCTCGCGCTCGACGCGGCGGTGCTTGGGCCCGTTGAACGGGCTCTGGTGCCTGGACGTGTCGAGGCGCTGCTCCTCGGCGCACGAGAGCGTGCGCCAGCCGAGGTCGTGGGCGAGGATCTTCTGGACGTCGTACGAGACGAGCATCCAGATCGGCGTCGCGTGGAGCTCCGACGTGACAAACTTGACGAAAGCCGAGACCACCTCGGAGTACTGCGACCTGTCGCACAGCGGGTCGCCCGTCATCATGGCGAACTTCTCCTGCTTGACGTAGCCGATGGCCGCGCCGCTCTTATGGCGCCAGATCTCGAAGCGGTCGTCCAGCCACGAGGTGTTGGTGGCGTCGCCGTAGTTGGCGATGAGCTTCTCGATGGGGGGGTGATGCTGTGCCGTGTACACCTTTGTCGTGTCGGCATCGGGGTGAGGGAGACCCAGCTTGTGCTCGGGGAGAGACTTGGGGTCTCGGTAGAACAGGGAGGCGTTCCGCACGTCTTCGAGCTCCAGCATCCATGTGATGATGCGCTCCAGGCCGAGACCGGCTCCGGCATGAGGTGGCGCGCCGAGCTCAAATCCGGCCAGGTACTCCTCCATTCCCTCGTCGGCGATGCCGGCCGCGGACATGTTGGTGCGCAGCTCCTGGAGATTGTGGATGCGCTGACCTCCTGAACAGATCTCCTGGCCTCGGATGAACATGTCAAAAGATCGCGTCCACTTAGGATCTTCGGGATCTTTATGGGTGTAAAAGGGACGCGCATTGGTGGGGAATCGATCTAAGACGTAGTAGTCTGTGTTGTATTTCTCTTTCACCAGCTGGCCTAGGCGGATTTCATCCGGGGTCGAAAGGTCTTCTTCTTCGACGTGGCGACCGTCGTCTCTGAGCATCTGAAGAGCGTCCCGGAAGTCGAGAATCAGGGTCTCGTCAAGGTACTTGAATTCGCTGCTGGGCCAGCGCTTCTGGAGGACTTCCAGCTCCGGCATTGCATACACGGCCTTGAAAACGGTCTTGAGGAATTGATCAAGAACCCAGATGACCTCGTGGTAGTCTTGATCAATGGCCATCTCAAGGTCCAAGCCTGTGTATTCCGTCAAGTGACGGTGGGTGTTGGAGTTTTCGGCACGAAAGACCGGCCCGATCTCGAAGACTCGCCCGAAATCGGAACAGACGGCCATCTGCTTGGCCAACTGCGGACTCTGGGCCAGGAATGCCTTTCGGGCAAAGTAATTGACCTTGAAGACGGAGGAGCCGCTCTCGGTAGCCGCCGGCTGGAGCTTCGGAGTACTGATTTCGATGAAACCGAGATCCTCCAGGGTCTCTCGATATAGTCGGGCCACGGTGGATCGAATCCTGAAGAGGGCTTGGTTTGCGGGATGACGAAGGTCGATGATCCTGGCGGACATGCGGTTGCGCAGGGTCTCCGGGGGCTTGTAAACGCTGTAAGGGACGTGCCGAGCAACGTTGACGATGTGGATAGCGTTGATCGAGACCTCAGCATTGGACACGGTGGCAGATCTGATGGGCTCCGGGGGTGTCTTGAGCACTCCATTGACCTGAACGAGGGACTCTGCAGGCAACTTGTGCACCCATTGAACCATGTCCATGTTCTCGCGAGATAGAACGCCCTGGACGGAGTGGGTCTGGTCGCGGAGGAGGAGGAAGTCGAGAGCCTTGGAGAGCTGTCTCTGGGTGTTTATCCTCGCACGGAAGTTGACTGTCGTGCCGATGGGCAGGTCCTCGAGTTCTGCGATAGTATTGATCTCGAACGGGTGAGTTGGCCATTCCGAGGAGGCAGTGGAACTGCGGCCACTTTCGACGCTTGAGCGGCCATCGAGGGAGACTGCGCGTTTCCGATTGCCATCGTTTAGAGTGCTGAGGAGGGAGCGCGATGTCTCGACGTGAGAGCCTCGGGCCAATGGAGAAGACGTGAAGGGCAGGTAGGTTGGGGGGAGCGCGGGCGAGGAGGGGAAGGATGGCGTAACACTGTTCACGGAGCCATTGACACCATCTGTGCTGGCGACATCATCTCCAGGGGCGTCATAGGGGCGAGGGTAATGCTCTCTGGGAAGATCGGAGCGATCGGGGCTCGCGAGTCTGCTGGTGCTCTGACTGCCGGATCTGCTATGCGTCCTCAGGGGGAGACCGAAAGCGGAGCCAGCGGGCGAATTGGGCCCATTGCTAGCAGCGTGAATCATGGCGGCAGATGTCTAAAGCAAGATACTGGAAGACGACCGAAAGAATTGATCAAGAGATAGGTAGAAGAGCAATCGTGAATGAAGCCAAAGTTCAATTGATCTCAATTTGGCCTGGAGGTGAGGGGTCGAGGTTGGTTGCCGAATGCGACTTCCCGGAACGAGGAGCTCTTGGAACCGAAGAAAACAAGAAACGGAAAGAGGCGACAACGAGTGTTGAGTCGGAAGGAGGGAGGATAAGCAGGAGCGACCTTGCGAGGGGACAAACTCTACACGCGAGGAAGGAGGGAAGGAGTTTTGAGGGTGATTCAAGGTTGGCAGGGACGACCGCGACTCGGATTCTCGGCAGTGACTTGCTCTGCCTGACTCTCGAGGACTCTGACTGGTAGGAGGACACACACACGAAGGGCCAAAGGGGGCGAGAAGATGGAGGGGGCAACGGCCCTTGGTCGAATTATCAATCCATCAGACCATCCAATCCATTGTCCCAGACGGCACAGTACACAAGGCCCGGCCGATGCAGCGCCGGTATCTGATCGTGTCCTAAAGTCCGGGAGGGGGGTGGCCGATGGAGGCTGACTGGCTCTCACGGATTCGCCTCCAGGAGCACGTCGCTCATCCCTGCCCGGCGGAGCGCCTACTTGATGACGTCCCGGATCGCCGCTGGGCTAAGGAGAACCGCGGGCTGACTGTTCAAGGCGACACAAGGGAATCCCTCGGCCCCGCGCTAGAGAATTGCGTGCAGCTGTGCAGACAGGCAGATGGCGACGAGAGCGCTTTCGACCGATGTCCGCCCCCGGCTGACTAATCATCGTCATCAACGCCGTCCTGCGATTCGGGGCGATCCAGGCATTTGGAGACGATGACCGGTAGTACGGACTGCTCCGTGCCGTTTGATCAAATCTTGTTGCACTGATTCATGGCGGCGAGAAGTTGGTGAATCAAGGCTGGGCGAAATTGATTCAGTTGCTTGAGACTAAGTAGATGGGAATCCTGGCCGCCCCTTCTTATTCCCTCAAGCAGACTACCAGTGTACGGAGTAGTTGTAGTACGAGCACTAGTAGCTTTTCAGGAGGTAAAAGATGACGGAGATCACCACTCCGTACGGAGTATGTACGGAGTATACATCAATCACATATGTACTGGTATCTCACCAGTGAGCTTTCTTCAAGGCGCATAGTACTAGTAGCACTCGTACTTTGTCAAGAAAGAAATCGAAGGTCATGAAGCGATCTATACCTCGGGAATCCATGCCCTGTTCCTCCTCGAAAGCCCCCGCCCTGATCGCTCGGCAGCTCATCCAGCCCGACTCCCGATTCTCGCATGTCGCATCTCGCATGTCGCATGGACGGCCAGATCCTGGAATCCGACAATGCACGGTGCAGCGGGTATGACGTCATGAGGCATTTCGGCCCACCAGGCACTTCCAAGCTGCCAGGGCCCCAGGCACGAGGTCCCGGGTGATGCAGATGCACAAGCAAGGAATTCAACGACATCAATCCCTCGGGTCGCCTGCGACACATTCATTCTCCCTCGTCTTCCTGTCAGGAACTTGAAGTCAAGGCTTGAAAGCAGGCAGAATACCATTGATGATTTGCAGTGCGTGTTCGCACGGGAGGTCTCGGGTCCGACATGCCCCTCCTCGGATACAAGGATATGCACGGATCGAGGGAAACTTCAAGGTTGGATCCTTCCGGGCCCCGCACGGCCGGGTCAGTCCTTCCTGGAACGTGCCCCTCTCCTTCCGTCCGCGTAAGCTCCAACATCGAGAGGTGGCTCCTTCCGACAATCGTGCCGTGACGGCAGCGTCAGACTTCAATGCCTCTGCGCGAGGAAGTTGCGATGCCTCTGCATTTCCCTGCTAGGTGAGTACATTGTTTACTGAGCATCGTTCGACAGGCGTGTAAGTAGACCCCTAGCGCGGTCTTGCCCCTGTCCCCCCTTCCGTTTCCGAGTATCAATCCCCGTCCCCCCTCTTTTAGGGCTGAGCTCTTTACCTACCGGTACGGAGTACGCGTACCACGAGTACTGCGAGTACGGAGTACTAATCAATCAACCTCGAACCCTCGAGCCGACTCAGCCTCGTTCGTCTCCAAGGGTTTCCCTGATCCTCCAAAAGTCGGGGGGTATGCGGATGATTCTTGGGGGTCAACCTACATGTACCTATGATCTCTTCGCTGCGAGGAGAGAGGTAGCCTGTATCTGCCGATCCATCTCGTCTCATCCAGTTTCTCCTCCCGGCTCCATTCCATTCCTTTGCTCCCTCTATACCTCAGCGTGAATGCCTCTTCCTCCTCTTCCTCCTTCACCTGCGTTTGGCCAAGTTTGTTTCTGCACCCAATCGAGACCCTCTTCGCATCAGTCCCTCGCTTGTACAATCTGTCCAAGCTCTACAATCGACCAACTAGTACTACAAGCTGCAGAGAGCCTCTTTCGGACGACCCATCTTTCAAACGCGCACGACCTCTACTCCGTACCATGCGATTCGATTCCTGTTCTTTCTAATCCTTGTCAGTCTGGTCTGCATACTTGTCTCATACTTCGTCTCCTTCTCCTTCAAGCCCTGATTCTCATCCGCTTGATTTCTCTCTTCCCGTCATCCATGATTCCTTTCTTCTCTGCGACAGGAAGGTACCGACTGACCGAATTGTTTCATGCAGACAAAATTGCTGGCGCTCCAATGTGAATAGAGACTCGACATCCTTCCTCACATGGACATCCCCAAGGTCATCAATCCAACCGTCCCGGAGCCCCCGGATTATGAAAACCCTCTAGAGCTCAGCTCGCGCTGGGCATTGGCAGCCCGTGCCCAGGCCATCCGGTATGCCTCCAGCTTGGGATTCGGCATCGCCAATCGAATGGACCCGGTTCCACCCGCCCCATCCACTTCCTTCTGGGTCGACTCAACCCTCACAGAATCCTGCAACGGTCGTTCCAAGATCAGGGTCGACGTGTGGACTCCCGCGAGAATATCTGTCGGCCCCCGGGCCGCCGTCATCTGTCTCCATGGCGGCGGTTGGATCCTCGGCCAGGGGACCGATTGCTCCCGCTGGGCCGGCGCCGTCATGGGCGCCTTAGATGCCGTGGTGTTCTCCATCAACTACCGCCTCGCTCCGTACTATCCGTTCCCAGTCCCGATCGAGGACACTGTGGATGCAATCCTGCAGGTAGCAAAGCGTGCTTGCCAGTTCGGCATCGACCCGGACCACATGATCCTCTCAGGCTTCTCGGCCGGCGCCTCGACAGCCCTCTCCAGCTGGGTCATTCTGCAGGACCCGGGCCGCTTCGGCTACAAGCTGCCCTTTCCGGCGCCCCAGATTCGTGGTCTCGTCCTCTTCTATCCCGTGCTCGACTGGACAGTCTCCCGTCCCGAGAAGCGCAAGAGCTGTTCTCGTCCGGACCTGACCCTCTCAAAGACCTTGACCGACCTTATCGACGCCTGCTACATCTACCCCTGCATTGCCCGTAAGGAGAGGACAGACATCAGACTTTCGCCCGGACTCATGCCGGATGAGCTCATCCACCAGCTGCCACCCATCCACCTATGTCTGTGCGAGTACGACATGCTCCTCGAGGAGGGTCAGAAATTCGCAGCTAGATTGGAAGTTCAGAACAAGGCTCACTCGCTTCGCGTGGTCATGGGAGAGAAGCATGGGTGGGACTGTCCGCCTCCAATGTGGCCCAAGGAGAGCGTCGCTGTCGAATACGGGGAGGCAACGCAGGCCATGGCGGCCTGGCTGTGCCGCGAGCACGACAGCGACAATGCGTCAATGCGTTCGGCGAGGACAAGCCGTCTCTCGATCCCACGGCCTTCTGCGCTGCTGGTCTCGAGGTCCAAGTCTTGCGAGACCTGATCACAGTCATAAGCCAGCGCGCTTGTTTTGGCCCGATTTGCATCTACAACTAGCCTGGTATTGCTTTTCGATGCGAGATTCTGATATTTTCATAGAAAGATGTCCACATTACATTGGGTGTGGGGGTGTAAGAGAATGATCCGAAATTCACGATGCGTTAGTCACTGTGGACACTTCAGTTGTCACGGCACGGAGTTCGTGAATGTATTTGATAGGGTTGTCCTGTTGTAAGGCTTCGTTCGAAAAGGCGAGACTCAAAGTTTGGCCTGCCTGCTACATACTAAGTACATGCTGCGGGGGGTTTCTAGGTTTCTAGGTAGGGTTCTAGATACGAGAGGGACCACGGAGTGGCCCGAGGGACATCCAGGCTGGAGCTGCTTACCACTTGGCCTCCTTGGACTCGGAGAAGGCCTTGAGGATGGCGACGATCTTCTCGAGGGAGGCGAGGTAGACGCGTAGGTCGCCGATGACCTGGGCCTCGTCCGCGCCGAGCTTGGCGTAGAAGTCCTTGCGGTATGGGCACGCCCTCATGGCGGTGCTGAAGATGGGCTTGATGAACATGCTGTGGTGGGGCTTGAGGGTCAAGCCGTATGCCCCCTGGAAAGAGTCGGAGAGCTCCTCTGAGGGCTTGGCGACGTTCTGGCTGAGGGCGATGCAGGTGAACTCGAGGCCGCTGTATCTCGCGAATCCACGCATCAGCTGGCTGTTCCCGAGTTTTCAACGGGGCTTGGATAGAGTGCATCGGAAGGAGATGGGGCATACCGGACGAGCCACAGGAGGCCCTCTGTGGCGACGTGCTTCTTGGCCTTGAGCTCGTTGCGGCAGAGATCCTGGATGTTCTGGGACTCGGCGGGGGCGGCGAGCATGCGGTCACGAAGTTTCTATGTTGGCGCGCAAGTCGTCGACGTTAGCGATGATGAGGTTCAAGGTCGTTGTGATCCGTGCATCTCGGCAGTATGTACCTTGATGTTCCCGTTGAGGTCGGACTTGACGGGACCAAAGGCGACCGATCCGAGGGCGTCTGGTGATAAGGGGAAACAGATTGATCAGCGACCGTGAACTAGACAGGAGAATGAAGCCATTGGGATGGACAGAGGGGTATACTCCATACCAAAGATTGTGACCATGGACTCGGAGGCCTCGAGGAACTCTACCGAGGAGACGGCGTTGCCATTGTCTGCGTCGATGGGAACGTCGACAAAGGAGCGCTTGAAGGTGCTGACGATGGTGGCACCGGGGGGGATGACGGGGCCGGACATGGTTGCGTTGGTGTCTGGTATATAGGGAGGTTCAAGTTGAGTATTGAACTGTTGAACGGGATATAGGGACTCGAGGTCTGGCACGTTATGGGGGTCGAGGAGGGTTCGGATCTGGAGCGATTGGAAGCAATTGGCGTCGAGGTCGCAACGGCATGCAGGCCAGCTTATACGTTTGTCGGGGCGATGGGAATCTGGAATGGATCAACGGATCAATCTGGATCTATTGATGTACTGATCAATTGTATGTACGGAGCACGGATATAGCGGGAGTGAGATGCTGGCCAGATCGAGCGGCCAGAAGGTCGGGCGGTCTGGGCGTCTCGCCGGGAGCTGAAATCTAGAAGGCTGGGGGAAGGATCTCGGGGAGGCTGATGTTCCGTTCCGAGAGAGTTGACGGCTGCATTGTTCTCGGACAAGGGGAAGGAGCGAGTCCTGCTGGGGGAAGGGAAGATCTGGCGGGAAGGGAAGGTTCGCGGGGAAGGAGCAAGGGGAAGGAAGGGATCCAGGGGGTCGGCGAATCAGCGAAGAGGAAAATTGGAGATAGCAGAGAACTTCCTTAGATGTCTGAGATCAGGCCTATCTGAAGTATTCTCCTATCATCGAAGAGTAAATATTGATCTCCATGATTCATACTCCGTACTGCAACTCAACCTCGACCTCTTTTGGACCTTCATCCAATTGATCAATCCTTCGTGATACTCGTTGCAGCTCCCGAAAGGCTGCTCTGATGCCTCGCGCGCACTGTCTCATCATCCCTGAAGGCGGATGGAGAATGACTGCTGTCAATGAGCCAAGAACAACGAAAGCTCAATGGAATTCAAGAAACAGCACGACGATGACTCCAAGTCATCTGTGCAACGAGTGCGGCTTTCGACGGAGTCGCTGAACGACCTCGAGGATGCATCTGGTGACGTCATCTGATCAGCAATGCCACGACCGCAAACTTGGATTGTTGCCAACGGCGGATGACAAAGGAGATTCGCCATGAAGGCATCGTGCGACGCGTCAGGAACACGATGCCCCGAGGCCTGGATGACCCCGTGGCAGCTATGGAAAGCGCCACCCCTTCCACCCTTCCACATACTTCATAATGCGTGGTCCCGGCTCTGAGCTCCATCTGCCTCTGCTCTTCCCAGAATACCATCACTCCTACGATCTCATCGATACCCCCATTCTCCTCGAAACAGTTTTACTTTGTCTGCCCGGGCCCTGCCTGTCTTTGGGGGTGATCTCGTCATGTCGGTCCACACAGATGGTGGAGAGAATTATAATGGCGGCAAGCATGCGATTGAGGATCTTAAGGAGAAGCTTCGAAACACTAAGCTTCACGATGTCAAGGCTGCCGTGGTCAACAAAAAGTATGTCCAACGCTTTGCTGTATCCTCAAGGGGACGGGTGGCTCATACTCCAGGGGAAGACATCAGATCGGCAAGTACGGAAATATCGTGAGTTCACTCTATGATGATGATACGAGATGGCCTTTGACTCCCTCGTTCCTGACTGATCTGAGTCAACAGATCAACAGAAATCATCGACATGATGAGGATCACGAGAAGCGCTGCGACGAGAAGCGAACCAAGATCTGCGAGTCCCATCGTTTCGAGTCTTACTTTCCCGAACGAGACGGCAATCTGATCAAATGGTATGTCGATGGGCGAGATTACTTCTGGGCCGTCTCGATGGCCCTTGAGCAGGCCGAGGAGACCATCTACATTGCCGATTGGTGGCTCTCCCCAGAGCTTTTCCTGCGTCGGCCTCCCCACCGCAAGCAAGACTTCAGGCTCGACCAGGTGTTGAAGAGGAGAGCCGAGGCAGGCGTCAAGATATTTGTCATTGTCTACAAGGAGGTCGAGGCCGCCCTGACTTGCAACTCCGAGCACACCAAAATGGCGCTGCTGGACCTATGCCCAGAGGGCTCGCCGGGCTACGAGAACATCAGGGTCCTCCGCCATCCAGATCACAATCCTTTCGAGAATGCTGCCGACGTGACAATGTACTGGGCACATCACGAAAAGTTCATCGTCATCGACTACGCCATGGCCTTCATCGGCGGTCTTGACTTGTGCTTCGGCAGGTGGGACGCGCACCAGCATCCCCTGTCCGACATCCACCCCGAGGGGGCCGCCGAGGAGATCTGGCCCGGTCAGGACTTCAATAACAATCGAGTCAGAGACTTCGAGAACGTGCAGGACTGGGAGATGAACGAATTGAGCAAAGCCGAGTACGGCCGCATGCCCTGGCACGATGTCGCAATGGCAGTCATTGGGCCCTGCGTCTACGACATTGCCGAGCATTTCGTCCTGCGCTGGAACTTCGTCAAGAGGGACAAATACAAGCGCGATGGGAGATACGACTGGCTCACTCTCGAGGGCCGGGAAGGCGAGGATGAGGATCTGGTCGGAGTCCAGCGCCCAAAGCACCCCGTCGGGGACTACGTCAAGCACCCTCTGTCACCCCTCGACACCAAGAGGCTAAACAATCGCGGAACTGTGCGCGCGCAGCTTGTGAGATCCAGCGCCGACTGGTCGAGCGGTATCTTGACGGAACGGTCCATACAGAATGCATACTGCGACGTAATCCGCGGCGCGCAGCATTACGTGTACATTGAGAACCAATTCTTCATCACCGCGACCGGAGACCAGCAGTCGCCAATTCACAACACCATCGGGAGAGCCATTGTCGATGCGGTCGTCAGAGCTGGCAAGGAGGGTCGCAAATTTCGAATCATTTTCGTCATACCGGCCATCCCCGGCTTTGCTGGTGACCTCCGGGACAACGCCGCCTCGGGGACGCGGGCCATCATGGACTACCAGTACAAATCGATCTGCCGTGGCGAGCACTCCATCTTCGAGCAGATCAAAGCCCAGGGCGTAGATCCCGGTCAGCACATTTTCTTCTTCAATCTGAGGTCCTTTGACCGCCTGAACAAGACGGCCGCCATTGCCGAGGCCGAAAAGAAGACGGGAATCGAGTATAGACAGGTCCAGCGCGCCGAGGCTGAGGAGATCATGACTCGGGGCGTCCGCGAAGGCCCAAACCCGTCAAGAAGGGGAAGGAGGAGAAGCACTCGCCATAGCGTCCAGTAAGAAGAGAGACAGGCGCAGGAGGGCGCGCACAGTGTCAAAGAACGCTTCGAGAGGGAAATTCCTCAGGAAGAGGCCGGGACGACCTTTTCCGTGGCTCATCACGCCATGGCCGGCCAATGCTCAATCGAAGACGAAGCTTGGGAGGAAGAGAACTCGGAGGCGGAAATCCAGAACTGGATCCAGGAGGAGCTCTATATCCACGCCAAGCTGCTCATCGCGGATGACCGCATCGTCATCTGCGGTTCCAGCAACATCAACGATCGCAGCCAGCAGGGCAATCACGACAGTGAGCTGAGCATCGTGATGGAGGACTCGAGGAGGATCCAGACCACCATGGACGGCCGGCCGTTCGAGGCAGGCTACCACGCGACGACGCTGCGTCGATTCCTATGGAGGGAGCACCTGGGCCTGTTGCCGCCGCAGCCCCTGGATGCTGAGGGGGATGCGAATGCGCTGCCCCCGAGCGTTGAGCCCCGGAACAACGTCTTTGATGACGACGAGAGCTGGGCTTTTGTGGAGGATCCCCTGAATGACGAGCTGTGGGGAATGTGGATGGGGCGGGCGGACAAGAACACGGAATTGTTCCGATACCTTTTCCACGCCGACCCAGACGATCACGGTAAGTATTTCCCTGCTTCTCGCAAATTCCCCCCCCCCCCTCTTCCCCCCCGGGCCCTGATCATTGCTTGCCTACATGTATTTCATGGAGATTGATGACCTGACCGTGACACTTTGCCGGTAATAGTCAAGACTTTCGAGGACTATGATCGCTATCTCCCACCGCGGGGGGTCAAGTCCGGGCACATCTTCAACCAATTCATGCCGCCGGAGGAGATCCGCAAGCGACTGTCGGACATCAAGGGTCACCTGGTGCACATGCCGATGGAGTTCTTGATGGACGCTGAGATGGCGGAAAGGGGCCTCCAGGTGAACGCAGTGACGGAGAGCGTGTATACTTAGGTGGGCCGGGATTGGTAGGATGGGATGGAGCAAGATGGCAGCACATCGTCTCCGATGCATCCCATAGGGCCGTGGTAAGATTGCAACCTCCGTGGCGGGCCGGACTACCACCCGTGCGTTGATCACACTGCTGTGATCTAGACGACGGCGGTTCGGCTCAGTAGTCGAACGGTTGGATCACAGCTGCCCGCCCGAGCCTCACTGCTACACCATGATCCATGAGCTCTCCTACTCTCCGTACAATGACTCCATTTCGATCTCTAGATTGAACACAGAGTACATGTAGCTTTACATCCTTCATACTCTTGGGTCTCGAGCTCGTCTTCCAATCTAATATTGTTGATGTATGTGCATCTAGTACATACATTGATTGATATTGAAGTATGCCGGCACAGTGCGGAGACGAACCAACCACCTAACCTATAGCGAGGACGCCCAGGCGCTGGAGGACTTGAGCTGGAGCGCTTATGGGCGCGTGCGGTGGGCTGGGCCGGCGGCTGTTTATGTACCCGCTGAAGCCGCGCCAAGAGGCCCCTTGCCAGTGACGTCCTCAGGCGTCTGATATAGGTACTACTTTTACAGGTACAGGTATCTACCAGTACTAACCTGTAGTGCCTGTACCAGGTACATGTAGGTACCTAGTGCTCGCGCACCAACGCTCGGGGAAGGTGCGATGGACTGGAGCTCGTGCCAGGTTCGGGCCTCTGGCCTCTGGATGGGCCGCGCAGGCAGGAGCTCTCCATGCCGGTAAATCGCAGCATTGCTCCTGCCCGGGCGGCTCCACGAGGGATTGACTGCGCGACTGCACGACATCGACTCCAACAAGACGAGGGGATCCAGCCTGGACTCTTGAAGATACTCCAAACCGTCCACTGCCTCTTCCACTACCTACCTACTACCCACTCCAGGAACTTCATAGCTCGCTCTTCATCCCGAATCCCGTCGCGGACAACGCTCGGATTGGCTCGCCCTCCGCCTCGCCTTGGCGCCGCTTCCGTCCCTCGGGTCCAATCTTGGGTCGTCTCGCTCGTTTCTTCCCCCCCCCCTCGTACTACATACCTCTCTATTCCTCAGTGACCCCTCCAGCTGCGATTGGGCCTTCACGCCGGCGGCATCACGGCGTCGTCATCCGACGTGATCAAAAGTCGAGACTCAACAGCCTCTCGCCAACTCCCTCCCCGTAAGCTGGTCAATCTCGCCTAGACGCATCCATCCATCCATCCATCCATTCATCCATCTATCCATCCCCTTCCTTACCGGGACCCCGCTTCTCCGTTGCCATCGCGAGGGAACGGGCGAGACGATCCATCTATACTAGGTGACTGACCCTGAACAGCCGCGCCGAATTATCTCCACTGGGACACCTCAGCGTCGACTCCCCGTCTTCTTCACGCCCGCCTCGCCCGTGGGAGCAACATCAATCAACCACAGCCACGCCAACGCCGACGCCGACGCAGACGCAGACGCAGACGTCATCACGCGAGAGCCTTTGACTGCCCTTTCCTCAAGCCGCGCTTCTTCTTCTCCCGATCCCTGGGCTGTGCGCAGTAGCTCTTGGTCCCCTCCCAGTGCTCCATTCTGGAAGCCTCGAAGCGGGCCGCAACCCTCAACTATATTACCTACCTGCCTAGATCAGCCAGCTCGATAGTGGCCGCAGGATTGAAACGGACCGCCCGACCGCCAACAACAACAACAACAACAACAACAACAACAACAACACCGTCCCGAATCGCAGCATCGAATCTGCATCTTCACCACGAGGGGCGTCAGCCGTCTGCGCGAAGCAATAGAGCAACGAGACCCACTGCTCTCCCCCCCTCTTCTCCTCCTCCTCTCCTCCTATTCCTCCTGCATCTCTTTCGCGGCCGACCATTCGAGATGACGCAATCCCCGATGATATCCGCGCCTCTCAAGGCGACAAACGAGGTCGACTGGATAACGCCCCTCAAGGCCTACATCCGCGACACATATGGCGACGACCCGGAGCGCTATGCGGAGGAGTGCGCTACCCTCAACCGCCTGAGGCAGGACATGCGGGGCGCGGGCAAAGAAAGCACATCGGGTCGGGATATGCTCTACCGCTACTACGGACAGCTCGAGCTGCTCGACCTGCGCTTTCCCGTCGACGAGCAGCACATCAAGATCAGCTTCACATGGTTCGACGCATTCACTCACAAGCCGACCACACAGTACTCCCTTGCCTTCGAGAAGGCCTCCGTCATCTTCAACATCTCCGCCGTGCTCTCCGGCCATGCCGCCTTCCAGAATCGCGCCGACGAGTCCGCACTCAAAGTCGCCTACCACTCCTTCCAGGCATCCGCCGGCATGTTCACCTACATCAACGAGAACTTCCTCCACGCGCCCTCCTTCGACCTGAGCAGGGAAACGGTCAAGACTCTGATCCATGTCATGTTGGCGCAGGCGCAGGAGATCTTCCTCGAAAAGCAGATCAGCGATGGGAAGAAGGGCGGGCTTCTGGCCAAGCTCGCCTCGCAGGCGGGCTATCTTTATAGCCAGGCCCTCGAGGGCGTCCAGGAGAACGTCACAAAGGCCATCTTCGAGAAGGTCTGGCTCACAATGGTCCAGGTACGAGGGGTTCCTTCTCCATCATCCCGGGCTCAGAAATTTTTTTTTTTTTTTTTTTTTGCTTTTCCTTGCGAGAGACAATCAACAGCGTTCTAACGGCGAAATGTGATGCAGATCAAAACACATCTAATGACCTCAATGGCGCAATACTACCAGGCGCTCACAGACGACGAGGCGGGCCAACACGGCGCGGCCCTGGCACGCTTGCAGGTCGCGGAGACACTGGCCAAGGAAGCCGATCGCTTGGCCAGGAATTTCCCGGGGACCGTCCCGACCAACTCAAACCTGGGCGCCGACTGCGGCGCGCAGCTGCAGGAGCTCTCGAAACGGCAGTGCTCCACGGTGCAGGCGAAGCTCAAGGAGGCAACCAAGGACAACGACTTCATCTACCACGACGACGTCCCCGCCGAGGCCAGCCTGCCACCTATCGCCAAGATGCCCGCGTCGAAGCCGATCCCCGTGAACGAACTCTACGTGGGCCAGGACATCCGGCGCATCACCGGGCCGGATCTCTTTTCCAAGATCGTGCCCATGGCAGTCACAGAATCCGCCAGTCTCTACGACGAGGAGAAGGCCAAGCTTGTCAGGGCGGAGACCGAAAAGGTGGACATGGCCAACGGCGAGATGGCGGCCAGTCTGGACTACCTGCGGCTCCCGGCTGCCCTCCAGGTCCTAAAAGGCGGATTCGACCAGGACACCCTACCCACCGACGACTTCCGGCAATGGTGCGAGGACGTTGCGAATCACGAGAACCCCGTGGGCATTTTTGAGTTCTTGAAAACGGAGAAGGAGTCCGTCGTCTCGATACTGGAAAAGAGCTCGAAACAGCTGGACATGGAGGAGAGCTCATGCGAGAAGATGCGCTCGAAATTCGACAGCGAATGGAGCCAGCAGCCCAGCGCTCGGCTGACGACCACGCTCCGAGGGGATATCCGGACCTACCGAGAGGCGCTAGACGAGGCCATGAAGAGCGATAACCAGCTATCGGCCAAGCTTCGTCAGAACGAACAGTTGTTTGACGAGATGCGGCATGCCACCGAGAACGGACAGGTGGATAAGCTCTTCCAGAGGGCGGTATCGCAGGCCAAGGGGCGGGGCAGTAACGCCGCGAGCCCGTCCACCAACGAGCCGAATCTCCTGGACGCGGATTTCGATGAGAGCGGGCCGACGGTCGTGGAGCAGATCAACAGGGTGGAAGAGATTCTGAAGAAACTGAACCAGATCAAGAGGGAACGGAACCAAGTACTCAAGGATCTCAAGGAAAAGGTATGGCATATTTGGTATTGTCTTTTGTTGCTCTCCCTAGCAAATATCTTGTTGCAAAAGTGAAGGGGGAAAAAAAAAAAAGGGGGGGGGGGGGGGGGGGTGG
>NQYQ01000004.1:1417234-1441660 GCA_003055925.1 Escovopsis sp. Ae720 | reverse complement strand
CAAGTCGCAAGTCGCAGGCGGTTCCGGTGCCGGTTTCAGTGACGTGGGTTCGGCGGAGCAGGAACCGGCAGGGGCAAAAAGGCCCGTCGGGCAATTCCTCCACATCCATGGAAGAACACCTGGACGCCACGCCCGCGCTGGAATACTAGTAGATGGAGCCAAGGCCAGCCAGCCACCCGTGCTCGGACTGACCTGGACCTCCTACTTATCGAGCTTCACACCTTGATCGATTCAGATTCATACTCGGTATAGAGCTTCAAGTTCCAGTTCCTTGTCAATTTGTTTTCGCCTCTTGCAGATTTGAAGCGCATCGCCAGGCTGCACATTCTCCTACAACAAAATACCAGGAACCTGTGGTCAAAAGACGAGTTCCATCATTCAAGCAAGAGGTACATCCTTATCCATTGATTCGTTCCTGCCACACCCCGAGCCGGTGGCGCGCGAGAACAAGAAAGAGCGATCGTTGGGTCCCATTGAGGGGAATAGAAGGGGCGGAAGGAGGGAAAGAGCGAGGGGCATCCCGAAGCGGCAGGTGACGCCCAATCCATCTTCTCTGTTCGTGGCCTCAATTCTTCTCGGTCTTGGAGCCCCCGCCCTCGATTCCATCGACATCATCCGTGTCGCCATCATCATCATCATCACCATCATCAGCCGTGGAGATGGTGCTCAGCGGCCGGGAAGTGGCGGCGCATTCCAGCGCAGAGTCGTGCTGGGTCATCATCCATGTTAGTCAAGCGTCAAGCATCAGGGCCGCCCGCGCTCTTTCTCCCCTCCCCTCCCCTCCCCTCCCCTCCGCTCCGGACTGCCTGGCAAGCTGTATTGACGACATTGATTTCCACAGGGAAAAGCGTATGATCTGACAGAGTTCTTGCCCGGTGAGTCGCGCTTCGCGGTGGCCAATGTTCTATTCAAGCGGGAGGAGCAAACCGCTGACATGGGGTCGGGGCAGAGCATCCTGGAGGCGAGGAGATCATTCTCAAATATGCCGTACGTCAACGCCTAGATCTTTCCAATTTCACCTCGTGCGCCTTGGCATCATCGTGACTCGTCCGAATGCTGATTTCTGGCGGCAAAATCAGGGCAAAGACGCTACCGAGGAGTTTGACCCCATTCACCCCCCGGATACGCTGGACAAGTACCTCGAGAAATCGAAGCATCTCGGCGATGTCGACATGTCCACCGTGGCTCGCGAAGCCAAGGCCGAGGACCCGAGCGAGAATGAGCGCCTGAAGCGCATCGCCGAGATGCCCCCGCTGGAGCAGTGCTACAACCTGCACGACTTCGAGACCGTCGCGAAGAGGGTCACCAAGAGGCAGGCCTGGGGCTACTACTCCAGCGCCGCCGATGACGAAATCGTGAGCGTCGCCCGCGGTGTTTCAATCAATATATGTTTCCGGGAAGGAGTTGACTGACACGAAAGCAAGACCTTGCGTGAAAACCACAGCGCCTACCACCGCATCTGGTTCCGTCCACAGGTTCTCGTCGACGTGGCAAACGTCGACATCTCCGCCACCATGCTCGGCACCAAGTGCGACGCGCCCTTCTACGTCACGGCCACCGCGCTGGGCAAGCTCGGCAACCCGGAGGGTGAGGTCGTCCTCACCCGCGCCGCTCGCAGCCACAACGTCGTCCAGATGATCCCCACGCTCGCATCCTGCTCCTTTGACGAGATCGTCGACGCCAAGAAGGGCGACCAGGTCCAGTGGCTGCAGCTCTACGTCAACAAGGACCGCGAGGTCACCAAGAAGATTGTCCAGCACGCCGAGAGGCGCGGCTGCAAGGGCCTCTTCATCACCGTCGACGCGCCGCAGCTCGGGCGCCGCGAGAAGGACATGCGCCTCAAGATGGAGGAGGACGGCGCAAACGTGCAGAAGGGCCACAAGACGGACAAGTCTCAGGGCGTCGCCCGCGCCATCTCGAGCTTCATCGACCCCTCGCTCTCGTGGAAGGACATCCCCTGGTTCAAGAGCATCACCAAGATGCCCATCATCCTCAAGGGCGTCCAGTGCGTCGAGGACGTCCTCCGCGCCGTCGATGCCGGTGTGCACGGCGTGGTGCTCTCCAACCACGGCGGCCGGCAGCTCGACTTCGCGCGCTCCGGCATCGAGATCCTCGCGGAGACCATGCCCGTCCTCAGGCAGCGCAACCTCGAGGGCAAGATCGAGGTGTACGTCGACGGCGGCGTGCGCCGCGGCACCGACATCATCAAGGCGCTCTGCCTCGGCGCTAAGGGCGTCGGCATAGGGCGCCCGTTCCTGTACGCCATGTGCGCCTACGGACAGCCCGGCGTGGAGCGGGCGATGCAGCTTCTCAAGGACGAGCTGGAGATGAACATGCGCCTGATCGGCGCGACCAAGGTGGAGGACTTGCACCCTGGTCTTTTGGACACGAAGGCCTTGTTCATGCACACGTCTACGCCGGTCGATAGTCTGTCGATTGCGGCGTATGATCCCCTGGCTGTTCCGGCCCAGAGAATTTCAAAGCTTTGAGCTCTGGAATATCTGATGCTCTTTTGGTCTTCTTGGACATACGCAAAGGGGGGAAAGGCGATATACACGGACAAGCGTGATTCTCGAAAATAATTTGGATACCGTTTGAGCATATGCGTCTTTCACGATGTTAGTATACACACATGCTTGAAGATTTGATGTGACATGCGCAATCGGTCTGGCTGCACAGTACTGAGCGGAACAAGATGGTGCCCCTTTTCTTTGCGTTTCAAGTTTCTAATGCAGGTCGTTTCGAGTCTAGTATAGCCCGTGCAAGAAATCTGACAGCATCATCGGCTTCCTCACCGCGTTGTTCAGTCCTTCGTGATACGTGACCCAGACCTTCTGCTCCTCTTTGGCAGCAGCTGTCTGCGATGCGGCCCCATCCCCTTCTGCCGCGCGCTTAGGGACTATGATCCGTCCGAAGAAATCCCTTTTGGCGGCCGTGCTGTCCTCCGCAACGCCTGTCGTCTTCTTCTTCGCGGCGGCGGCGGCACCGTCGAGAAGCACGAGCGGAGAGTGGTCGTCGCCCGTAGCGCGGCCAGCCTGATAGCGGGCTTGTCGGGCGAGTGTCTCGCGGAGGGCAACGGTGCGCTGGAGCTCCTGGTCGAGGACTTGGCGGACTGCGTAGCGCGTGGGCGCCTGCGAGGAGAGCAGTGTCGAGGCCGTCTCGAAGGTGGCTAGGGCGTCAAGATCACTGCGCACGTTAGCTCTCATCCAAGCTTGCGTGACGAGGGGGAAGTGAAACTGTTTTTACGTCGAACAAAAAGGGGGGTTGGGAGAGAGAACTCACGGCTCCATGCGGTAGACGTATTGCGGGGCACGGTTGTCGCTCTCGATCTTGCCCTTTTGCAGGGTGATGCCCACGTCGGCGAGGACCTCGGAGGCCCTCTTCACCATGGCCCGCTCGCTCTCCTTGCGCACGCTCGCGGTGGAGCCCGAGCTGCCGCCGACGACGACGGGCTTGACGTCGGGCGAGAGCATGCGCGTCAGATACGGCAGGAACTCGGTGGCCAGGTCCTCGGGGCTGCGGAAGAGGCGCATCATGGTGGGGCTGAGCTGGGCCTGGAGGGTCTGCAGCTGGGCGCGGGTGTGCTTCTCGGCCTCGTGGGCCTGGTAGTCGGCGCGCGGGCCGGAGAAGGGTTGTGGCGGGGCGGCCTGGTCATCGGCGCCTGCGCCTGCGCCTGCGCCCGCGCCGCGCCTCTCGTAGCCCGGGCCCGCGGTGCCGGCGAAGTGCCGGATCGGCGAGGCGAAGAGGTCGTGGCACGCGAGGACGGGCTGGCTGAGGTAGGGCGCGAGCTCCCATTCCTGGCTGGCGAATAGCCGGGACTGGCATGTGTCGTGGAACCAGAGCCACTCGTACGCCTTGTTCGGCTTGCTGAGGTACGAGTCGTCGTTGAACTCGCGGCCGGGATACTCGGCGAACACCTCGGTCACGATGTGGCTGATCTCCCCGCTCGAGTCGACCATCTGGCGGAGGCACTCCATCGCGTGCTTCTTCTGGTGCTCCCCGAAGCCGAGCTCCGTCTTGGGCTGCTCGTGGTTGGGTTTTGCGGCCGAGAGGTCGAGCGCCTGCTTGGGGAATCCGCCGCCCTCCTGAAAGATGCGGCCGACGATGTCCCGCACGCTGCCCCTGCCGAGGCCGCGCGCCCCCGCGGCGCCGCTGTTGAGCTCCGCGAGGATGTTGCGCTCGATCCATTCCCTCGTGAGGCGCTGCTGGCTCGCGCTCGGGGCCGAGACCCTGAAGCGGCTGGCGACCCACTCGCCGACGACCATGACGCCCCGGAGATCGCCGTGGACGGTGCTCTCCTGGCCCCGCTTTGCGTCGATGCCGCTCGCCATGCCCCAGGCCGCCTCGCACAGTTTCCGCGCGGCGTCCTTGTCGCAGGGGATGCCCTCCTTCTCGAACACGGTCTTGAGCCGCCCCACGACGGAGTCGAGCAAGGGCCGCCCGACGTGGATGATCTCTGCCAGGTTGGACTGTCTCAGCGGCCGCAGGGACGCGTGGTACACATCGTTGCAGATGAGGATCAGGGGCCTCATGAGGCGGAAGTCGTCCCCCTTTTTCTTCTTCCCCCGCTGACCCTCGGAGGCCGGCGTCCCCGACGAGTTCTTCTGGTCGATCAGGACCAAGTCAATGAGTGCCTTGATGAAGCCGCCCTCGCCTGAGGCTCCCGCTCCGGACGTGACGCCGTCTACTTCGTCCACGATCACGCACGCCGGCCTGGCGGCTTTGGCTGCGTCCTTCTGGTTGCCGACACTCTTGACGCTCTCTGTCCCGAGGATGGTCCGGATCCTGTTCTTGACGACATCCTTGCTGCGGTCGTCGCTCGCGTTGACCTCGATCACCTCGTAGCCCGCCTGCCGCGCGCAGACGTGCGCCAGGGTCGTCTTGCCCAGGCCCGGGGCGCCTGTGAGCATCAAGATCTTGCGATGCGGCTTCTCCTCTTCGGTCTGCGCCTGCGGGGCATGTCGTCTCACCGTCGCCGGCCGCGCTTTGGCCTGTCCGGGAAAGACGAGCGCGTCCCAGCGCTTCAGCCATCGGAGCACCAGCCGGTTGGTACTGTCGTCTCCGCACAGGTCCATGAATGTCCTGGCCCGGTACTTCTCGGTCCACAGCATGACTTTTTTCTGTCGTCTCCCGGGAGGCTTGGGCTGTGCTTCATGGGGGCGTAACGGGGCATCCTGGCTTTCCGGGGCTTGTGCGCTTGAGCGTCTCTCGGCGATCTCGCTCTGGGCAGCGTTCATCAGGTTATGGATGTCGACGCCGTAGTAGTCTCGCTTCGCCCTGCCTTCCTTGGTCCTCGACCGGGCGGCGACCATTGATTCGTATGATATGGCGGCAGTCTCTTTGCGTTGCTTGATCGCGATCTCGCGGCCACTGCACGTCTTCAGGTTGAAGGTCGTCCTCGTCATCGAACTGAGTAGTGTGCTGGAGAATAGGGACCGCGGGTGAGTCCACAGAGGGGTCGTCGCAGGCTCGACGGCCCCAATGGCTTCCCTGGCCGGGACTTGCCACTCATCTCCCTCCTCCTCCTCCGCATCCTCGATCAGTATGGGCGATGGAGGAGGTCCCTGCCGAGATAGTTGTGGCAATCCTTCGTTGTCGGGACATGGCCCAGGATCTGGGGCTCCATGTTCTCCCGGAGGATCTATCCTCCTCCTCTTTGCGCTGGGCTCCTCATTTTGGATGGCGTCCTCTTCCTCGGATTCGGAGTCGTCGAGGAACGGTCCAGGACGGGGCTTCGGCCTCGGGCGTTGGCCATCGTGAGGTTGCGGGCGCTTGATGGGGGAGACCGGGTCGCTGGGGTACGCAATCGGCGAAGATGCGGATAGCATGGTGCGAGTGTGAGTGTCTGGACTTGACAGTGAGCCAGAGGCAGGCTTTTCGAGATCACATCAAACCGTCCCTCGGCGCAGAGGATCCCCGGTCGACTGGACTCCGTGCTCTCTCTCTCTCCTCCTCGTTGGCGATTGTCACCACCAAAACGCGACGCGTCTTCCGCTTCACTTTTCGAATCGAGACGCGTTGATTAGTTTAGAGTGCGCTAGTCCGTTTATGGTAAGGAGCGATTGTTGACCGAAGTGACCCGCTTTTATTGGGAGGATCAGCCGAGGAACTGCCGCGCTTTCGATATTCTGCTCGAAGAAGTAAGTTATTGTCATCGCATCGTCCGATACAGCTTCTTGTGCCCATTGTCGCGAGACAGACTGCCAAGATGCGGAAGCCTCATAGATTCTTCAGCCTGAGTCGCCCGGTACGTCTCGCTCCAATCTTCATGAACGGCGCGATTGCGCTCACTGCTTCACTGCTTCCCGGGATTTGCGACCCCACGAATCGAACTGGCCATGGACACTGAAGGCGACTGGCTGACTTGCGAAAAATTGACAGAAACTGCGACAATCATGGAACAAGTATAACCTCTACAACCTCTCCCGCCAGGTCGGACGGGAGCCCCAGATCCGAGGCACGCCGACGTTCTTCCAGCAGAAATGGGCGGCCAAGGCGAAAACACGAGCCTACCACGGCGAGCACATCCCCGAGAAGAAATGGGTGCGCCTCTTCTCGCGGCGGCTGCTCTCCGCCGTCGACATGCCGCCCGAGTATCTGGCCGCCCACGACGGCTCCGAGCAGGCCGCGGGCCGCGGATCGGGCCTGACGACGTCCAACATCACGGCCGAATCCTTCTCGAAAGCCCCCGCCTTCAGCACGGAAGAGCGCACGAAGAGGAGGGCGCTTTTTGGAGACGTCAACAAGCTCCTGTCCGATCCGTTCCACAGGATGACGCCCTACATGCAGATGACGTTTGCGCCGCTTGAGCGGAGACTCGACACGGCGGTGTTCCGCGCCCTGTTCGCGAGCAGCGTCCGGCAGGCGCGTCAGTTTGTCATTCACGGAGCAGTCAAGGTCAACGGCAAGAAGGTGCGTTTTCCGTCGTTGCAATTCATAATCCCTGAGCGCTCCTCATTTCGCGACGGAAACAACATGCGGCTGACGATCCCTCCTGATAGATGGTCCATCCCTCCTTCCAGCTGAACCCCGGCGACATGTTCCAGGTCGACATCGAGAAGGTCCTGTACGGCACAGGGGAGCAGAAGCCGGCCCAGGGAAACAAGCGATTGCGCGAGAACCTGGACGCTCGGAAGAAGAAGGCGGAGCTGGTGTACGAGAATGCCCTGAAGAGGGACGGCAAGAGGGCCGCCGCCAAGAAGGCTGCCTCGGGCGAAGAGGCCAGCGCCGAGGCCGAAGGCACAGAGGAGACTTCCGCGAGTGAAGAAATTCGAGTGCTGTCGCCCGAGGAACAGTGGAAACTGAACAACAGGGCCATCAAGCTACTTCTCAAGGACGTCAGGGGTATTCTGAAGAGCAGCTCCAAGGAGTTGTCGGCCAGGGAGAAGAAGCAGCTCCGGCTGTTCAAGGCCGACGCCAAGCGATTCCTCTCGCACCCCGAGCACAGCCAGGCCGGCGCGAATGAGCTCATCGAGGAGCTCCAGGAGCAGATGAAGGACCACGAGATCCTGGGGGAGAAACTCGGGAGGCTCACATTGGCCGTGGACCAAGCCACGGAGGAAGAACCCGCGGCCGACGAGGCGAGCGAGGCCAAGACAGTACAGCACAACCGGGAGCGCGAGATCGAGAAGGGGCTTGAGGGCCTGTCGAGCGAGCACAAGGCCAAAGCCAAGCAGATCATGGGAGACACGGTACTTTCGAAGGAGGAGATGAGGCAGCTGGGCAGGATTCTCCAGCGCGACGAGGAGAACCCGGTGGACGACTCGAAGCCCTACGCGACCCCCTGGAGGCCGCGCCCTTACATGTCCGCGTTCGCTTTCATCCCCCGGTACCTCGAGGTCAACCCGAAGATCTGCGCGGCGGTCTATCTCCGACACCCCGTGGCGCGAAAGGGGATGGCCGAGGTTCCCACACCATTCAGCTACTTGACAAGCCAGCTTGCTCACAACTGGTATCTTGAGCGGGGCTGATTGTGTTGTGGATAGCATCTGAAGAAAAAAAAAGATAGAAAAAGACAAAATACTCTTAATCCTCGCGCTGGAGAACAAAGAACCTGAAAGCGCGACTTTCCGCAGGCATTCCGGGCGGAGATGGACTCGTTCGTAACTAAGAGCCTGTCTTGTGATCTACATGATACTGGGGCTGGTGACTGAGTCGGCCGCGTGTCAGAGTCTGAGGCAGTAACCCCAGCCGCAAATGAACTTTGGGTTGATGTATCTGAGCCAGGGCCGGGAGGTTTGATGACGACCCTGTTGGAATGGCCCCGATGCTCTCGACGCTCCCCTCACGGTTGAGTTCTGGCAAGGCCTTGTGAGTCAAGTCAGTCCCCAAACTCCTCCTGGCGATGATCCAGCATCACTTACAGGGTAGCCCTGGAGGAGCACTAGCACGCCCGTGCAGCCTTGATCACATGAAATTCAATGATCCATCCATGAATATTGATGTCCAATGACGGGCTTATGTTGACGCGCGGTCACCTCCATTCATTAGCAGGAATTCTTGATGGTTGGACAACTGCCCGTCTCGAACTTGAAATTCTAGAATCTTGCAAACCATCCATCTTGTATCTGAAACTCAACGCTCGGCGGAAGATGTGCTCCGCTCGCTCAGAAATCAACAACACCCACAGGCTGGCCAAAACCGGTCCAGTAACATTTACCTGTTGTAATCGTGTTTTTCCTTGCAAGTCATAAGAGCGAGGCTTGAATGTGGCGACACGGCGAGGCCAAGTTTCAATATGAATGGGTCGTGCCACACCAGCCACCCACAAGCCTTTGCCGCAACTTGGGGCAAAACAGTCAAGTCCGGTGGTTAGCGAGGAGGTCAGGGGGGACCTCTCTGCTTGCCGCGCTACTGGCGGCCACGGCGGGTACTCGCTACCTCCCGCATTAACCCACTCCTACAGAATGATGGCCGGCCGCCAGTTCGAGCAGCGGCGACTTCGACTGGCAAGAGCCATCTAGACTACCTTCTCGTTCTGGAACGCTGGAAGCGACGACTTCCACAAAATCTTACTCCGTAAGGTACTACTAGTAGTCCCGCCTTCCGCCGACCTCTGTATATATGTACGGAGTACGAGAGGTATTAACCTCTTCGTACGAGTACGAGTACAGGTACTCCGTACAGCTCTCTCTGATGCGGCGACTCTGGCCGGTTGCTCCTGCAGGACCCTCTCGCCGGCAGCTCCCTCCCCTGCCGCGACGCACCGCAAAAGGCAGGGACCGCCCTGTAGCTCCTGCGTAATAAAGTACGAGTACAGGTACATTGATTGATTCCATGACCTGCTCGTTCCCAGCGGATTGATGCTCTGGGGGAAGGTGCGAGGCAGGTGGCACTGGGCAGGCAGGAGGTAGGGATCAGGACAGCTCCAGCTTCAGCTTCAGCACTTCAATCGTGCCATCCATCCATCTTGATCCATCAATCATTTGATCCATCATTGATCCATCCATCCATCCAGCCATCCATTCATCCATTCGCACCAAATGCGCACCTCGCCTCAGCCCTTGAATCGAATCATCTTCTGCGCTCGCCGTCTCTCAAGCCCCTTTTCCTTGAATCTCTCTCCCCTCCGTCCATCTTGTCCAGTCAGGAGGCGATTCGCCCATTCCCAGAGTCTCGCAATGTCGTCCTGATACTGTCTCATGTCGCGCTGAGACTGCAACTCTCTGCCCTCGCCATTCTCTGCCGCGACTCAAGCTTACTCTCATCGGCATTGGTTGCCGATCAATGTCAAGGGAAAATCCCATGCGCATGGACGGGCCGGCCTGCGGTGGCTCCTAAAGTTCCCGACGCTTTCGAGAACCGCCATTGGAGGAAGAGAAAAAGGGGGGAAAAGAGCGACGCATCATGAAGAACGAATATTGAACCCGGCTCCAGGCATACACATACCAGTTCCAAGACGGGAGGAGCATAGGGGAAAGCAAGGGGAACGGTGTACGATCTCAGCCGCCTGCCATTGAAGCGTTGCTCCCCTCCAATTCCGTCTCAAGTCTCCCCAACAAGCAAGACCTACGGCTACCTACCTTTCCAGGTATGACGGATCATCGCTGCTTCAGTGCAACTGGCGTCAATCTGTCCGACACCATGGACCCCGCCGTCCGAATGGCCTGGGCGGATCAGCCCTCCTCTTCGACAAATGAATCGTTACATGCCGAGATCTACTCAAACAGACCCATGCCAACATGTGGTGACAATTCCCTGCCGTCTTCCGCATCCGCGAAACCTCGAAGATCGGCCCCTGGCCATTCGAGCGAGAATGACAACCAGAAGCGAAGATGCATCAGCACCGCCTGCGTCGCCTGCCGGAGGCGCAAGTCCAAGTGCGATGGCGCCCTCCCCAGCTGCGCAGCTTGTGCTAGCGTCTACGGGACGGAGTGCATCTATAAGCCCAACTCAGACCATCGTCGCAAGGGCGTCTATCGCAAGAAGCTCGACAGCTCCAAGGCCCAGAGCTCGACCCTGCAGATCATCGTCGATGCTATACTCAACGCCTCCGAGGACGACGTGCTCGATGTGGTCAACAGGATCCGGACCTGTAACAGTCTCGATGCCGTCGCCCAGAGCTTTCTAGAGCAACATCAGGAGCAGGATCGACTTGGCATTGATCTGGATGACGACCAGGACCAGCCTGCGTCACTCGGCATGTCGTTCTTGCCCGTCGAGGGAGAGAGGGATCTCGCTGGGAAGATGGGCGAGCTCCGACTCGAAAACGGCTCCCTGCGGTTCATTGGCGGCACCTCTCACCTCATCTTCCTGGAAGATCCAAATGCCAAGGCCAAGTACGACTCCTGTCTCGATCCGGTCCGGTCCGGCGAGAACCCAGCCATCACCTGGACCCGCGTCACATCCGATCCGTACCTCATCATCTACATACTCAATGCGTACTTCAACTATCATTATCAGTTCTTCACCACGCTGGTGCCCAAAATGTTCTGGCGCGACTTCATGGAGGGCCGGGCAGGTCAGAACTCAGACATGCCGTACTGCTCTCCCCTCCTCGTGAATGTGATGCTGGCAGTAGGCTGCCATTTCACAGACATACCGGGTGCCTACGGCACACCGGGCGACAGCAGGACCAAGGGCGACCATTTCTTCGAAGAGGCCAAGCGGCTCATGGTCGAAAACGCCGAGTACGAGAGGCCCCGCCTCACCACGGTTCAGGCTTTGGCCCTGATGTCTGTCCGAGAAGCCGGGTGCGCACGCGAGACCCAGGGCTGGGTGTACAGCGGCATGAGCTTCCGCATGGCTCTCGACCTTGGCCTGAACCTCGAGGTTGCGGAGCGGGAAGACAAGTCCATGACGGACGAGGAAATCGATGCGAGGCGCATCACGTTTTGGGGCTGTTTCCTATTCGACAAATGCTGGTCCAATTACCTGGGCCGCTTACCCCAACTGCCAAGAAACTGCTTCAACGTGGCCAAGGTGGATGTCTTTCCCGATGAGGATGCCGCCCCGTGGTGCCCCTTCACGGACAAGGGATTCGACGAGACGCTGTCGCAGCCATCGAGGACACGGGCAATCTCGCTGCAGCTCTCGAAGCTTTGCGAGATCACAAGCGACCTGCTCCTCTTCTTCTACCACCCCTCGTATATTAAGAGGTCAGGCAGCAAATCACTGGAATTGAAGAAGCTGAGCGAGCTTCATCAGCGGCTGGAGGAGTGGCGCAAAGACTTGCCAAAGGAGTTAGAGGCCAGGGAGGGCTCGCTGCCAAATGTCATATTGATGCACGCGTTTTTCCACCTCCAGTACATTCACCTCTTCCGGCCGTTCCTCAAGTATCACCCGTCCACGTCACCGCTTCCCAGTCACATCTCGCCGCGGAGAATATGCACAGCAAACGCGGGGGCCATCTCGAAGCTGATGAGGCTCTATGCGAAATCGTGGCGCCTGCGGCAAATCTGCAATATCGCCGTCTACATGCTTCACAGTGCATGCACAATCCATCTGCTCAATCTGCCGGAGAGGACGGCCAAGCGAGACGTGATCCACGGCCTCAGACACCTCGAGGAGATGGCCGAAGACTGGCCCTGCGCGAGGCGGACGCTCAGCATACTCAGTGTCTTGGCTAGGAAATGGCATTGCGAGCTTCCGGACGAGGCTGCACTGGCGTTTGAGCGCATTGACGAGAAATATGGCAGCTATAGCCCTTCCGAGTTGCCCTCGCCTGGCGCGAGCAACTTCTCGGCATCGCCGGATCCATCGCCGGGGACGACGACATCAGATTCCCGGGTCACCACGGTGCCGCGCAGCACTAGAGTATGCGAGGCGCTATTGGGCTCTGAACCTGGGCTGCTCGAATCGCGGCTATCAGTCTCCAATGACCAGGCGGCATCGCAGGCGGCATGCAATCTCGGTCAAAGCGCGCCATTGATCATGGGCTTCCAGTCCGTTCCTGGCGGCAGTATGGATCAGCCTCGACCCGGCGATGCAGTAGACCCCGAGTATGCGGTGTTTGGTCCGACCATGGATGCGTTTGGGGAATGGGGAGCGGCCCGAGATCTCTCGGTGCCACTGACCAGCGCAGAATGTCCCTCCATTGGGCCGTCAAGTGTTGGGGCCGAGAACAGTATCGGACCTCCAGCGAGCATGGGCCAAAGCGGCGCAAAGTATCCATTCCCTGGGTCAGGAGTCAACGTGGTCAACGGGCAGTGGATCTTGAGCGAAAGCGAGAGATTACACCGGAGTTTTGGGAGCTGGCAGGAGAGGGATGGAATCGTCTTCATGCTAGGGGCGGCGGGGAGGGAGAGGGAAGCCGGCGGTGGCTCAATGGATGATTCCTCAACGATGCCGCCCACGCCGCCAGCCGTGGGGAATCATAACATCAATGGCTTTACCATGTTGGGGGAATCTTCGCAATGCCTCAACCATGGACAAGGGATGTCGTGAGTTCTGGAGTGAGCCGAGATGGGCGTCTCGAAACGTTTCTGGAGATTCTTTCAAGAGTCAGATCAAGGTATGCGACCCCCTTCCTTGGAAAAATCTCCTATCAACGTGGCAGTCATTTATCTCCCCGAATCAAAACCACTCCCGTCACCTTTTTGATGTGAGGATACCACTGACACAGCAAGTCAGGTTTTGACATTCACAATGAGGAGGCGCTTATCCAGCCATAGGTGGACGCGGCACGGCAACCCCCAGTGCCTGATCGACGGACCGCCGATCCCTCCACCCTGAGACAATCGTTAGCGCAGACAGGCCCATTCGCAGCCACACCGAGATACCATCCATCAGCCGCGCCTTGAATGGAACCCGATATTACTCACCTTTCCGTCGGGTCGTTTGCTGTCAAAGCGGGATGGATCCATATACCGGGAACCTTCCTCCGCCAGCATCAACGTGGCGATGGCTGTGTTGAGGATCCCAGGCCAATAGGACGTCGCCACGAGAAGATACAAAACGCAACCCTTCAATATCTTCTAACTACTAGATCCGTGCGTGTCAAGCCTCAAGGCTCAACTGGGCTGAATCATTGAGGACCTCTCCTCTACTCTTCTTGAGAAATGATGATCTCTTCCCACATGTATGAGCATGTGAAGCTGAAGCTCGAGCTCAACGCGCGAGAATACGGATCAAGAGTCAAAAGGAGCCCTCACTATCACGTAATGGAGGTAGAAAACGAAGCGTCTTCTCTCAGCAGCAAACATACGTGTGCCTGAAACCCGACAAAACAAGCAGCAGAGGGACAAGGGCGGCAAGACAAGTCTTCCAGAATGCGCCTCATCAACACTCGCACTCTAGACGTCGAGGTCTTTGACGGCGGTTGGGTGCCTCGATATGCAATCCTCTCTCACACATGGGACTACGATGAGGCTTCCCTCGGCGGCTGGACCGAGCAGTATGGTTCCCGCCTGGCGCTCACGAGAGGAGGCTACGCAAAGGTCCACATGGCGCGCGGCCAGGCTCTCAACGATGGTATCGAGTATCTCTGGGCCGATACTGTGTGCATCGACAGGACCAGCCTCGCAGAAGTATCCGAGGCTGTCAACGCCATGTTCTCCTGGTACCGCGATGCGTACGTCTGCTACGCGCACCTGAGCGACGTCGGAGATTCCGAGGACGACACTGTGGCCGACACCGCCGAGATGATGAGCGACTTTTCCCGGAGCAAGTGGTTCACCAGGGGCTGGACGCTGCAGGAGCTGCTCGCCCCTGCCAGGGTTGTCTTCTACTCCCGCTTCTGGACGAGGCTCGGCACCAAGCACGACCTGGCCGGGCGCGTGGCGCGCATCACGGATATTGACGAGCGGTTCCTGCGCGGCGCACCGCTCGGGCAGGCCAGCGTCGCGAAGCGCATGTCTTGGATGGCGCGGAGACGCACGAGGCGGCCCGAGGACCTGGCTTACAGCATGATGGGCATCTTCGAGATCAACATGCCACTGCTGTACGGGGAAGGGCACAAGGCCTTTATGCGGCTGCAGGCGGAGATCATGAAGCAGTCGACGGACGAGACGCTCTTCTGCTGGTCCTGGAGCGACAACATGCCGAGCGATTGGGTGCACCTCCTGGCTCCCTCGCCCTCCAGCTTTGCGAGTACGGGTGTCTACGAACCAGCGACGATGACCATTGCGCAGTCCTCGTACAAACTCACGAACTTGGGCGTCAACATCAGCCTCGCGATCACCACATTCTGGACCCTCCATTTTGGGGTGCTGAATGTCTTGGGCCCCAACAAGGCGCCGGTAGCAATAGCACTCAAGGGCGACCCGGACAAGGGCATCTTCTGGCGCGCGAGCTTCCCTCCCGGGCCCATCGAGCTCCCGCAGACGGGACACCCTGGTCGCACATACAGCACGAACAGTGGCTTCGGCGGCGCGGCTCTGTCCCGCAGGGACGTTTGCATTCTCTCCCGGATGCCCAAGTCGGCGACGGCGACGGAAGCATTGACTCGGAGCCCGCCGCATTCATCGATTGAGGGGATGGGCGAGCGGTCTACGCTCAAATACGCCGTCATGCTTTCTCTCTCGGACAGGAGCGCTGTGCAAGCAATAGACACAGTGCCAAGCGGGATGTTCGACGACCGAACCAGCGTGCTGGCCCTGCAGCAGTCCACGCGGCGGAAGGGCGTCTACGGAGCCATCATCCAGCTTAGGGTGCCGCGGACCCGAACCACGATGCGTTTTCTCCTAGCCATCAATGCGAACGGGAGGCTGTGCTGGTATTTCATTGATCTCGCTCCTCTTCCGTCTCCTTTCAGATCACGAGCATCATCAGTATCATCATCGCGGGCATCATCTAGAACCTCAATTTCAACCTCGGATCTCGAAGGGCTGCAAGCACAGGACACGACTGAGGAAGATCTGGAAAGACATCTGGACGCTCTGTCTGCGCAGCATACTGTCAAGGGGACAAAGGACGTGAAGCGGCCGAACTACGGTGTCTCGATCGGGAGGCCGTTGAGGATGCCGAACGGGGGGGCTTTACGGGTGATGCACGTCCGGACAGGGAGAACAGCGAGTGATCATGGTACACAAAGGTGATCTGAATGTACTTTTTTTTGGAGGAGTTTCTTGTCTGTTCTGGGCTTTCTGTTTGAAAGGGGAGGAAGGAGTTTTGGTAGCAGGGCGCAGGTATACTCGGAGAGCGGTCTGACATGCGGGCTGGGATTGACATTATATTCTATGTTTTGCCATCTTGAAGTTCAATTGCTTTTGGGGTCATGGAATCGGAACATTGTCTGGTTACGTCTTGTGCCTCTGTGAACTAATCTCCACACAGTCAAGTCATCGGTTGTAAAAAGGCATGATCACAGCGAAAAGTTTCAGACACTCGATAAACAGCAAAAGGCATGAAAGGAGAGCGCAAAAAGGGGGTGAGAAGGGGCAAAAAAAAGTATCCGACAGAGACAGGATTCGAACCTGTGAGGCCGAAGCCATATGATTTCTAGTCATACCCATTAACCACTCTGGCACTCTGCCTTGGTTCATGCCAACTTGACTGCTAGCTCAATCTATAGACCAAGGCCCCATTCTCGCAGAGCACAGCGACGGCATCATGACTCCCACGCAAGGCAGGATATAATCCTTATTGTTGAAGCCGCGAATGCCCGTATGACAGCACGTGCAATTGCACCGGGAACACTTCCTTATGTGGCACTGCACCAGGCCATGCAGCAGCCACTTCCGAGTTCATCGACCGCCGACCTTGCTTAGTAATCCCATCACTCGAGGTCAGGCGAACCCGCGAGGCTCTGCCAGATCACGTGCCTCACTTGCGGCTCCGCAGCGGGACGGCACGCAGCGCCACGAACGTCACGGAACCTCCGGCACTCCGGACCTCCAGACCTCCGGAAGCGCCGGTACCCTTCCCCCCCCAAATGGACTCACCATTTCTCTCCTCAACAACCGAGTCTTCTGCCGGTAGTCATCATTCAGCGGCCGACAGCCGGATAGTCAGGGATACGAGATGTCGGATAGTCAGGGGGATCAGGGGCTCAACGGCCGGATGCTGGTAGTAAAGGACCGAGAGTCGGATTGTTGGGGAGAAGGGGGGGGGGGGGGGGGGGAGGCGAGCGACCTCGATCGAGATGATGATGCCGCCATACCCGCATTAAAACTTTGATGGGTCTATGCTTGGGGGATTCAGCGGCCGGTGGTGAGAGGTATCCCCAGACAGACAGACAGACAGACAGACAGACAGACAGACAGACATCATTACGCATGCACGTCTCAGTGGCGACGGACGAAGATTGCAGCAAGCTCGGTCTATTGAGATCCCGCCGTCCCTAGAGGACAAGGACGAGAGCGACGACTGTAGCTATAACGACAACAGAACTCGCGCATCGCCCAGCCCCTGGATGGCCCCCGAGGGAGGCCAAGGGCTGAGCTGGCAAGACTTGCTGCGTAAGGAGCGTTTTTCTTTTTCCGTTCGTGCATTATTGCTCGGTGGGAGCAACAACGATGATCGTAGTGGCGTGAGTAATAACCGCGAAGCGTCCGTTTCCCTTCCCCATCCTCATCATCGTCCACCTCATTCGGCGCGTAGATATTAAGTTAGAAACGACTGTACCCGGGCATAAACAGACACCATAAAAAGCAAAATGAGCCGTGAACAATACAATAAAAAAATCACCGTCCGACCCGATAGATATTCTTCCTTCTCCCAATTCATCTCCCATCCGTTTTGCTTTTATCCAAGAAATGAGTGTCCTGACAAATGCGTCGAATTAATATGTCGTTATAGCGTTTGCGTCGCAGACCGAGCAAGGCACGGTCAGAGTTGACCGGAGAGCAAGGCCTCGGTGGCTATGATTCATGGTCAGTAAGGGCAAAGAGATAACGACTGAACGCGGAGGAGAGTCATCCAGGGACACATACCACTGTTGATGTAGGCCTTCTTCGCCTCTAGGGGGACGTCAAACCGCCGCTCAAGCTCTTGCTTGACGCCCTTCTTCGTCACCGTCATCAAGTCGGCGGTCCTGAGGATGTCGCGGATCTCGGCGAGAATCACATCATCGCTAGGCAGGCCGACCATGTCATCGGGGGAGAAATGCGAGCCAGCGTACTGGCTCATGCGGTTTCCGCCAACTTCGGAATGCACCACGGACATACGAGACATCCCGCGGTCCATGCCGTGAACGTTGGCGTTGGGGTTGAAGCCCGTGGTCGAGTTGGGACGGCTCGGGAACCCGTACTCCGATTGGAGGGCGGGAGCCTTGGTGGCGTAGCTGTAGCCAGAGGCCTCGGAGCGCGTGTCGTCGCGAGACGTCTGCGTCTCCCACAGCTCCGCCTGGTACTCCTCCCACTTCTTCCGAGGAATGGAGGCGGGATCGAACTTGCCCTCGTCGGAAATGACAATCTTCTGTCCCTTCTCACCGGCAACGACACGAGTGTTGCCCCAGGCGAAATCGTCCATGTGCCAGAACGCGTACAGAGGCAGGCCGAAACTGAAGACCGGAATGGCAGCAACATACAAGATCATCCAGCCAAGCATTTCCCACTTGCGTCGGACAATGAAGATGATGGCCTGCAGACCGTAGATGGCACCAAGAAGGATGAAGGCCGAGACGGGCACCAGCGTCGGGTCTCTGACGACGAGCACGACGAGATACACGATGTAAGCCAAGGTCACTGGCTGGACAACGGTACTGAGCAGATCGACGAAGACGACGAAGCGCATACTGAAACAGCAGAAACCGCAGAGCTGAGCCATGGGGATAAGCTCGATCAGGTTGTGGACAGTGGAGTTGATCCATCGACGACGCTGAGACAGGAAAACCTGCCAGGAGTCGGGGGCAATGGTCCATGCGTGGGCGGTGGAGATGTACTTGGTCTTGTACTTTGAGTGGAACTTGAGCAGCAGCGTGGTAAGGAAACGATCTTCACCAAGATGCAGCAAGTTCTTCATGTGCAGGGTATCGACACGGATCGTCGAATAGGCCTCGACAACTTCGCGGCTGATGAAGAGAGGCTTGCCGGTCTCTGCCGCTCGGAGTCGGTACATGGAGAAACAACCGGGCAGACAAGTGACGGAGCCGAACAAGCTCTCGAAGGCCTTGGACAAGTTGTGCGAAATGAAGTACTCGTAAACCTGGATCATGGTGATGAACGAATCCTTGGCATTGGTCAGGGCAGTCTCACCGCACACGGCGATGATGTTGGTATCGTTGATCAGAGCTGAGACCATGCGAGTGGCTGAATCCGGGGCGACGACCGTATCGGCATCGATCTGAAGCATGAACTCGTAGAACGTGGGATTGACGCCGATGATGTTGCGAATCTGGTGGTACATCTCTAACTCCATGGGGCTCATGGGCAGGTTGTAGTGGACGCGGTTGAGGAAACGCATGATGACCATCTGAGAGTCTCGCTTACCACGGTTACCAGGGCGGGAGACTTCGGAGGGCTTGCCGACCTTGACGACGACCAAGAAAGGCACAATGTGGCCCTGCACCTCGTACAAACCGGAGTAGACCTTGCCCATGTTGTGCTGCTTCTGACCTTCACCGAGGGACTCGAAGCTCAGCGGCTCGGGATCGACCGTCTCGGAGACTCCCAGGATGTCCAAAACGATCCTTGGGGTGGGTCTGTCGTTGCCCTGACCAATAATCATACCGTCACAAACAACGACCAAGAGCTTCCGCTTGTCATCGTAGCGCATCCTGGCGGCCGAGTCGATGGCACGACGCAAAGAGTCCTCGTCTTCTGTGTAGGCTGGGATCTGGCACATGACGAACTTGTCGAGATCCTCGGGCAAGTTCTTGCCTCCGAATTGCAGAGCAGCCAAGAACTTGAAACCAATGACCGAGACCAGGATGACCGAAACACCGAGCACGAGATATTCCGCAAATTTACACTTGGTAGAATTTCTCGTATCCACGTTGCCGACGTAGAAGAGGTTGTCCAAGCATCGCTCCATCCTGGCCTTGACATCGGGGCTCAAAGCCAGCGACTTCCAGTACCCCGTGATGTCATTGCCCGCCTGCGTCTGGAAAAGCGAGAGAAGATCGTCGTCCATGAAGTTGAGCAGCGAGCCATCGTTCGGAATATCTTCCCCAGGCGGCGCCAGGAGTTTGCGGCCTCCCTTCATGTACTTGGTCATGTCGTAGACCTTGTTGTTGAGGATGGCAATGTTCTGGGCCTTGGTGGAGAGAGTGTGGACGTACTTGGCCGTGTAACCAATGTTGCCCTTCAGGTACTTGTGCTTCATCTGGTACATTTGCTCGTAGTACCAGTCGGGTCGGCTGTCGTTGGTGAAGTATCGGAAGTCATGGAAGTGAGCGTTGAGGTCGATGGAGGTCAAGCCAACCAGGTTGGGCGACCCAGTGATGTTGATATCCTTGTAGTCGAGGACGACATAGGGACTGACAGGGCCGTCCACGCCGTCACAGAGGGCTGAGACCTGAACGGGGAAGAGCCCGGAGACGTCAAGGCCCGCGTAGTTGAGCAGATACTTCTTGTCCAGGATAGCCGGGTAGTGCGTCGCAGCAACCTCTTCAAGGTTGAAGACGAAGCCTCGGATGGACGCGTAGGCGACCTTTCCCTTCTTACCATTTTGCGATGACAGCTCTTGGCCACTGAACACGTTTTGCTTGGGACAAATGAGCATGGGGAAGACGACGATGAAGAAGGCAGCGATCAGACAGGAGAACCAGATGAGGAAGTTGATGGCGACCTTTTCGCGCCACGCCATGCGAACATCCTTTCGGGGCATCCGGCCAAGCTTGTGGATCATGAACTCCGGAATGAACCAGGTCAGAAGGAAGGTCGTGAAGATCCAGCGCTTTCGACTGGGGCTGTCCTTGAACTCTTCGACCTCCTCCATGGACTTCTCGTTTCCTCGCTCAGCCATCTGCTCCACGGTGTCGAGGTTCTTGAACATGTCGCCGGTGCCAAAAGCAGAGAGGCCAGCGTCGGAGCGGGCATCCTCGGCGACGAAGTAGCCGTTCTTGCCCTTCTCACCGTACAGGACGGGAGTGTTGCCGCCCGAGAGTAGACGCTCCTTGGAGGCGCCGAACATGTTGTGGTCCCCGGGCGCCAACCCCTCGGCGCCGTCGATGTCAGAGCCAGGCCGACCGGTGAAGGAGAGGCCCGTGGAGAGCTGCGCGATCTCGAGCCAGCAGCGTTCGCTCAAGAACACACCGGTGGAACCGACGTGCACCTCGTTGGACGCCCATCTCTTCTCCTCGATGACCGACTCAGTCCGCTCACGTTCGCTGCCAACCAGCATGGTGTCCGAATCAGCCATGCCAAGAAACTCTCCAAAGGGGATGAACAAACTGAAATCGGCGTTTCGAAGGCGCTGGCTGATTTCGGCGATACCAAAAGTCTGTATCTGGCTTCGCACGCACTTGCTGTCAAACTGATTCGCAATGCGGCGGTCATTGGGCTTCAGGCAGAAGACGTAGTAGCCGTTCGTGCCGGGTTGGGTGATGGCGCGTTGGACGTTCTCCAGGGAGTACAGGAACTGGCCAGAGGCACCCTGTTCAATGCCGGACTTGGACTGCGTGCGTTTGTTGTCTCGCGAATCGCTCGGCTGCTCCTCCACGGTTTCGACTTGTCTGCGCCACATGTTGCGGTTGCGGCCGTTCTTCTTGGTCATGACGCTTGGCTTTCGCATGGGCTTGGAGCTGACCGTCGCCTGCATGATTGTCGTCCGCTCGTGCGGGTGGGTGACGGTCTGCAAGGCCTCCTGGCCGAAGAGGCGGGAGATGAAATCACTCTTGCTCGAGTTGATCATGTTGAGAAGATCGCCAGAGATGACCTCGCCATTCTCCTCCACAAGGCCCCGAACCTGGTACTCAACCTCACCAGCAAAGTGCTTGATGGTGAAGCTTGCGGCCAGGTTCTCGGTGAGGAAGTTGCTCCCGGGAAGCTTCGCCGTGGCCGCGCCGACATCGATCGACGTGTTCTTGCCCTCGAAACGCTTGCGGAGACTTTCGAGGAATTGCATGTCGCTCCGGTTGCGCTTGGTCTGGTCATCGAGAATACTGAGGAGACCGTTTCCAGGCTTCAGCAGGCCCTTCACGGCATCCGTGTTGTCAAAGTAGCTCGTTGACGGCACGTTGACCTCCTCCGTCTCCAGCAAGTCAGCCTTGCGATCGAAGAAGTTGAGCAGGGCCAAGTTGTAGAGGGCCTCGGTCGCAGCGTTGTTGAGGAGCTGGTCGAGGTAGGAACCCGTGGAGGACTGCGTGGAGAATCCGGGGAAATCCACGACGGAAACTGTGTTGACGATGGATTCCTCCGACGCACAAATCCGCTCATTGATGGTCTCGATGATCCAAGCGACCAGTAGGCTGTAAAGAGTCCTCGCGAGCTCATTGGCATGGTCGCTGGCGCCGTTGGGGTCAAGCATGACAGTGACGCGCTCCTTTGAGATGACCTTAGTCTTGTAACCCAAAGTCGACTGCAGATCCGCGGCGCTGACTCCCAGGAAAGCGGCAATGATGCGAAGAGCATCCTTGTTCTTGACAACCGTGACCTGCTTCCCGCCTTCGTGAGAATAGCCACCGCTGTCATCCGCAGTGGCACTGGTGCTGCTGGTCGTCTCGAATTCGAGCTGGCCGATGTGCAGAATGCAGGCGAGGACCTGGCAGATCTCGGCTACGTCGTTCTTGGGAAACTCGAGCTTTCTCATGGAGTTCTTGAAGTGTTGGAAGCCCTCGAGATCGTTCACGCCGACTTTTAGCTGTGTGGGGTGACCGAGGTATTTCCATCGCTTCGCGGAGGCAGAAGCCTCGTCACCGAACCCGAGATGCTGCCTCTCGGCGTCGCTGGTTCCAGCAAGCAGGTAGTAGAGAATGTGAAAATTTCGCTCGCCCATGGGGACATCGGTGATTCGGCTTCGCTCCAATCGGTGGTCCAGGAGCTTACCGCCGAGCAGGATTGGGGTGGTTGTTGCAGAAGTGTCATATTGCAGTTCGTAGAAAAGACCGGCTTTGGAGGCGGTGGGAGTCGTGGCAGTTTTGGTGGTCGTTAAGGCATCGAAAACGAATGAGGCCAAGAACAACTTGGCAGAAAGGGGGCTCCCTGACTTCTGAAGAAGTCGGTTGACGATGTGATTTCGGATGGTCGTCTTGCCGGCACCAGATTCACCACTGCACAACAGGACTCATTAGCACAATTGCATCTCCCGCGAGAATGGGCCAGTCTAGGGAGAAAAACGAAAAGCACAAACTGCTCCCGGGGGGGGATTCAGCAATTTGGGTTTCTCCTTACAGGAAGACAATGGCCTGGTTTTCCGAGCGGTGTCCCAGCCGTAACCAAGCGCGATCGGCCAGGTCCTCGGCCGCGGCCATGTTACTCCCCTCCTTGGTTCCATCTGGGCCCTTTGAAGAGCTAGTATTCGTGTTGAGGCATATTAGGCCATGTGATGACAGCCTCGCGTTCGCAAGGCCGACATGGAAGCGGCTTGCGACGTGGGCAGTGAGGTGAGTGTCTGACTGAAGATGCGTGGGTAGAGAAGGCAACGACGGTTGGGTATGAGCTCCGCCATTCCCAGTGCCAGCGCCGATGGGCGGTAGACTCATGAGAGGCGCTGGAGTCTCCAGATCTCCGGGCTCGAGGAGATCGAGGAGGTCGATGGAGGACTCAGAAGATTAAGCGCTGCGCCCGAGGCAGCGTGTACTATTAAAGCGTAAGCGTGAGAGAGTCGTACAATTGGGTTGCGTCAAGTCGGAGTCGCGGGTAGTAGTTCCCAGACGGTCTCAGAACGATATCTCGAAACTAAAGCGAGAGAGGGGGGGAAAAGATAGGCTGTTGTGGAAGGAGTCGTAAAAATGAGAGAAGGAGGCCGAGGTTGCCGTGACGGTTGGCACTTGGCTCGAGGATCGAGGTCATAAGCGAGTGGAAGAAGAAAAGAGCTGGCAGAGCGAAGCCGACGAGCATCGAAGCGACGAAAGGACTGCCCGACCCCGACCGTGTTGCTGACCGTGATCACGGTATAGGTAGTGGATCGTTCCTCGCCGGCAGCGAGAAAAGGGGACAGGGCCTTTGTGGGTTTTCTCGCCTTGCACGCACAGAGGGGAATAGCGCGGAGGGCATGGGTTGCATACCGGTACCTCCCAAGCAACGCCAGAGTCCGTCGGGCGTTTTGGGCCGGAAGCGCAATTCGAGATGCACCCCCCCACCCTTAGGCCCTGGACCTCGTAAACTTGGTGGCATTGGCACCCTTGTCCTCCGAGCTTCCCACCCCTCTCCCCCGGTCTCCCAAGGGCCTGCTGTGGGCATTGAAGTCCTCCCTGCATCAAGTGTGCGAGAGAGAGGCCCAGCATGGGGCGACTGTTATGTCGACGATGCGTCTTCAGCGAGCTCGACCGTTCTCCGTATGGATACTCGTACTGGAGCTTCAGACTGTCGTGTGCTCTGGTGCAAAAAGGCGATGCGGAGGCTTCGGACGGAGGGATGGCGGCTGCGTCTGAATGATTTGCAGCAAACATGAAGGCTTGCCGTCGAGCTTTGGGGATGGAAAAGCGGATCGAACCTGGGCCGAAAGCGTCTCGCGATTTTCCTCGTTCCAGAGAGCCAGGTGCCACCGTCGGGCGATTTGGGACTTGCCTACGTGCATGGAGTATTCGTACGAGTACGAGTATGAGTCGTCTGTCCTCGGGGGACAGGCATTTCATTCTCGGATGGAGTCTGCCCCTGGGAGGTACTCGTACTCGTTCTCGCGGGAAGGGGATCAAAGATGCAGGTCCTCGTACCTGTATGTCATAGGGCCAGCCGTCCTGGGTTTTTCGCGAATCCCTTTGAGAGCCGCGCAACGCAGGCGGGGGCATCTGTTGCTCGTCGAATCATCGACAAGAACCCTGTCAAAATCCGGGCCCAGCGGTCGCCGCATCACGACAAGTCATCCTCGTGAGGAATGGAGATCAGGGGGGGGAAGGAGTCGAGTGGCTCTGGTGAATGATGGAAGTTGGCCATAGAGATCTGGAGGTCCAAGACGATCAATACAGGTAGTAGTAGTAGTAGGTGATGACTCGGAAGATAGTAG
>NQYQ01000004.1:1392567-1417060 GCA_003055925.1 Escovopsis sp. Ae720 | reverse complement strand
CTTGTGAGGGACTCAAAGCATGGATGCCTTTTCCCCATATCATTGCCGCTGTCTTCTGTGGCAAGACTCGGTTCGACAATGATTCTCACCTGAATCTCGACGGATCACGAATTGAAGGGCTCGCTCGCTACCCTAGACGATGAATGATTCGTGATACAATGACATATTGAATGTAGTCTCATTGATGGCTTCATCGTCTAAGATTTGTAGGGACACGGCAACCTGCTCACGACAGTCTCCCAGATCAAAAGCATCAATTCAAGAGAGCTCGGAGTACGGAATCCCAAATGACCTCTACAGTTACCACGGAGTAGGACAGTGTCGATCAGCTTGGATAGTATCCATGAGTCAAGCTCCGGACGATTACTCCTGTCAATGGCCGATTACCATACCTACTCGTACGTGTACGAGTACATACATTGATCAATGATACATCAATCAATACTACTACTACTACTACTACTACTACTACTACTACTACTAGCGGTTCACTCCCTGCAGTATGGCTTGCACATCTGGTGATGGTGTTCCAGAAGCATCAACCGCACAGATCAATGCTCTCTCGCAAGCCACTCGCCGGAGATGACATGGATCAACGCCAGACACCGTGACGGTCTGGACGGAGATGATCGCAGAGTCCTGGTACTCCCTACTCCCTACGGAGTACTACTAGTACTACTCCGTATACGGAATACAGTAAGCACCTTCTTGACACCTCCGGCCGCCAAGATTGTGCAAGTCGAACCGCCACACGCCTCCAGTATGAGTACGAGTGAGTAGTAGTGCCACTTGAAGGGGGCAGTGCTTGACCCCGAGGTGAGTCGTACTTATTATTAGAATGGTTGATCGATCATGTATCAATCAATGTACGAAATAGGTACCCCCTTCTCGTATGTACGAGCACGAGTACTCGTACTCGTTCAAAGCAGAGGCAAAGGCGGATGGGGACTCGTAGTCTAGTAGTACGGAGTACAGGTCGTACAGAGTACTAGTACTACTAACTTCCTACCGGTAGTGATCCGAGGTTGGCAGAGGCGTGTGCGGATTAGGAGATCGGCGTGCAGGGACTCGTGAGCCGCCAGAGCCTCTCGGGGTTCTTGAATCAGTCACGATCCAGTGTGCAGCTGCAGCATCAGGCAAAATGGATTTCGAGGATCCCGGGAGTGGATTCTCTCGCAGATCCGGGCAGAGATCGACCAGAAGCGGGTAGCATCAATAACAGGCGATCGTTACCTTACCCAGAGCCGAGCGTCCCTTTTCATTCTTCGCCCCCTTCCGAGATTACATGACGTCCCACGGGCACAGTAATGTGGTACATACTCACCGAGCCGAGGACGGACACTGACCTCCTCGCCGCGATCGATGCTGCAGGGCTGAGCGAGAGAGCCTGCGCGGCCCGTTGCCTCCCCTCCCTCCCTTCCTCCCTCCCTCCAAGCGAGAGAGAGGTGATCCGTGGGTGACGCTTTGTTCATCCTGATCCCCTTCCCACGTGTTTCTCCCAGGACCCGGTATACATAAGACACAGGAAAGATCGGCAAGGAGAGGGAAAAAGGAAGGGTGGAGATGAAAACGATGAAAAGAAACGCCTCGATGGAATGAAGAACATCTCGTCATCCCCAATATCGCTACTGCTTAGTCTCGCCAACAAACTGGATCGACAGCTCGGCTCTCTGGGTGATGACTTCTGGTCAACGGTCAAGCGTTCGCTTGCGTTCCCCGCATCGATGACCCCGCCATTCAACATCTCGTCGCTCAAGCTGTTCCTTGCATGCCAGTCTCTTGAAGACCTCAACAGTTTGAGGGCTCCTACTGACAGCCTGTATCATCTTCAGTGATCATGATCCAAAGCTCGAAGGCATACCTGTAGTCGGACAGTATGAATTGCGACATCTGGCACGGACCCTCCCGGACTCCCGATCATTGACCCATCAAGAAGGAACGCCCCAACGCTTGCCGCAACATCTTGGATCCGAAATTCCAATGGCAAGAACTTTCACGGGATAGCACCTGACAGCGGATGCTTCCTTTCGTTGCCGAGAGCAGCCCCTTTCCGCCTTCGATGCGCTGGTTCGAGCCTTCTCAGGTCGAGCACTTTGATCAACCGACGTCGACGAGGAAGTTCACAACGGTCACGTGGCCCCCAGGACTTGCCTCGCCTTGGATGCCTTGCCTTGTTGATCCATCCATCCATCCATCCACCATGCACAGGTACGAGTACGAGTGCGAGTACTACACAGGTATCAGGCTGTGGGCCAGCATCTGTTTCTGTGGAGTCGACATGCGCACCCCTTTATGCGAGGCTTTCGTCGGGGGATTTTCCCGCCCCAGGTCTGGCAGATCAGCTACGATACCACTTTGACATCTGTCGAACTCGCTGCCAACAAGTACGCGTCGTCTTCAGCGAGGGAATTCGCGATGCCTTTCATGGATATTCCACTCTCTCGCCTCACCCTCAGCGGCGAAGCCTCTATTCAACCCGCCATCGCCATCGCCAGAGGCACAGAGGCTCTGTGCCGGCGACGATACCGACCTTCACCCCCTGAAGAGCCCCAAGATTGCAAGGATGCCCGTGGGCACTCAGGTACGAGTGCTCATACTCGTACTCGTACTGGTAGCGTCGTTCCATCAATTGCCAAGCCTCAAGCCCCCTCCCCCCGGTCCATCCCCCCCGGTCCGTCTCCCCCCCCTCCTGCATCGCAGACAGGACAGGGGAAGGGCGTGTCACTAATATGCGCGACCTTGCAGGTACTCATACAGGCAGCGGCTCAGCCTACCGCCACTCCGTACGAGTACCCGTACCTGCCCGATCCTCGCATATCCAGGCACGGAATCATGCGCACACGCCCGCTCGTTCAGCTCTGACGGGCCGTTCATTTTTGGAAACCAAATACGAGTACGAGCGGGTGCGGCCGAGCGCGGGCCCCTGTGCCAACGTGCCGCCCATCACACATCGCGGGCTGCTGCTCGAGCATCCTCCCGCGCCGCGCAGTGGACGCTGGTGAAGCCCTGACGCGATGCGGCGTCATACTCCCATGCCGAAGACCTGTTTTCGTACGAGTGCGGCACTCCCTCCTCGAATGGGGCATCCAGTGCTGGCCTCTCGTCGTTCCCGGTGCCCGCCCGTTGACGGGAGCGCGGGGCGCTTCGTCGCGGGCTCGATATCGAGGAGGGGCTTCGGATGGCGCAGAGGACTTTACATATTGCGATGACATACGGATAAAGGGGATTTGTCTGCGCCGAAGTTTTGTTGTCGTCGTCGGCGGCGGATGGAATGCAGCATGGCTGCATTCAGGAACCGGGGTAGGGCAGCTCGTACTCCGTATCTGCGGGTGCTGTCACGAGTAAATACAGGTACTACCTCCTCTCTCCGTATGTACGAGTACTCGTACCGGTACTAGCACTGGAATGATTTTCGTGCCATCTACTCGTACAGGTATCCGTCAGGAGGGGAAATGACATGGAGTCGGGAATCCCGATGGCCTCTACTACGGACATTATCAATCTCTGTCCGTAGTACGGGCACTACGGAATACTACGAGCACCAGGTAGTGAGTGTGTGTGTGTGTGTGTGTAAATGGGCGAGCTCCTCGTTTCCACGCCAAATTTAGCACACGAACCATGGTGATGGATCTATCGTTCGAACTTCGGGTAGCCCGTTCCCCGTGCTCCGCTCCCCGTCCTCCGTGTGGTGTTGTCGAAAAGCATTTGATTGAATCGAGGTTGCCCACTACCACGGAGCACCAGTCCACTCCAAAGGGAGCCCGCAGCGGCCAATCGCGGGGGGAAAGGAAGAGAGGAGGGGGGGGGAGGGGGGGGGGGGGGGGGGGGGTGGGGGGGGGGGGGGGGGGGGGGGGGGGGGGGGGGGGCGATGTTGATCACTTGTCTTGAGAGATGTGTGCGACTGCGCGCGGGATCAGTGGAATCGGCCAGAAAAGGGCATCAGAAGATCAATCGCGACGAGGCGTTGGCCAACAAGGGGGTGGATGGCTCGGCAAATGATTCCTTTTTTCCCCCTCTCTCTGATCCTCCGTTGCCTTGGACGGATGGAATGGATCGGGCACATGCCCCTCGCGACGGATCAATCCAACCACCAACCTCTGCACCTCGTATAAAGACGCCAGCTTTTCCTTAGCTCCGTACTCCGTACTTTACCTAGTATCTATTGACATTTGTTGAAGGTACGGAGTATCGAGGATCAACACATCAACGACCTGAATTTGAGGTCGAAGGAAGGCCGTTTGCAGAGGGCAAAAAACTCAAGATGATTGAATTGATCCCAAGATGGGAAATGCCACGTCTTGAAATTACCTGTAGTAACTACGGAGTACAGGTACTAGTAGGTAGTACTACGAGAGATACGAGTAGTAGCGGCACGGCTTCAACAGTCTTCGGACCGGAATCTTACGGTGTGCACGTCGCCGTCGTCAATCGAAGCAGGAGATTCTGATCTAGGCGTGCCGCTTCCACTTCCAATCATCGGGTCGGTTTCCACAGAAACATTCCGTACCTTGACTTGGAGTTTCAGCTGAGAAAGGGGCTCCGATGATTCAATCTCCTCACCTCAGTCCATGTGCCTTTACGGAGGATTCCAAGAGTCCGCGCCAGTACCAGTACCAGTTCTCCGCACGGTGAAGGCATTGATCAATCTACATAGTACTCCGTACTCCGTACCAACTTGTTAGTAACCCGTACGGAGTACTCCGTACCACTAGATTGGTTCACCGGTTAAATGACGGCCGGAGCTGAGCTTCTCGTTTCGGCACTTCCATCCTCAAGCTGCTTACCTCATCATCCCGAGCCGAGCTTCTCGAAGCAGAAGCAGCCGGAGCTTAGTACTCCGTACTCCGTGAAAAAAAAAAAAAAAACGGAATCCGTGATACCTACTCCGTACTACCACTACGGAGTACTAGTAGTACCTCTACTACTCCGTACTTAGTACCTCCTCTCTGTGCTACGGAGTACCCGTACGAGTACGAGTACTCGAAAGGGCAATTACCAGTACCTGCCTGTACGAGTAGCAGGCGTGTGCGACCTGTCAGGGCACAAGGGTGAAGAGTCCTGAAATCAATGAATCCGGACTAGAATCCAAACGGTCGTCCTCAGCTCGAAATTCAGGCACGGATGGGCCTGGCGGGTGCAAGAAGAATTTTTTTCTTTCAAGGGCCTAGCTGACGGCCCCTATTCCAGACGCCGAGCTGTGATGGCGACTTCAACTCTGCCGTTCCAAGCAAACCGGGCCGCTTGCTCAGGCACAGCACTCGGCTTGCTTATCCATTCAAGTTGCATGCCCCGAAAAGGTACGAGGACTAAATCTTCACCGTCATCGTCAGGAATTACGAGTACTAGCACTTGCGCTTTCCGTCAGAGGCACCCGTGCCTTGCCCTAGCACCCGGAGCTAGGAGCTTAGAATTGTCCACTCAGAAGCACCTCCAGTCGCACTGCAGGATTCCAATGGATCCAATTGATGTCGTGCCTGATACTACTAACTACTACAGAGTACTACTCGTACTAGGGATCTTAGCAACTTGAAGGCGGTGCTGCTACTACTACCTGCACTAAGTCGTACTACTAGTAGTAGTGGTAGTAGGTAGTAGTAGTAGAGGCAGCATACCTTTTCGCAGTGTGCCTGCCAACGCCGAAAGCGTCTGGCCCGCCCTTCAACGGTGCCCGACTTCGAGTTGAGATCTCCGTCAAGCCGTCTCTGCCGGGCTACGTCCTGGCGAGTCGAGTTGAGTGACCCCAAGCTGCACGGTACGGAGTACGGTACCGTACTACGGAGAGCACCTCCGAGCCGTCCAGTACCGGTACGAGTGTCTCAGGTACCTGGTCTAGCACCAAGCTCTTGCTGCTACTAACTCGTAGATCAGGTACTGCGCGCTTGAGCTCGAAAGAGGGTCCCGCCCACTTGACTTTAACTTGTTCTCCATGGATCAATCTTTACGAGTATCTCGTCCAGGCCAACAATGTCCGGTTTCATCTGTGAATTCAATCAGTGGATTCAGCGGACTCAATCAATTCTAGCTTGAGGCATCGGTACGGAGAACATCTCACTGCACGGAGGACTTCAAGTTGGCGACTCGACCCGTTGGCCCGGGAAGCATTTCGGTCAGGCACGAGGAATTTGGCACCCGGTGCGTTGGATTGTCACCTGGCAATAGTAGGTAGAGTGGTACTAAGTACCTGTACGAAGACTCGTACAGGGACGGAGCGCCTCAAGCAGTACTAGTACCTAAGTACAGGTAAGTCTTGAAGGACTCCCTGTACGAGTACCTCGCATCTCTATGTGCGGCCCATACCATTCGCAAGTCACCTTTTGCGTGCTGGGTCGCTTACGCCGGCCGGACTCTTCATTGAAGCTCGCTGAGCGTCTGCACAGTGCGCATCCTCCGTGTGGGTGCCGTCAGAACCCAGCGTGCCTGCCGGACTGCCAGACACTGGAAGGGCTCATGGGGTTGATCCATCCATTGATGGATCAATTGATTGCCTTGAATTGACCACTGCACCTCTTACTGATTGATCTCAGGGCTCTACCTGTATGTATCAAAGTATGTCCCAGTAGTACGGAGTACATGTACTCGTATATTCCCACCCCCGTCCATCCCCTGCCGATGATGATGGATACGAGTACTCGTACGAGTACTCCGTACTCCGTACTACATCTTGTACCCGCATCCTCCCCAGTGCCACACAAGCATCCTCGTTTGGCCCCTGCCGATTCCTCTTCGAGCATCTCTTGTGTCTCGCTTGCATCGAGAGGCCCGCCCACCGCGCTGCGCCCTCCAGTCTGTGATCCCCCCAGAAGACAGTACTCGTACACCTAACATTCGATACGATCAATACTACTCTACCTGTATCGTACTTGTACGAGTAGCCCGGCCAAATCCACCTCCACCTCCACCTCCTCGACCCTGGTCAGCCTGCCCGCATGCGCTGTGGCGGCTTGACCCTCTTGTTTTCCCGGCATTCGCGCAGCCTCCGCCAAACCCATCTCTCCCCGTCGCGTTGCCCTCTCTTCCCTCCCCCCTGAGGAGAAGACGGAGAATTCATTGGCTCTGTGATTGTCCGTGTCTATGCGTGGACATAGATTTTCCCCTCCCTTCTCCGACTTGCTCGACTCGCACTCGTTTGAGTCTTCTCGGAGCGTCAACAGCAAAAGCTTCCCCCCAGAGACCTCATGTCTCCTTGTCTCTCGTTTATCCCTGACCCACGATTGCATCGTACTGCCTCTTCCGCCTCTCGATCTGGCCCTCTCTCTGCCGGATCCTTCTCCTCCTGCTCCTCCTCCTCCTCCTCCTCCTCCTCCTCTCTCTTCCTTCTTCCCGGAAGTCGACCTCAAGGGCTCGCCCGAGGAGAAAGAGCGACCTCCTCCTAAACCGACAGACCCGACAAAAACACCCAAAGAATAAAAACAAAAAAAAAACAAAAAAAAAAACAAAAAAAAATATCATCATCATAATCATAGGGCATCGTCGCCCAGCTTTCGCCAGACCATGGCGAATCGAATGTCCATGTTCTCCATGGGCTCCGAGGCTCCCGGGAATCCACGCGCGGGCAGTGGGAGCCCGTCCACCCAGACCTCTACCACGACTCTACTCAACAATACTCACAATATATACCTTAATTCAGCATCACAACAGATCGACTCCAGCACCGGTCTCGTCGTGAACACATGGCTCACCGCGTCCCAGGGCGTCGTGGTCGACACCAGTCTGGCCTCCCGCGCCTGGGAGCACTCCAGAAGACGTGCCGAGGATGGCTGCATCCTAGTGAGGTGCGTCTGCTCTGCCGCCCCAAGCCCCCGTCCGTCGCCAGTCCATTGACAGTGAAAATAGCCATCTGCATCCCTCGACCCCCCCGCTCCTCTCGCAATTCATCGCCGCCTTCCCCTTCGCGTCCCCCTCCACCGTCTACAAGGCCCTGGAGGCTGTCCAGCCCTTCATCCGATGCGTGACGCCCTTCAACCCCTCGACCTCAAAACAGTCCGGCCTCAGCGTGGCTTTGACCACAAACCTCGCCGGCAACCTGGTCTCCGCGTCCCTGGCCCTGTCCTCCAGCGGCATCGACACCTCCAGCGGCCTGCTCAACATCCCAAAGGAAGCCGGCTACCGTGCATTTGATGTCTTCTACTACCTTCTCACGTCCGCCTCGACTCCCGCCGAGAGGGAGTTCCTCGGCCTGAAGCACGCCACCAGCTACGGACTCCTGACCCGCTCCGGCACCTATGACCCGCCGTCCTACCTGCCGACGGCCGACGATGCCGCCGCGGCCGACGACTTTCGTCAGGCCTTGAAGGACATTGGCATCAAGGGCTCCAACCACCGGGACCTCATCTCCATCCTGGCCGGCTTGCTCAAGCTCGGCGATACCCTCGACTACAGCGTCGAGTCCGAGGTCCTCGAGGAGATCTGCGAGGACGTCGGCGGCCTGCTGGGCATGCACCCCGAGACGCTCCTCAACCAGTGCAGCACCGAGGACAGGAGATTCCTCGTGGCGGGCGCGTACGAGGCCCTGGTGGACTGGGTCATCTCAAAGGCCAACGAGGCCATCAGCGCGCAGCTCACCCGCATCCGGGACGGAGAGGAGTCCTTCGACGGCCAAGGTTCCAAGACGCCGACAATCGACGACAACGGTGACACCGTGACCCTCACCGTGCTCGAGATCCCGAGCCCCGTGCTCGGAAAGGCCATCTGCATGCGCTCCGTTTTCGACGACACCTTCGGCATCAATGCCGAGATGATCGAGGACGGCTACCAGCCCACACCCGCCGGTGCCTCCATCGTAAGGGAGGTCCAGCAGGCTGTCAGCGAGGCCGCGTTCGAGATGGGCCTCCTGACCACTCCCGAGGCGCGTGAGCGTCAGAACGAGGTGGAGAAGCGCGAGGTCGTCCTCGAGAAGGTCGCTTTCGCGGCAGACGAGGGGAGCTTCCTCCGGTCCCTGCTCTTCCCCGTGGAGGGCCAGGGTATCTGCCTCGGCCGTCACGGCCGATTCAATCTGCAGACGGTCTTGGGCTCCAACCGTCTCTGGTTCCACCTCTGCCTCCACCCCACCGACGACTCCCCCGCGAGTCTCGCGGCTCTGCCATCAATCACCTCGTCCTGGTCCGCCGGCACCGTCTCTCGGCAGTTGCGCTCGTGGCGCCTGTCTGAGTGGGCCAACCGGCGCCACAGGAACATGGACTTTACTGCCGACTTCGACATTGACGAGTTCACGCAGCGATACGCGGTCCTTGGCTGCAAAGACGGCAAAGACGGCATCGAGACCTGGATGCTGGAGCGGGGCTGGAGCAACGGCGAGGTCTTCATCGGCAAGGAGCGGGTCTGGATTCGCGAATCCGCCTGGTGGGAGGCCGAGGCTATGCTCGACATCCGGCCCGACGATAGCATCAACGGCATGGATGCCAACCCCTTCAACTCGGGATTCGACACCAGCTACTCCGCCAACGGCAGCGGCTTCTTCCCGGCTCCCGGCATGCAGGGCGGCCTGAATGATAGCCACGATCAGCTCGTCCATCAGCGGACCATGAGTCAGGGCAACCAAAGCCAGCTCACCATCGGCCATGCCCCCCAGGCCGCGCCCTCCATCGCCCCGAGCGCTGGCGTTCGTGCAGCCAGGAATGGCGACTACGGCCTCGGCACAAAGGGCGACTCCTTCAAGAGCGAAGGCGAGCTTCTTGCTGCGGCCGGTCTTGACGATCCCGAGAACGGCAAGAAGCCGGAGATCGAGGAGAAGGAGGTCGACAAGGCTCGGAGGATGTGGGTCTGGTTCACCTGGGCTTTGACTTGGTGGGTGCCCTCGCCTCTGCTGACCTACGTCGGCAAGATGAAGCGGCCCGACGTGCGCATGGCGTGGCGAGAAAAGCTGGCCCTGTGCATCGTCATCGCAATCATCAACGGTATCGTCGTCTTCTGGATCGTTGGCTTCGGCAAAGTTCTGTGTCCAAACATGGACAAGGCTTGGGACCGGCATCAGGTTGCCATGCACCAGGCCTCGAACGACTACTGGGTCAGCCATAGCGGCCATGTCTACGATTTGACGGACTGGTTCCAGATACAGCACAGCGACACCGCCATCAAGACGACCAAGGACAACATGCTGCCCCTCTCCGGTTTCGACATGGACGACTACATCATGCCTCCCCTGTACGCGTCCTGCGAAGGCCTGGGCATCCCCGACACCCTGGTCTTGCAGCTGAATAACAGTCTTCTGTACCAGACCGCGCAGCACGTTTCTGGCGCCATGAGCCCAGACCCCCGGAGTGCCCTGCACGACCAGTTCTGGTACTGGAACACTTTCATCCCCAAGATGCAAGAGTTCTACAAGGGCCAGCTGGTGTACAAAAAGAAGGACATCAAGAGCGAGGGCAAGGACCTGGGCCATCAGTGGGCTTACTACCAGAATGAGCTCTACGACCTCACAAACTACTTCCACACCCAGGACGTCCTGCAAGATGACCCCCGGTACACGTTCCTCAACTCCAAGGTCGAGGACGTCTTCAAGGAGAACGCGGGCACCGACATCACGAAGCTGATGGACGAGCTCCTCAACGACACGAGTATGAACAAGACCGAGGCTGCCGACGTCCAGAACAGTTGGTACTGTGTCCAGAGGACTTTCTTCAAGGGCTTCACGGATTTCCGCGAGACCCCGCGCTGCGTCGTCAACAACTATATCCTTCTGGCGTTCACCGTCGTCCTCTGCACGGTCATCGTCGTCAAGTTCTTGGCTGCCCTCCAGTTCTCCTCCTCGCGCACGCCCTCCCCGCAGGACAAGTTCGTCATCTGCCAGGTCCCCGCTTACACCGAAGGCGAGGACTCGCTCAGGAAGGCGCTGGATTCTCTCACGGCTCTGCAGTACGACAACAAACGCAAGCTCATTTGCGTCATTTGCGACGGTGTCCTCACCGGTCAGGGCAACGACCGCCCGACCCCCAAGATTGTCCTCGACATTCTCGGCGTCGACCCGAAGCTCGACCCTCCCGCTCTTGCTTTCAAGGCGGTCGGCCCCAGCAGTGACCAGCTGAACTTTGGCAAAGTCTACTCCGGTCTCTACGAGTACGAGGGCAACGTCGTTCCCTACCTCGTCGTGGTCAAGGTCGGCAAGGAGTCGGAGCAGAAGAAGGCCAAGCCCGGCAACCGTGGTAAGCGTGACTCGCAGATTCTGCTCATGAGCTTCCTGAACCGCGTGCACCACCGCGCTCCGATGGCCCCGATGGAGCTCGAGATGTTCCACCAGATCAACAACGTCATTGGTGTGGACCCTGAACTCTACGAATACCTCCTCATGGTCGATGCCGATACTTGCGTCGAGGAAGACTCCCTGAACCGTCTGGTCTCTGCCTGTGCCCACAACGCCAAGATCGCCGGTATTTGCGGCGAAACAAGTCTCGAGAACGACGAGAAATCTTGGTGGACTATGATTCAGGTCTACGAATATTTCATCTCTCACCACATGGCTAAGGCTTTTGAGTCTCTTTTCGGAAGCGTCACATGTTTGCCCGGCTGGTAAGGCTCCCCCACCCCGTCTGTCTGACCTCGGATGCGATCTAACGTGCCGTTCCCAGTTTCACTATGTACCGTCTGCGAACAGCAGACAGGGGCAGGCCTTTGATTATCTCGGATGCCGTCATCAACGACTACAGCGTCTGCGATGTTGACACCCTGCATGAGAAGAACCTCCTGTCTCTGGGTGAAGATCGTTACCTCACGACCCTCATGACCAAGCACTTCCCTAATATGCACTTCAAGTTCCTTCCGGATGCGCAGTGTAAAACTGCTGCACCCGAATCCTGGAGCGTCCTCTTGTCCCAGCGTCGACGATGGATCAACTCGACCATCCACAACCTGGTGGAGCTGATGCGATTGAAGGACATGTGCGGTTTCTGTTTCTTCGGCATGCGATTCGTCGTCTTCATTGACCTGTTCGGTACCCTGATTCTGCCCGCCACTTGCGCCTATCTCGTCTTCCTCATTTACAGCGTGTGCACGCACAAGGGTGCTTTCCCCCTGTGGTCCATCGTCATCTTGGCGGCCGTGTACGGTCTGCAGGCCCTCATCTTCATCCTCAAGAGACAGTGGCAGCACATCGGATGGATGATCATCTACATCCTCGCCTTCCCCATCTACTCCTTCGTCCTCCCCGTCTACTCCTTCTGGAACCAGGACAACTTCAGCTGGGGTAACACCCGTATCGTCATTGGAGAGAAGGGTAACAAGCAGGTCGTCGCCGTCGACGACGAGGGCTTCGACCCCCGCTCCATCCCTCTCCAGCTCTGGGACGACTACGCCCTGGCCAACAACCTTCCCGGCCGCCGCGGCGTCTACCAGGAGAAGCAGCAGGAGTACGGCGGCTACAACGACCAGTACGAGATGGACGAGATGAAGTCGGTCTACTCCGTCGGACCCCAGGGCTCCCTCCTCCAGGGCGTCCCCGGCCGCAGCCCGTACATGGCCTCGCAGTCCCCCGCGCCGTTCGCCATGAGCGGCAACCAGCAGATGGCGCCCCAGCGCCAGTCGATGATGTCCATGGGCACCGGCATCCAGGACATGCGCAGCAACTCGCCCTACCAGGATGTCCCCAACCAGCGCAGCAGCATGATGCACTACCGCAGCCAGTCCAACCTGTCCCCGCCCATGGCCGGCGGCAACCGGTCCTCGTCCTCGCTCGGCTTCGGCAACGGCATGCGCTCAAACACCTCGTTCGACTACCAGTCCGGCGTCACGTCGGACACCGCCATCGTCGAGGCCATCCAGGCCGTGCTCGGCGAGGTCGACCTCGACAACGTGACCAAGAAGCAGGTGCGCACCCTGGTCGAGGCGCGCCTGCAGGTCGAGCTCGTGGGCGAGCGCCGCACCTTCATGGACCGCCAGATCGACCGCGAGCTGGAGAACATGTAGTGACGCGCACCAACGGAAGTTTTTTCGACGTTGAACGGTGACACGCGAAATCTGGAGCAGATGACTTGGACTCGTCTGGCGGCAATCACTCATTTGGTCCCGGCAAAGGAGCGGAGCGGAGCGGAGCGGAGCTTTTTTGGGGACGCGGCAAGTATATAAAGATGTTACTTACTCTAATTTGGATGGCTGGTTGGTTTCGGGGTTTTTGATTATGTTCTTCTTTTCCTGTTTTGTTTCCCCGTGTTTTCTTTTTTTCTTTTGGATGTACTCGAATGGGCTATGGCTTCGAAAAGACGAGAACGAGAATGAGCTCATTGATTAATGCTAGAGACAATGACAACATACTTCCAAACCAAAACAATCAGATCCCTCTCCGCTGGTGATGCCATGCGAGACAGTGACAAAGCTTGTGATGTTGAGGACGAGAAAAGCATTCGGTCCTCGGATATTCCAACTCCTTTCCCTGTGAGAAACCCCAACGCTTTGGGACTGCCCATTCATCCGTCGAGGAACGCCAAAGTTCAATATCTCTCGATGAAAGTTGTTGATATCCAAGACAAGAATTGCAGATAGTTGATGACAAGGCGTTCGCCCACGAGACTCCCGTGGTCTCGGACAGGCATAATTCCTGCCCGACAAGGGAATCCACGGCACACTGCATGCGCCCCCGGAAATGATGATCCTTGGCCTGCGGCGTTGTACGCCATCCTCCTCATCCGGCGATCCTCCCGACGCCCTTGAGCCGGAGATACACGTCGGTGCCCCACCCGTACAGGCTCTGGATGGCGATGCCGCCGCCAAAGTACTCGGCGTAGGCCCTGCTCAGGGGCAGGCCGTAGCCGAGCCCGGCGATGGAGCTTCCGCCCGCGCCGGCGGAGGATATGATGCCCAGGCCGTCCTGACCGCCGGAGCCGGGGACGTCATAGTCCTCGGTGAAGGTGGAGTACGAGTAGGACCAGATGTGCGGGAGGTCATCGGGGGGTATGCCGCCGCCGCGGTCGCGGATGCGGATGGTGACGCCCGGCGCGTTGTCATCTAGGGGGTGGAAGGCCTCGCTGTGGAGATCGATGCGGTCCTCGGCGCGGCCGTCGGCGGGGGCTTGTCGTGGGGGCGCCGCGCGCGCGGGCTGCTCCTTGAGCGACGGCTCGGGCGCAATGGTGACGACGATGGGCTCGTTGGTTTTGTTCTCGATGGTCGCACGGAACGCGTTCTTGAGGAGCTCTGTGATGATGTACTCGAGATGGGTGGAGATGAAGGCGAATGTGGTTTCTGGCTCGCCGTTGATGACGATCTGGGGCCGGATGCCGTAGCGCAGCTCGCAGATGTCGGCGACGAAGCCGGCGCAGGACTCGATGGTGAGGGAGGGCTTGAGGGCGGTGTCGATGACGCCGATGTAGCTCGGGGAGACGGGGCACGGGGTCGGGCTGGCGGCGGGGTCGAAGTGCGGCTGGCTGCTGAAGTGGAGGGCGATGTGCTGCTCGCCGATGAGGCGGGTGCCGATGCGCGCGCGGAGGTGCTCATCGAGGAAGCGGGTGGCCTCGTGGGTGGAGACGTACTTGCGGCACTCGAGGAAGCCCTTTGCGAGGGTGGGGATGGTGTTTGTGTGGGTGGCGACGAGCTCGGCGAGGACGTTTGTGACCTTGATCTCGTCCTCGAGGGAGGTGATGGGGCGGCCCTCGGAGGCGGCCTTCCAGTAGGGCAGGAGGATGGAGAGGGAGTGCAGGTAGTTGTTGTAGATGCGGGAGATGTTTGGGTTCGAGACGACGATGTACGGCAGGTTGCGGAGGGCCTGGATGCGGTGGGCCAGGCGGATCGGGGCGAGGGAGAGGGTGAAGTTGGCGGAGGACAGCAGAGCCTTTTCGGAGAGTGGAGGGCGTCCATATCTTCAGTCGGGTGGGGGGGCGCGAGCGGCGACACCATGCCAGATGCGAAGCGCCGGGAGAGTCAGCCTCGGAGCGCGCGCAACGGACGGGAGGTGGGGAGCAGGGAGGGTCAACGATCAAGGAGCTCGAGACTCGGCAGCATCATACCTGACGAGGTCCGCGAGGCTCAGCGGGTGCTGCTTCTGGCTGGCGAGCAGCGCGATCTCGGCGTCGGTGACATCGTAGAGCTTGCTGTTGCTCGCGGCGCCGGTGCGCAGACCGTGAGAGGCGGAGGAGAAGAGCGCTCTGGAGACCCGGGGAAGGCCCCATGACCTTCGCAAGGCCTTCATCGCAGCAGCATGGCGCCTGTCGAGGCGTTTTGTCGATGCGGGCAGGCAGTGGGGATGGCAGCGAAAAGAATGTTGATGAGCGAGAAGCTGGAGAGGTGAGCGGGTTCAGTCGGTGGTGAGGAAGCTCGACGCCGACCTCGGGAATGCGAGAAGAGCATCAATGATCTCACTGGCGGTTGACTCGTACTCGTACTCGTACATTCTGTCCTCGTGGTACTGTACCGGTAGTACCTGTACGGAGTAATTCCGGGGGAAGTTGCGCGACTTGCGACTGCCGGACCCGAATCATCCGATGCTATCCACCCGCTCCGTATCGATAACGGCACCTTCCCTAATTCCCGTGCTCGGAGGGGAGGGGGGGGGGGGGGGGCAGGCGGGGTGCAAGTCCACCCAACAGCCAAGGGCGCCAATCAGAAGCTTCTCTGACGCGGGGCCTTATCGATAATATGGGAGGGGTAAGATGAGAAGATGAGATAAGACACCAGGCTTGCGCGGAGGGGCACAGCCAACATGTTGGAAGTTGAAGGTCCATCCTGGAACTGGCAGGCACTCGCACGAGGAAGGATCTCGTGGGATTACGTCACTGTCGTCGACATCGCGGTGTGCCTGGCAGGATTTAGCATACGAGGTATTGATATATTTTATGTGAACAGCTTTTGGCTGTAGGCTGTAGGTCGAGGACCTGAATAGATACTATGCGGACTGCTGTCGGGCCGGTGACAGGTACTCAGAGGAGACGTCTGATGAGGCGATCCGGCAGAGAATCACGAGAGGAGCCAGTAGTGTGCATCGACAGGACCAGCATGTCATAAGCTCATTCGATCATGTAAACTCGACTTCTAGCAGGATCTAAGCATGTCCGAGTCGAACATCGCATCTCGAGCATGGCCGCTACTGGGTCGTCATCACCTTGTCCAACTCCACGCTGTTGACGTGCTCGTGAGAGTCGAGCGCCACAACAGTCCCTTCGGGGTACTCGACGCTATTTCGGGAGAAAGCGGACAGAAGTAGTCAGCCAATTTGTCAATGAGGCATTGAAAGAGTAAGAGAGAGGGAGGGAGGTAGGGAGGGAGGGAAGGAGGGAGGGAGAGAGACGGGGGAAAAACATACGCGAACGCCTTCATCAGCGTGTACCGGTGGGTGATCTTGCCGCCCTGAGACTCGGCGAGCTTCTCGGCGCTGGGCATCAGGGTCAGCTTGATGCAACATAAAGACACCTACCAGGCCCCCCTAAGGCGACGACGGGGAACGCGTTACCTTTCCACCTGCTCGGGGGTGGCATTCTCGTCCATGGTGACCTGGCGAGACGGTCCTGTTAGCGTCTCTTGTCTTCCTGCTTGCGTTCGCATGGAGGGGATCAACGCACAATGTAGCCAGGCATCTTGGGCGTTGGGGGGATCTGGACGATCTGGGTGATGATGACGATGATGATGATGTTGTTGTTGTTGTTGCTGTTGTTGGATGGGATGGTGTTGCGGATGATGTTGTTCTTGAAAAGCGAAGCAAGCAGAGGCAGGACCTGTCTTGTTTAGAGGGACGGGTCGAGATGAGGGGAAGACACTGCCTCTTGAGGCGAGCGCTTAACGCCGGGGCGCTACCTGTACAGGTATGTTGTCTTGCTTTTGCGGAGACGTCATTGCTCAGCCTCGGCCTCGAGGTCTTTTGTCAAGGAGTACGAGTATGTACTCGCACAAGCACCATCGGGTAGCAAGAAGGCAAAAGATACCCAACGAGCTCGAGCACATGATGGATCACAGGGAGCCCATCTCGATTGCTAGACTAGGCAATTGATCTGTCCTCCTGAGCAGAAAGGTACAGGTATCGTCGATCATGTCATTCTCTGTGCCTCTTATTGCTCAACTCCCGTGGTGACCTCAATGTAGCATTGATCGGCGCTCGAGCTGGCACTTGACTTGAAGCCCGGGACTACCCTGAAGCTCAAATCGTACTACAACTACACTGCATTGTCCGTACGAAGTACGGAGTACTACTAGGTACTAGTACTAGGTACTACTCCGTAGTACCACAGGTCCGTACTAGATTCAATATCGGTATGGAGTACTCGTACATATATACTCCGTTGGTACGCAGTACTAATGGAAGGTTCAATTATTGCCATTCGGGATGGGAGTTGCCGACTCTCATTGGACCGCGACTTGGCTCCGTTCCCATGGACATCCATGGATTTGCGAATATGCAGTACCTATGTAGAAGTATTTCGTACACCTGGACTGGGGAGGAGGACTGCGGTGATAGGCGCGCAGGGCGAGCAATTCGATGGATGCTGCGGAGCATGGCATGTACTCGTACTCGTACATACTCGTGCCTCGCATACGGAGTACGGAGTACATGATACGAGTACGACGGAGGGGACCCGCGGAACGCACGCAACGCGCCCCGTGCGCCGATCCGCTGTCCCGTTCCGAGAAGCGCCTACCAACCCGAATCGGGCTGCTGACCAATGACAAGCGCTCGAATGCGCAGTGAAGGAACGGAGCTCGGATTACATAATCGGATGATGCGCAACGCGCCTTTGATGTTCGCATAGAGCCAGTATTCGTGTTCGTATTCGATCTCGGCGTCCGACCAGCCTGATTCATTTGATTTGATATGATCAACCACTGCATGAGGTGAAATCCAAGAGGCCCAATCATATCACTCGCTGTCCGCTCATCTTAAGATGCAGGCCAATACTACGGAGTGCGAGTACTTCGTGGAGATTGACCATGGAGAGAACGGTGCGGGCGTGATTGTTCAACCCACAGAAGCGTCACCAGTGTCTCTTCATTCCAGATCACATCAATTGGCTGGACTTTGTACGGAGTACTAGAGTCCGAGTACGAGTCGGACAAGATGCGAGTACTACCTACCATACGGAGTACGGAGTACCGTGACGGCAGTCGGAAAGTACGGTCCAGCGGATGCGAAGTAATGCGGTCTCTCTGATTCATGGCTTCACACCGATAGATCCGCCCTCCGCGCTCCGCCCTCCGTCTTCGCGTAGATACCTGTAATCTCATCACTTCTTCGAGAAGCTGACCTGTCGTGTGAGCCGGACTATGGCCTGGTGCAGAAAGCGGCGAGCGATCCGAAGCTAGGCCGAGTCGGGAAGAAGATTTTATGTCACAGTCCGAGTACGAGAACCACTGGGCGCGAGTACGAGTACTCTCCCAATCATGATATGAGAACCTTGAATGCGGATACGAATAAGAGGCTCGTTCCGTTGAAGGGACCAGACGACAGCGAGCCGCCGCTTTCTCGCCGCGCGAAGCACCGAGACGTCCAAACGGGCGAGCCATGTCCACTGCCAACCAAGAATGCCCGTCTCATAGGTAGAAGAACAGCAGAGGTCAATAAATCTCTTCACGTCTTGCATCTTTCAATCCAGAGATCGACTCGTAACGGCCAGACGGGGGTACTACTCGTACTAGTACTCCGTAGAACTCGCACACTGCGACCGCGCTCTGCAAAGATTGAGGTACCAAGTTCGAGTAGTCTCGGTAACTTACTACTCACACTGTAGAAGGCCTCGGGTGCACGGAGCACCACCTTCCACAACACCGGGACCTGGATACGCGGAAGTTCCTGAGCTAGCACGGAGTACTTCGTACCTGTACTTTTCTCCCACGGGACCTCCCAAACGGCGGATTCCCCGGACCCTCTCTCCGCGGGTACAGCCAGAGTCTCTTCATTGCTTATAGAACATGAAAAATATACCTCTCCGATACTGCGCGCCGTTCTGTAAGCCGCCGGTCTTTGCGCGCAGAGATTGACCAGAAGGCAAGTAGCGGTACTCCGTACGGACCACGGAGTACGGAGTACGAGTCGCATGAAAGTTTCATCAGTCGGCAAGTTAGAACTGGAAGTCTTGACTCGGTTCTTCCATCTGGATTCTGGTTCATATTCGTGTGTGCAGGTAAGAACTTGTTATGCGCTCGAAATTCTCACCCACCTCTTGCCTTCAATTTCTCACAGGGGAATGTCACGGCGCGCACGGCGCTCGCTCGCCCTGGCTTGAATGGCGAAGTCGGCGTGGAATCCTCCTCGTGCTTTGTGCGGATTTATGTATCATTACTACCGCTGTACTCCGTACTCCGTATGTACATACTCCGTACCGTCCAGATAGGAAAATTGCATAGTGCGGCGACAGCCAGGCACCTCGAATTGTTTTGCTTCCGCAAGTCGAAGTTGTGTCCCTGCTCTCCACCTCTTGCCTCACCAACGTCCTGGCCTGGCCTCGCGTCTTCTCGCCAATCTTCATCTCCCGGCATTGATCAATTCTTCTCTCTTCCTCCTCTTCCTCCTCCTCCTCCTCCTCCTCTTCCTCCACTTCCTCCTCCTCTTCCTCCACTTCCTCCTCATCAGTCTCAGAGATTCACTGGGAGGCCTTTCTTTCCCCCCCTCCTTCCCCCTTCTTCTCATCAATTTCTTCTGTCGGGGTCTTTGGGTCTCTTCATCGCATATTGCCCTGGCCGAGATCGATCCCAATCCCCTCCCAACGACGACAATTCGCCTAGATTCCCCTTGAAGCGAGCGCCAGGCCGAGAGGGCCCCCTCGTCGTCCACAATGGACACCATCAACTCGACCTCGTCGATCTTCACATCGGTCCTTGCCAGCTCCAAGTTTGCCGGCGCCAACATCCCCCCACAGCTTGACTATGTCATCGAGGCAATCGCAACGACGAGCGCCTGGACTTGGGTCTTCACTGCCCTAGCGCTATGCGTCGTGTACGATCAGAGTATGCTCCGACCCTTTCCCATCACTTGCTTCGTAATGTCGAGGACGCGCCGTTCGCCGTCGTGCTGTACTCGCGTAACGCGTTCGCCGCCATCGCCAATGCCGCTGGCGGCATGAATCGAGATCAGTCTTGTGCTAATGCGAAACCTCGTTGCGCCTCTGCAGTCAGCTACCTTTTGAACAAAGGTTCCATTGCCGGCCCATCATGGAAGATGCCGTTTATTGGACCCTTTCTGCAGTCGATGGACCCCAAGTTCGAGGAATACTATCAGAAATGGCTCAGCGGGCCTCTCAGCTGCGTTTCCGTCTTCCACAAGTTGGTCCCCCCCCCCCCGGGGCGGGGCGGAGAGATCGCATCTTCACCAGCAGACCTCTGCTGGCTGCCCGTTGAGAAGGGATAGTCCCCCGCTGACGTCTCTCGCAGGTTCGTCGTCATTGCCGCCAATCGCGAAATGGCTCGAAAGGTCTTCAACTCTCCGACGTTCGTCAAACCCTGCGTCGTCGATGTCGCCCACAAGCTCCTCGGCGCGGACAACTGGGTCTTCCTCGATGGCAAGGCGCACGTCGACTTCCGCAAGGGCCTGAATGGTCTCTTCACCCGTAGAGCCCTCGAGTGCTATTTGCCCGGTCAGGAGGAGGTGTACAAGAAGTACTTCCAGCGATTCCTCGACATCACGAAGGAGAACAACGGCAAGCCTGTTCCCTTCATGTCCGAGTTCCGCGAGCTCATGTGCGCCGTTTCCTGCCGCACGTTCGTCGGCCACTATATGACCGATGAGACCGTCAAGAAGATCGCCAACGACTACTACTTGATCACCGCCGCTCTCGAGCTCGTCAACTTCCCCATCATCATCCCCTTCACCAAGACGTGGTACGGCAAGAAGGCTGCCGACATGGTCCTCTCCGAGTTTGCTAAGTGTGCTGCTAAGAGCAAGGTCCGTATGGCGGCTGGCGGAGAAGTCACCTGCATCATGGATGGCTGGATCCTGCAGATGGTCAGCTCGGAACGTTGGCGCGAGGCTCAGAACGACGGCAAGGACCTCGAGGCGCTGGAGAAGCCCCAGCCTCTTCTGCGCATGTTCACCGATTACGAGATCGCCCAGACCGTCTTCACCTTCCTTTTCGCTTCTCAGGATGCCACCAGCAGCGCTTCCACCTGGCTCTTCCAGACTGTCGCCCAGCGACCCGATGTTCTTGACCGCATTCGAGAGGAGAACCTCAAGGTCCGCAATGGTGATATCAACGCCGAGGTGAACATGGACCAGCTCGAGTCCCTCACCTACACCCGCGCCGTTGTTCGCGAGCTCTTGCGCTACCGTCCGCCCGTTCTGATGGTTCCCTATCTCGTCAAGAAGGCCTTCCCCATCACTGAGGACTACACCATTCCTAAGGGTAAGGATCGGCTCTTCAGCTCTTCCCTGAGCACGTGGTTGGTCTTCGGATGCTAACATTGTCAATCAGGCTCCATGGTGGTCCCCACCACATACATGGCTCTTCACGACCCCGAGGTCTATGAGAATCCCGACACCTTCGACCCCGATCGATACTTTTCTGGCGACGCCGAGGAGAAGGGAGCCAAGAATTACCTCGTTTTCGGTGTCGGTCCTCACTATTGCTTGGGTCAAGTCTATGCCCAGCTCAACCTGGCTTTGATGATTGGAAAGGCTTCCATCCAGCTCGACTGGACCCATCATGCCACCCCCATGTCCGAGGAGATCAAGGTCTTCGCAACAATATTCCCCAAGGTAAGAATAGAGAAGACAAAGATTGTCGTCGTCCTCGGAGGAGGAGGAGGAGGAGGAGGAGGAGGAGGACGGCGACGAGTGTCGACGTTCCCGCTCCTCTTTTGATCCGCTCGGGAGTCGCAGGTGCTGACATCCATCCAGGACGACTGCCCTCTTACGTTTGTCGAGAGGAAATGAAGAATAGAAAAAGAATCACCTGAGGCCGCTTCAGCTCGCGAGATGCCAAGACACTGCGGGGAAAGGATGCGCCGCAGGATGCGGCATCCGTTTTGGTCAAGGACCGGGCGCATCCAGTAGAGTCAAGGGATCTGGCCGCACCATCAAACCATGAGCTATGACGACGAGAATTAAAAAAAAAACGACCAGCTAGCCGCCGCGCGACGGGGCTTGTTGATGAAGGAACGGGAGCAAGCAAAAAAAGAAAGGAGAGAGAGGAAGAGAAGAAAAGAGAAGAAAAGAGAAGATGTTTATTCTAATCATAATTGCCTTTTTATTGCTGTACATATATTCCTTCTTTTTCTTTTTCTTTTTCTTTTTCTTTTCCTTCCTCTTCTTCTTCACTTCTTTTTTCTAGTTACGATCATAAATCTTGTTCCTCAACCGTCGCTGGCTGGCCGGCTGGCTGTACACGCAGCTGAGTTGATTTAGTCGACCTGCGTCCCGGCTGCGGCTGAGGGACTCGGGGGAGGGATTGGCTAGAATACACAATAGACTGCGACAAAAAAGAAAACGTTTGATTGTTGCCAACTAGTTGGCATCAAAGGACCTTGAGGCCCGATGAGAGAGGTCTCACTGAAGAATGGTCTCTCATGGAGTGACTCGGTAACGCCGTTTTGATAATGGGAGACGAGAGGATGGAATCGCCGACGTCTCCGGGACCTTGAAGCTGGAAGTTGACGAATCCCAAGCTTCATGGTCGATGACAAAGCATGTCGTCACTGGAAGCTCTTTGCTCACGGACTCGCCTTGGACGTCAAGAACTCTCGGCATCTCACCCAGAAGAAACACCAAGAAAAAGAAACGCTCAACTCAGCAGGGCGGCAATCTATTCCTGCCTTCTTTTTTTGTTTTCTTCTTCTTCTTCTTCTTCTTCTTTTTCTGCTTCTTTTTTTTTTCTTCTTCTCTGTTTCCTTCTTCCTTTCCGCAAATTTGCCGCAGAAAAACTAACGAGACAATGGCATCCGCAATGGTGCCACGACGGGCCGCCCAGCGGCTTCTTCAGCTGCGGCGCGGCATCTCGACGCAGCGCAGCCCGCTTGCGGCAGCGGCCACGGCGGCATCCTTCCCAGCCGCAGCGGCGACAGCCTCATCATCGGCATCGGCATCGGCATCGGCATCGTCGCCGCTGAGGCTCCGCGGCCGCCTTGCGGTCGCGCAAACGGCCGCGCCGCTGCCGCTTGCGGGTCGGAGGATATGCGGCGCGGGCGGCGCGGCGCGGCGCTTCTCGAGCTCGAGCGGGCCTGGCAGCAAGGGCGAGGGTGATGCGCCGAGCAGTCGCGTCTGGAGTTTTGGCGAGATCAAGCAATTGGTCGAGAACCCGGACCCGAAGAACAATGTCGTCATCATTGGTGCGCCGCCCTGGTCTCCCCTTTCCGCTGCCCTATTACCTACTCATATACACACATACACTCTTTTCTCGTCGCCTCTTCCTGCGGCCCGCTTTGCGGCGTCGCGGCTGTTTGATCCATGCACTCGTACTACTCGCGCGTGTTGGTTCGTTGGGCCGCTGATGGGAGCTGACTCTGGGGAAAAAAAATTAACGAACCCTGCAGACGTCCGCGAGCCAGGCGAGCTGCTCGAGACGGGCAGGATACCGGGCGCCATCAACATCCCGATCACGACCGCCGTGCAGAGCTTCCACGTCTCGGACCAGGACTTCGAGGACATGTACGGGTTCCCGCGCCCGCCCAAGGACGCGAACCTGCTCTTCTACTGCAGGGCCGGCGTGAGGGCGCGGTCGGCCGCGGGCCTGGCGCAGCACGCGGGCTGGCTGAACGTGGGCGAATACCCGGGCAGCTGGCTGGATTGGGAGACGCATCAGGGGCCGGTCGAGAAGGTCTGAACTTGGGCCCGCGGCCATGTGTGGACAAAACATCTTCCTGCCAGAAATGAACGGGAGTTTGGGGTTTTGGCACCAGGACTCAGCACGGACAAGAAGGGGATTGAACACCAGGCCGGGTGGGCTTTTTGCAGCGGGAAAGTAACAATTGTCCCGTCCTGTTCTGGTATCAGAGCATTTGCTCCAAGAAAAGCACAGCACATTTTCCATGAAGATGACGCTTCGTCGTGCTGGAAGGTGACTAAAATTCGTCCTTTGGATGACGCCCTGCCATGCTCCTCTTGCCTACAGGAATCGGTAACACTGCATGAGAAAAACGAAGAAAAAAAAATCATGTACACACACAATCGATGAAAGAAGAGAGGGATAGCTCATCCGTCCGTCTTCCCGCTAGGACCCCCCTCACCCGGCGCCCTCGCGACAGGGCTGCCATGCGCAAAGAACAGAATCTTAATCGTCAATGCCAAGCCGGCGTGCAGGACGACGACGAGCACGAGGAGCACCTTGCTGGCCTGGCGATCCGTGGCGTTGAGGAGGGGCCACAGGTTGCGCACCAGGAACGCCACGGAGAGGCCAAACCCGACGCCGACAAAGACCCAGTTGAGGATGGAGATGGGCGACCAGCTGATGAGGGCCACGGGGATCCAGATGAGGTTGTTGTAGCCGTACAGGGCCCAGCACTCGAGCAGGTTGGCGGATTCGCCGCCAAAGTATCGGACGGCGAGGAACAATGCGATGGGAATGAAGATGGTGTAGCCGTATATCAGACCGGCGGCGCCTATCATCCAGATGATACGAAGTCAGTCTCCGGGGCAAACTGGATTCAAAGAGGGGGGGGGGGGGGG
>NQYQ01000004.1:1381197-1392555 GCA_003055925.1 Escovopsis sp. Ae720 | reverse complement strand
GGGGGGGGGGGGGGGGCTGCTGGGCAAAAGCTGAGGGGATCGCATGGAAGGGCATGGGCAACGTACCGCTCAGCAACTTGAAGTCGTACGCAAACGGGCCCTTGCCGGTCGACGCAAGGTACTGGCTGATGGTGCCGCCCAGGAAGAGGATCAGGATCACCGTCGTCGCGATCCAGAACGGGCCGTACAGGTCCGGGTTGCCCTCGAGCACGTCGAGGAAGTTGGCGCGCGGGTAGAGCGCGGCCCAGCAGCGCGAGAGCACGGCCGAGGTGTCGACGTCGAAGAACTGCGCGTAGAAGGACATGCTCCAGAGGTAGCGCTTCGAGGTCGGCGAGGACGACGGGGCCGTCGCCGGCGGCGGGAGCCCCGCGGAGGGCGCCTTGTGCCCGCGCGTGGACGAGGCCTCGTTGAAGGTGGAGGTGTGGAACTCGAGGCCCTCCTGGGGGTTGGTGTGTCCGAGGTCGCCCTGGAGATTATGATGCCCGCGTCAGTAGGGAGCTTTAGGCACTCGTTGAGGCGCCAAAGTGAAGCTGTCTCCGGCCCGCCGAGCTCGGCCTACCTCATCATCCACGTCCACCACGGCGTCGTACTCGGGCCTGGACATGGTGTGGTCCTGGCGGTCGCTCTTCTTTGCCCTGTGTCCGATCAAGTCGCTCGCAGTGTCCCGTCCGACGGATCTCCGAGGGTCGCGATCGCGAATGGCGGAGAGAGGTTGGTCACGAGTTCACGGAAGCCAATGCCATCGTCCTCGCAGTGACAGCTTGGTTCCAGGACAGGAACACGTACTCGTACGAGTACGGTTTTGGTATCGTAAAATCACGTGATGTCTCATCGTCACTCTGGCGGGGCGTTCCAAATCACGTGTCGCCTGCATGGAGATGGTTCATCGTCGGCCGAGGTCTGTGAACTCCCATATCTGACCTCATGGACGTCGACCTCCTCTGTCAGGCATCGCGATCGCTTATCGGTATATCATGTTTTGATGCTCCACTACAAATCACCAGGAGCAGAGCTCCGTCGCATGTGGGAAACCTCAAGTAATGGTGCTGACTTTGATTGACTTCAAGGGGCTACCTTGCGTGTGGCCCAATATTTCTAGGGAGTTTCCTCCCGTCCAACCAGACCCCATCCCAGGGCGATCCCCCGGCTGCAAAGTACAAAGAATGAAATTGGTATTCTCTCCTCCACCGCGAGTGTCTTGGCGGACAGGCGTCAAAACGTTCCGTCATGGAAAAATGGGTCATGAAGACATCGTCAGGCATCGAAGAGATGTATTGTCCCTGAACCCGGTGCTAGTGTGTAGAAACAAAGCCAGACTCTAAAACCATAAGGAGCACCTCTGTCCATGCCACCCATAATGCCAGAATGCCAGAAACCAGACGCCACATCCAGGATGAAATAATTTATTTGAGCTTCTTCTTGGGTCGGAGCTGGTTGGTGTGGCCGCACTTCTTCTTGCGGCAGTTGGTGGCACGGGGGGGGAGACGGGCCTGGTGAGGGGGGAACAACCCAACGGTCAGCGCTTGTCGATCGACTCCGGCTCGCTTGTGTCGCGAGCAGAGAACCCGGAAAGAAAAAAATAGCAAAATGAACAAGGCGCAACGTACGTAGCACTTGCGGCAGATCATCTTGTCGCAGTTGAACTTGGAGGCAAGAGCCTTCAGGGAGGGCTCAATGATACCACCACGGAGGCGGAGGACCAGGTGGAGGGTGGACTCCTATAACACGCGCAAAAATATCCCGTCAGTATTCCCGCTCGTCCAGACATGGGCGTTTCGCCGTCGTCGCGACCAAAAGGGAGGGAGATGGCTCATCGCTCATCGTCCATCGCGCACCTTCTGGATGTTGTAGTCGGAGAGGGTTCGGCCATCCTCGAGCTGCTTGCCGGCGAAGATCAATCGCTGCTGGTCGGGGGGGATGCCCTCCTTGTCCTGGATCTTGGACTTGACATTGTCGATCGTGTCCGAGGACTCGACCTCGAGGGTAATGGTCTTACCCGTGAGGGTCTTCACGAAACTGGCGCGGGCGGGTTAGCACGGGATCGCTCGGGGACTCGATTTCTGGTGTGGTAATTCGGCGGCTCTGCGAGGTCTTACATCTGCACTGCTTTCTGTCAGTCGTTCGCTCCATGGCAAAAACGAAACGGGTAGCTGTCGCGAAATGACGTGACTTACTCTTGATTGATTTTGGTGATGCTGACGATGTGAAGAATTCAATGGCCGAACTTGCGTGCAAGTTTGGTGGGGCGAAAAAGTCCAAAGTTCCAAGCCAACCGGGAAGCCCTAGGGCAGGTGCTGAGTCACGTGAGTCCGCGAGTTTCGCGATCTCTCTTGTGCCGGCTTCGCTTACGCACGGGGCAGCGCATCGGCAGGCGAAGTTTGCAGTCGGTACCTGTTAATGTACTTTGTACTCGCACTACGGAGTACCTCTGTCAGACTCGGAGCCTGTTCCCGTCTCGATGCCCCGAGTTGGTCGAAAAGGGGCTTCCTCATGAACACACGCTATGGTGACCTGAATCCTCGCACTACCCCTGGTGCACTCCTCTACGCATTCTTGTCGAAGTCCTGAGCTGGAACCGTTTACTATGGCAATGATGATCTTCATTCATGTACATTGTGGGGGCACTCTGCGCGCTAGAGCAATGCTTGGGGCCTCTTAATGGGCGCTCTGCCATGCGAGAATGGCTCGCTCGACCCTGTAGACGGCGTCAAGCATGGTCTGGAGAGAGACACCGGCGACCTCACTTGCAGAGGCGTAGAACCCTGCGGCGCTTTCGTTCATCTGTTCAACATTGCGGTAGGCCTCGTATGCCTCTTTCTTGGCCTCGGACAAAGTCGTTGAAGTGGCCGTGTCCTGTGGGGGTCCCAAAGCCTCTCTCTGAACGTTTCGAGCCACGTCCTCGAGGTGCTCGGCTGAGATATCAGGTGTATTGCTCGCGACAGGGACGTCTGCCGTTGGAAAGAAGCTTGTGATTGGGTTTTCATCTGATATGATTAGCTTCACCGTGTGAAGAGAAAAGAGACCCATAGAGGAAGTCCAACATACTCTTTCGATCAATGAGGCCAGAGACGCGAGCAAAGTAGGCGTCGAGCTCTTCGTTGTTCATGGCGGCGACCTGACCAGCCGTGAGCTCATCGAATCTGGCCTCCTCATTGAACCTATCAAGCTGGGTCTGGTGAAGGATTGCCGCCTTGTTGAGACCCCATTTCCTCCAATCAAAACATGGGAGGCGGACGGCGTCGTCCAGCCGAAGCGGGGAATCGGACGAGTCGAAGGGGAAACAAAGTTTGGTGGCTACCACCAAGAGGGCCATCAAGCGAGTCTCTGGATGGTCGAGACGCTGGTTCGCTCGTCTCTCGACTGGGAACGAGTACTGGAAGCCGAGTAGTTCAGAGAGCTTCCGAGCAATGAAAACAGGCTCGACTATTGATGGACATCAGTCTCTGCATGTCTTTGGGTAACAAACAAGGACGACTCACCAGGCAATCCTAGTGTCTTTGCAGACTGGACAAGCATTGGTATGTGGTTGAGCTCAGGGAAGCTCATGCCGTAGTTGAATTGATACGAGAGGATCAGATCGGCAGTGACCCTGTACAGCGTATCGCCGTGGAGGAAAGACCTGGCGGGGAGCTTCAGGGCGCGAATGTACGGCACGGGCAACCTTGTTTGCATCTCTGGCGGCAAGTCGAAATACTAATCACACACGATATTAGCCAATCGATGAAGGCAGAGGCGCAGGCAGCGGACTGTACTTGCAGCTCTCTTGTATGGGAGATTGCCATCGTTGGCCCACCGGAGGATCTCACCAAGACGAGTCGGTATCCTCAAGACCACACATCCCAGGTAACACAGGGAGAGGGTCTCCGAGATCCTCGGCGCCGGCCAGCGCACCCCAAGGCTCGGATCCCAGTCCTGCCATCTGGACTGCTGGGGCAGCGTCTTCTGGTTCTCAGCGGGGGGAGGCGAGCTCGGCGCGGAGCTGAAGAAGACGAGCTCGTCCGCCTCCGGATGGCTCTCGGGGATCGAGTTTGAGCCCCTAATGCGCAGGTCCCACAGGTCGCGGACGACCGTCTCCAGCTCCTCCCTATGGCCCCTGGCGTTGACGAGCCACTGCACCTGGCTCCTGATGATGAGCTGGACCGCCTCGAGATAGAGGTCCCTCCCGGCCTGGCCGCTGAGCTTGGGTGTGTCGCTGAGCCTCTCCTTGGTCTCCTTCTGGCGCCGGCTCACGGTGCCTTGCTTGCCGACGTCATCTTCGTCGCCGACGTCAAATTGGACAAATCCCTGGGCCGGGTCAGCTCTCACTCTCTGATCTGGGAGCCTTAGGTTTCCGCGCGGGTTGAGATTGAGAGACACGCACCTCGACCTGATGGCCCCTTGAGCAGAACCTCAGACCGTCCTGCAAATACCATCTTTGACTGCCGCACTCGGGACACCTCTCGCCGCGGGGCATCCGCTGAAGATCCTGCGGTCCGTTCATGATGGGCGCCGAGGGGACATTTCCAGGGCGATGGAACAAACGCTGTTCCTTCTCGCGATGAAATGGGAGAGGGGGCACGGGGCGCGAAGAGCGCGCCTAAGAATCGGAGTGAACGTGGTCGAGGGTGAATGAGTCCAACTTCCGATCTCCTCAAATGTTTGCGATGGAAGTTCAAGTTGAAGTGAGTCGGCTGTGGGGAAAATCTCGAGGAACGGATGGATGCTACCGATCTGTACCGCAAACGCGTCACGCGCCGCATACTAAAGCAGAGGTACCAGAAGTTAGTACGCTACATCGAGCTAGAAACTCATCCGATGTCCTGCAGCGTCCCTCATTAGTACGGAGCACTAGTAGTAGTAGTAGTAGTAGTAGTAGTAGTAGTAGTAGTAGTAGTAGGTAGTACGAGTACGCTCCAACATCGTGGTGAGAGCAGATTTTAGATCAACGAAACTGCACGGATCTTCTTCTCCATTCTTTCGAGCTCTCTTGATACGGTCCTGTCGTGCCTTTGGGGTCTCGAACATGATCCATCTCGTCGATCCACTCCGAGTCCATCGTGTACAAATTAGTACTCTCACAGACGAAGTTCCGCTCAACTCATCGAACAACTTAGGTCAGTGAGGCTTCGGCCAAGGAGCCATGAAACCATTCACAGATCATCGGCAGCAAGAACACTTTTTTTTGAACCATTCCTCTGAGTCTACCCAGCTGAGTTCTCTTGAGATTCATTTCATGCCCAACCAGCTACGTACGCCATTCCATATCGATCCTGTACACTCCGCTGTTGGTAGAAACAAATATATCATAACTCAACATCGAGAGCGAGCTCATCGAGGCATCCAGCCTCGTGGTAAAATCAAGGTCATCCAGTTGCTACGCGCAACTACCCATCGTGTTACGCCGATTCTTTCTTGTCGAGACATATGTGTGTTGGTCGTCCGGGGGCAGGCCAAAGAATAGGGCCCGCTCATTGACCTTGTTTGTGCAAATGGCGGAAAGCTCGTCCAGAGACTGCAGAAATTCGTTCCCAACTCCATGAGACTGCAGCATCTAGTCCTTCTGGGCGGCCTCCTTGTGGGACAGGGGGACCTCCTCACCTACAGCAGAGGTGACGGTGATGACTGACACCAGAATCAGTAAAAAGAACCAGAAAGGCCAGACGCAATGCCTGGAGTGGCGATAAATCCGAGAGGGAAGTGGGAAAGGGGGGGGGGGGGGGACTCACTGAGCTCCTTGCCCTCCTCGAAGCCCTCCTCGATCTGCCTGCCGAGCTCGCCCTCGGGGAGCTTGACATCGGCCTTCTCGGAACCATCCTCGTTCATGAGAATGAGGTAACCGTCCTCGATGTTGATCTGGTGCAAGAGTCAACCACATGAACCTCTCCTTTCGTCGACTTGGCTCGGAGCGCCTGGAGCAAGCTTGTTGCCCAGGGAAGCGCGGCTACCTACCAGAGGGTATTCCTTTCGGGTGACAACGGGGACGTCCATGTTGTGGGTGGAAGGGCAGAGATCTTCGTATTTCTTGTTGGTGAAGATGTCGAGGGCGACCAGGTGGACCTTGGCGTGACCATGCTTTCCAGTCTTGGAGGTGGACATGTCGACGATCCTGCAAGGGCGTCCCTTGATCATGACGTGACCGTTCTTGCGCAGAGCAGAGCACTGCATGGGGAAGGTCTTGGACGCGCCGGCGTCGGCGGGACCATCGAAGTTCTCCTAGAGAAGAAGACTTTGGGTCAGTCATGATTTTCCATGGAATTCAGGCACGAAGACGACGATGCCAGATGATGCAATACGCCGGGCAACGAGGAAATCCATCACTGGCGGCCCTCCCTCCTCCCCGGGCGGTAAAATTGGTAATGGCATGGACCGGTCGCTCGCATGGACAAACAAAACCGGTAGCCCGAAATTGATGATAACTTGAGCCGTGCAGAGGATGAACAATGTGATAGGAAAAGCCCAAAGTTTTGATCGCATGTGGGGTGTCGCTTCGTTAAGGAGGATCAAGAGAATGCGGGGCGTGAGGTCTGTTTGCAAGCCCAAGACCTCGCGTCTTGAGATAGAGAGCGGGCAGGAAGGAAAAACAAGCAGAGCATTACCTCGTCAGCCATGGTGATGATTTCGAGCGAAGACCGGGAAAATGATGCAGAGAAGGAGAGGGGAAACGTCAAGAGGAGAGTCTCTGCAGCCGGAGGGTGTAGGTAGCAGAGAGGTTGAGGAGAGCGAGAGAAAAAGAGAGGAAGTGGGAAAAAGACTGGAAGAGCAAAAGCGTGTGGACTGAGAGGGGACAAGTAGTTGGGCGTGTCGCCCGAATTTTTTTTTTCTCGTCAACTTCTGTGTGATTGGGCCCTTGCGTAGCGCTGTGGGACGAACGGGTGATGGAAGTACTCGCGAGCACTGACTCGAGAGATTAGTACATCCAGCCTTTGGCGGGGTGTACAGTAGAAGTACCTCTACGCCGGACTTGACTTGACTCCGAGAGTTCGTACAGATCTTACCTACGGTATCTACAGTGCCTCTACTCCGTACAGTGGTACGGAGTACCGGAACTCGTAAGGTATACTCCTTAGCACAGGTACCTATCCGACTCAGACCCGGGAGCGACCGCCTCTGGCACAGCCTTCCAGAGTCATTTGCAACGCTTGGAGTTGCACGTTCGAGACCTCAGGCCATCATGCAAGAACCTCGCCCGCTTGTCGCTTGCGGGAGTGTCGTCAATGTGGAATCTACTCAGTATGAGAGTTTTGCCGATGAAATGCGCTGGGCTGGCTCTACGGAGTAGACCTGGCAGTGTTCCATTCCAGGTCAGGACCACAGGAGTTGAGACTGATTGATGGATCTATTACCGGTACGAGTACCTGTAGATTGATCAGTGCAAATGCTCCAGCTCCACAACCGCAGCAGGCTGGTGTTCCATCCCGCCTTGGACACGACTCGTGCGGGGACACTGCAGTCCGGCGTTCATCCAAGATAGAGCACGGTACTCCGTACTCCGCAGTTACATTTTTCGTACGGAGTACTCGTACCGGAGGTACCGGCAGTACAGGCATGGCAGTCACTCCGTACTACTACTACTAACCTACCAGTACTAGGTACCTAGTAGCAGTTAGTACTACTACCTGTACGGAGTACCTAGTACCTAGCCAGATCCCCGTTTCTGCCAGCACGGAGTACCGGGACGCAAGGCTCCAGACTCCCGAGTCTCGGCTGCGTTGAATTTGTGTGCGGCACTCCAAACCCATTAAAGCGACCAGATCTGTACCTCGCAATGTGTGTGCGGTTCCGCCTTGATAGGGGTAGATCCTTGGTTCCCCGCTTCAATGAAGAAGTTCAAATCTCCAGTCCTGCTGTCCTAGAGGTCGAGCCCATCAGCCGCTGGAATCGCATTGACAGATGCGCACAGATTTCTTTTTCGGCTAAAGCCTGCCATCAGTCAAATGCCCGCGGGGTACTACGGAGTAGTACGAGCACGGAGGAGTAGTACAGGTACTCGTAGACTGGATGTCTGGCGGGGTCCTTGACTTCAAATCGACGGCCTCGCGGACAATTTCATGTCTGACAGCAGAACCAAGAGGTACATCCATCACCGGAATTCAGACGGACACTGTTACAGGTATTCGCCAGATTAATGCAAGGGAGAAATCATCCGACGCCCCAGTGCTCGATTCATTGATGGCATCATCGGACTCGGTCCCTCCAGCAACCTGTTCTCACGACTCGCTGCTTACATGTACCTCTCCGTACAGGTACATGTAGTGCGGAGTAATACTACTAGTAAGACTTGGGCACAAGGAGGTACTACTAGCGGTACTGACTAGGTAGTAGTACTAAGTGCCCACTACGGAGTGCCTCGTTCTACTACTTAGTAGGTAGACGGAATACTGACGATACGAGTACAGTGCATCTACAACATCAAGACACACTGTCCCCAAGACCCCCTCTCACCACGAGCCGATCCTGCGTCGAGCTCAAATCAATGAAATCGATCTCAGCTCGGCACCTCCAACAAATGTCCGGCGACGCAAAGGCCTGCCGGTACCTGTAACTATCGAGACTCAGCACTCCGTAGTACGGAGTACTACCTAGTCATCGGGGAGAAGCACCTGGCGCTTCGTCCAATCATGCAGGTTTTCCGGCTGATCATTCTGGGTGTCTGCCGCAAGGAGGTGGGTAGACCTCCTGGCTGGAGCCTCCAAAGTAAAGAATACCTCAGCCTTAGGTGTAGCCTACCAGGTTCAAGACGTACAGAGGACTTGAATCTTCAAGGCACGCGCTGCTGACATGCACTGCGGGAAGCGGCGAAGCGCATCCACAGCTCCAGCATCGACATGCACGTTGCTTCAAGCTGTCATCTTGCATTGATCAATTGATCAATGTCCATCATCCACTTGCCCACTGCCTGCTCCCGGGATCCGCCTCCTTCCATCACGGGCTTCAGCAACGACCAGGCCAGCATCACCCGTCGCCTCCTCCCATGATGTCGGGAATCCCCTCGCCCTCCTCTTCTGGTACATGAACCGACAGGTCGAAGCGAGGGCCTACCTGCGCTTGCACACACCATGTGGCTCGATCGCCTTGCTGGAAGCCAGCCGAACGCGCCCGGGCCTGCATCCCCTCAAGTCACGAGCAGACAGCATTCTCCAGTTCCCAATCGACGGACACCCGGAAACCTCAGTCCCTACACGACCTCGCAGCGTCAGGGCCAGCAGACCGCCGTTCCCCGGGCATCGACCCACGCCGCGACCTCCAATGAGCCGGCCCCGTCCATGCTGGCGCGCAAGCCCAATGGATCAGGACTCAGGCACACCTCACCACCTTCAGAGCGCACAATTGACGCCCTGGAGACCCTCGAGAAGCTCCTGGCGTCGGACGGCAAGGTCGGAGAGGGATCCCGCGATCCGTCGGGCACTCCCATCACCGAAGATGACATCAAGCTAGATGCCGTGTTCCATGGCCTGTCTTTGAGGGAACTGGCAGCCTCCGAGACGAATGGTGACGCCGATTCGTCCTCACGATCCCCTCAGACGCTGGAAGAATGTCCGTCCTCGCGCCCATGCGCTCTCGGATTCCCCTGCCCCCGGTTGCCGGCCGTCGCGTGACTGACACTCCTTCTCGACAGATGAGAAAGACAAGTCCAAATTCGTGGATCTCCACCGTTCCATCAGCGCGTGCGACGATGTGTTGAACTCGGTCGAAATTAACCTCACAAACTTTCGCAATGATCTATCGACCGTATCAGCCGACATCGAGTCCCTGCAGGTGCGCTCGAGCATGCTGACCCGAAGACTGGAGAACCGAAAGGCTGTCGAGAAGGCACTCGGCCCCCTGGTCGAGGAGCTCAGCGTGTCACCGGATGCCATCTCGAGGATCACGACGGGCGCAATCGACGAGACATGGCCCAAGATGCTCAACGACCTGGACAAGAGGGCTTCCGCGCACCAAAAGAGGTCCAGTACCCAACAGAGCAAGGCAAACGAGGAATTGGGCCCCATCTTGGAGAAGCTGATCCTCAAGGTACCGTCACCATCGCGCCGTGTTTTTGCTGTTGGCCAAACGGGCTCCCTAACCACTCTATCGTATAGGCTGTTGAGCGCATTCGCGATTTCCTTGTCGCCCAGATCAAAGCTCTCCGGTCGCCTCACATCAACGCCCAAATCATACAGCAACAGACTTTCCTCAAATTCAAGGATCTCTACCTGTTCCTGCACAAGCACCATGCGACCCTAGCGGAGGAGATCTCGCTGGCCTACATGAACACGATGCGCTGGTACTACGTGAATCAGTTCGGTCGCTACGAGAGGGCTTTGGCCAGGCTCAAGCTCCACATCCTCGACAAGAACGACGTCCTCGGCCACGAAGAAGGCACGAGGAAGGCCGCCGTCCTATCGAGCACGCGCGTGACCGGTCCGCCCCACGACGCCTTCAACCTCGGCCGCCGAATCGACATGCTCAGATCCCAAAACTCTTCCGCAATATCATCCTACCTGGCCGAGGAGGACCAGTCGACACACTACCTCGAGGTCCCCTTTCGAAACTTCAACCTAGCGCTCATCGACAACGCCACGGCCGAGTATACCTTTCTGGCGACCTATTTCTCCCCAGCTTTATCCTACTCCCAGATCTCCAAGAACTTCAACTACATATTCGAGCCGACCTTCGAAATCGGCCGCGCGCTGTCCAAGACGCTCGTGAGCGACACCTTCGACACGCTGGGGCTCCTCCTCTGCATCCGGCTCAACCAGAATTTCGCCTTCGACCTCCAGAGGCGCAAAGTGCCCGCCGTGGACGGCTACATCAACGCCATGAACATGCTGCTGTGGCCGAGGCTCCAGGTCATCATGGACCGTCACTGCGAGTCCGTCCGGCAGCTCGCCGCTGGCGGAACAAAACCGGGATGGTCCACCGGCGACCAGGTCAAGCTATCCATGGCGCCGCATATGGTGACACAGAGATTCGCGCAGCTGCTGCACGGACTCCTGACCCTAAGTACCGAGGCCGGGGACGACGAGCCCGTCGTGGCCAGCCTCTGGAGGCTGCAGGCCGAGGTGGAGGCGTTCCTCGTACGGCAGAGCCGCGTGTTCGGGTCCGATACGCGGAAGAGCAGCCGATTTCTGTACAACAACTACTCCCTCATTCTGACAATCATCGGCGATGCCACCGGGAAGCTGGCGGTGGAGCAGCAGGAGCACTTTGACGACCTAAAAAAGCAGCACCAAGAGGGATCATAGAACGATCATGGAAATGGGTCGATCATGCAGCGGACATTGAGGAAAAGGGTCAACTACGGTCGCGAGCCTGAGTGTCGACCGGCTCTCGCTGGTCCTTGAAGAAAGGCGTTGAAGAATTTCGGAAAAAGGGGGCTTCGGGGGGGGGGGGGGGGGG
>NQYQ01000004.1:1364949-1381185 GCA_003055925.1 Escovopsis sp. Ae720 | reverse complement strand
GGGGGGGGGGGAGAGCAGGTTTTAACGCAGACATGAGTTACGATTTGAAGGCGATGTTTACATACTATCATACATTATTACCACAACTTACTAGGCCTGTATTTATCTTACGGACAGGGCGAGCAATGAATGATCAAGCTTGATACACGGATTTGGACGTGTAAAGTTTCGAGAAAGGACGAAGAGGTCCCTGTACGCGTGCATGCGCATTACATCGAGTTTCCCCCCATGATTTGTGATCACAATCCCCTCCAAACGAACGAGAAGAAGCCCATGATGGAGTGAAGAGTCGAGGGGTTGCGCTTGAGGTGCACGGCGATGCACCCAACGACAACGGCCATGGCAAACATGCTCGCTGGCCTGCGGTACGCCCAGGCCGTTGCCCTGATCCTCCCCTGCACCTCCTGCCAGTGGACTTCCCGGGCCTGCCTGTCAAAGAAGCGGTGGCCGTCGTCGAGCGTCTGCTTGGCGCAGGCGTCGAGGTCGCGGGCCGTCTTGAGCACGCTGGCGCCGGAGATGCGCCGCCACGACGGGAGCCTCTCGGGCGGGAAGCGCTCGTACAGGCCGACGGCCTTCTTGACGAGGGCGTCGAGGTCCATGCTCTTGGGGACCCTACCGAGGATGACCTGCAGCATGTCGTGCTCGTCGATGTCGAGGATCTCGTCCCTGCGGTCCATGACGATCTGTGCGAACATGTAGATGGTGAAGACGGGCTCGCGGGCGAGGATGACGTCGAACATGCGGGCGATGTCGTGGTAGCCCTCGATGTTGTGGGAGTACATGGTCAGGGTGCCGGCGAGGGCGTAGTAGGGCTCGATACCGGCGACGTGGCGGCGCAGCTCCGGGTCGCTGAGGGCGAGGACGTCGGGGAGCAGCCTCAGCTGGGCGGTGGTGGGGGTGAGGCTGGGCAGCATGAAGTCGCGGATCCGCAGGACCGAGAGCCGGGAGACGGCGCGCGCGCGCAGGTCCGGCCGCAGGACGAGCAGGAAGACCTGGCAGATGTCATGGTAGCCCTGGAAGTAGCAGAGGTAGGGGTTTCGGCGCAGGACCTCGCCGATGAGGCTCGACAGCTCCTTTTTGCGCCTGCTGATCTCGGCGTCGGATCGGTCTGGATGGGGGAAACGGGGAGAGGGTTAGCGAGGTGTCAGGTCGGGGACATAGCTGTGTCTCCAGTCGTCCGGGGGGGGACGGTGCGGCGAGCACCGCGGGCGACTGAGAACTCGGGTTTTGGATCGGGCATACCGTCGGGGTAGTTGACAAAGGACCGGTTGACGTCGAGCTGGACCTGGTCCTCGTCCCGGTGCCGCGGGAGGCGCCGCCAGTCACTGCCGGTGGGTTTGCCGCTGCTCTCGTCGGCATCGGCATCGGCATCGGCTGCCCCGTTGCACTCTTCCGACTGCGAAGGGGGGAGACCGAGCAAGATGGGCCCTGCACCACGGGAGTTGAGCGTTGTGAGCAGAGGTTCGCCGTTGTCCTTGGGGAGAAGTCCACTCACAGACCAGTTGCCGAAGGTCATCGGCGAGGAAGCCTCCGCTGCTCTGGGCGAGACGCCTCAGGCGGGCGGTGTCGTTCCATTTGCAGGCATCGAGAATGTCATTCGTCTTCTGAATGATGGCGGGGCTAGGGTCCGGGTCATCGACGAGGTCGGGCTTGATCTCGGCATCGCCATCGAGGCCGGCTGCTTCGAGAGACTCCTTTTCCAGGTCCATGGGACCGGATAGTATCAGGGTGAGAATAGAAGACAGGGTCTGGGAGCTAGCATTGCGTCGCGGAGAGATCAGTACGGGGGCCAGGGATCGGTAGTTGGTGGCCGCCCCATGATGGGAGTGGTTGGGTCTCAAGTGGAGGTTTGGCGATGCAGCTGCAGCGTCGAGCTTGAAGGTTCCATCTTGTACATCAGCGTCTGCCATGTGCGGACATGACTTCAATTTCCAGGAAGCACGACCGCTGGGGGAGGCGCTGTAAGCGCTGTATTGATTGATGGATGCATTGACGTACATATGTATTGAACCTGGAGCTCGCCGCGTCTGCTAAGCGACATTGATACAGGGTAGGCTCGTTCTTGGGCAGAGAGCACTGCATCACATCAATTCTAATAACGATTGCACGATGGAAGGAATGTCCGGATGAAGGAGCGCGGTCCTGCCCTCTCGATGCTCCAACGTCGTAATCGTTTTTTCCCTTGGGCGGCTTCCCCATCTCGACTCCATCAACTCCATCAAATTCACAAAAAGACACTTCCCTTTACCTGTAGGAGAGGCCGCGCAGCTCTCTTCCTTGTCTATCGACCGAGCTTCATCCTCCATCGCCCGAGCACAGTTATCGACATGAACGTCTAGACAGCCCGCCTGCCAGGTCTTCTTGGATTTCAACCCTCGGGCGAGTCTCGCAACGCCGTGGCCGCTACCAGTTAGTAGTAAGTGGCGCGCCCAAGGTCTGCGGTTGTCTGCTGCCTCGAGTCTCCCATCGTTGACGGGCCAGCCTGATAAGGTCTTCCCTTTCTGTGATACCGTCGAGCGGCTTGCTATGCGCCCAGCAGTGACGCCGCTTGACTTCACGTGCGACGAGAAGATGCTCTTTGGCGCTGGCCTCTCCATCTCTCTGAAACTGCGTGGTCTGACATCTCTCTCGAGGTAGTGTAGCCGTGGCGTTTGCGGCCCCTTGAGGAGAGGCGCTTCATCCCTCCCTCATCCGCCTCACCTGGTCGGATCGTCGTGATTAGCTTCACACATTCACACTGTCGCTAGGATGACAGCATGGCGTTCCAAACGAGCATCTTCAGAGATGGCGAGTGGGTCACGGAGACCGTGAACCTCCAGGCCGCCCTCAAAGCGTCCGCTTCGACAAAGGCCGCCTCTGACCCTCGGGCCGAGCCTCCTGTCTGCGGCATCCTCTCCCAGACCATAGCGGAGAGCCCAGTTGTTCGTTGGGTGCTCCCAGTCAGGCTGCGATCCAGGGAGCACAACGACATCGCCTTCATCGGAGTAAGTGTTTTCTCTTCGTCCCTCCAGGAGATGAGGACCTGCTCATTCCTTTCTCGGGATACCCATCGTTGTATCCTGTCAAAATTACGTTCCTCTCAGACTGACAATTCAATCAGAGCTCCTTTATCCAAATCAGTGAACTGCAAAAGGACGGCCAAGTCCGCGATGTACTGAGAATCAACAGCCTCGGCTCCAGGATCCGAAATGCCATCGTCATCGGCGATTCCTGGGAGTATGGCCCCGACGACGACGGCACGGGGACCAACGGGTCATCAAACAGACGTCTGGCTCTGCTCCAAAGCTCCTCCGCCAAGGACGACAGTTTCCGCCCTCGCACCATCCCCGGGCCTCTCCCCCCGCAGCGACTCGCCTGCATGCTGGAGTCGGGCCAGCTCGTCTTCCTCTTCATCAAGACGCTGCCCAATGGCTCTTTGGAGTTCTCCATCGCCAAGTACGAGAGCCCAGCGGTGCTCAGGTATATCGGGTACCATCTAATCGGTGATCCGTCTTCTCGATACATCGCTGCTGCCTCGCCTGACGGTATGTTGGTTGTCTACGAGCTTGAGTCATTGGCAAACCTCAATGGCCAATACATGCGGGGGGAGGCTCTTCGTCCCGTCAGGTCCGTTCGCGTGCGGATGATCAGGGCTGTCGTCCATAGAATGGAGTTCCTCTTCCCACGCCCCCAGGATGAGTTTCACATTATCCTGGTCATGATCGTGGTTCGTAGGGAGGGGAACAGCCCAACCGCGGTCTCGCGGCTCCTCACGTATGAATGGGAGGCTGGCGACGATTTGCAAACGGTCTTTGCTCCCGAGAAAAGGGGGCATCGCCTTCCGCCAGAGTATCAAATGCCCACCCTCTTGATCCCCATCAGATTCAACACTGCCTTCTTCGCGATTTCCGCATACTTTATTGGCGTCGTCAAATGCGCCCTCGCGGGCTCCCTTCAGTTCGATTCGCTGCCACTGCAGAGCTGGCCGCCCACAAGACTTCACTACGGAGGCCATGAACCGCTCTGGACCGCCTGGGCCCGCCCCTTTCGGACCCGGAAATACTTCGAGAAGACTGATGTGATTTACCTGGCTCGCGAAGACGGCGCCGTCATCCATCTCGAAATAGACGCAACCGAAATGATGCCATCCGTTACAGGTGGCTGGTCCTTCCAGACAAATATCGACAGAGCCTTCACCACAGCATACGACATTTTCTCCGACGTCCTCATCATTGGAGGCGACGCTGGACCGGGTGGTATATGGAAGGTGTGTTCACCAAGCAAAGTCCCCATGATGAGCTAATCGTTGTTGACATCTTGAATGGGGGTAAGTTGGCAGCCAGATCAGAGCCCGAGCAGGTCAACTCCCTGCCCAACTGGGCCCCAGTCGTCGATCTCGTGGCGGCGAATGAGAACACAGCCCGGACCTCGGGTCTTGGCTCTCATACCACCGAGCTTCCAACGGGTCGGGAACGGCGTGGGCACTTGCCGGCCCATCTGCGCAAACCAGATGATATCTTCAGCGCTTCGGGCAGGGGATTGAGGGGAAACATCGCGCAATGGCGATGGGGCATCCAGGCGCGCATCGGTCTAGACATCGAGCTCAGCGAACCTGCCCGGCAGGCCTGGGCCTTTACTGTCGACTCCAACAACGGCAGGACCTTATATGGCCTCTTGGCGCTGCCGGCTGCTTCCTCGGTACTGCAATTTCGGGAAGACCTTGGGGAAATCGAAGACCTTCCCCCAGAGAGGACCTCGTTCGATCTCACATCGCGTACGCTTCACGCCACCCAGGTCTCCAATACCATCATTCAGGTCACCGAGACCTCGATCAGCGTGGTCACGCCGACAGAAACGTGAGTGTAGCAATTTTGCTGACGATATTATGATGAATACGATCGAGCATCACTGCTGACTCTGCTGCTGCAGAAGCTCAAGGTGCTTGTTTGAGGAGGCACTCGATTCCGCCGGCTTTGTAGCGGAGCATGCCTTTTGCATGGGCAGCACCATTGCCCTTTCTAGGTACAGGAACGAGGGGTCAGAGTTGCACATATTGCAAGCAGAGGGGATGAACATCTCAAGATTGAGCAATTGGGGAGCTAAAGGGGCAGTGACCTGCCTCTCGATGTTTACGGCAGCGACTGGCCAATATCTCGTAGCTGCCTCGATGGACGATGAGATTCCCTGGGTGACAATCTATTCTCTGTCTGGAAACGTCATCATACAGCGGGCGGTCCGCATGACTCAGGGTAAGTATTGACCTTTGCTTGCCTTGTCATAGTCCTTCTTTTGTGGTGTCTTGCGGCGTGCCGGGCCCCGCCTCATTGAATGTCAGTGGCTGACGAGCTGTTTTTTTTTTTTGGAACAGGAGAACGTCATGATGCACCCCAGCTCGAGGCGCTCACCAGTATTGTCGTCTTCTGCCTAGGGACAGAAGGAGTCGCTCTTGTCCTCGGTAGTCGATGTGGCCATCTCGTTACCGCGGTCGTCGGCAAGGATCCGCTTGATGGAGTCAAATGGAACCAGGAAGGTGTTGGAGTGGCACGCGCAGATGTCTTTCCTGCCTCTGGTCGCTTCTGGAACCCATCGACCGTCCTCGTGTGCTGCGACGACAGCCTCATCTTGATGACCGACTTCTCTCTTGAGGATGGCAAGTTCAACAGACGTCATTACATCTTTCCCGTTGACCTGAACGAGACGTCCCTCCCTTCACCGGCCATTCATTCCGTTTTTCACATTCCGCAGAGCCTATCTGGAGATATTCAAGAGACGTCTCTCATGATTCTCTCTGGGCCCAAGTTGCTGCTCGCCAACGTCGGCGATCAGGAGGGCCTCGTACCGAGAACACTGCCTCTCGCTGGCACGCCGACAAAACTGATCTACTCCCAAACGTTGCGATGCCTAGTGGTTGCACTGCTTGTCGAGGACAGGCCAACCCTTGCTTTCATCGACCCGAAGACAGGGCTGGACATATCCGTTCCCGCAGATCGGACCAGGAAAGCCAGGCCATTCATTTCTGGGCTTGGTCAACCCGGGGACAAAATCTACGGACTCTACGAGTGGCAATACGTGAAAGACGGCTCAACGTTCCGTTTCATCCTAGTCACCACTAAGAGTGGGAACCTCATCATCGTCTCGGCAGAAGCCACGACGGATTGGCAAGGGGGGAGAAAAATCCATTACTGGACCAAGTACAAGAAGAAGTTTGAGAAGCCAATCTACTCCATTGTGGGCGATCCGGAGGGCCTTCTCTACTGCGTCGACACGACCATTCACTGGGACGTCCTTGACCTCACGGAAAAGAAGCTGCGAGGGGTGAGGAGCGTCAAGATCGACTCGCCCGCCACTTCGTTACAGGTTGTCAAGGGGAAAGTACTTGCTCTGACGACGCTGCACTCCTTGCTCGTCATAGATCACCCCAAGGACTCAGACGCAGAACCTACTAGTTTCGCCCACTCGGATCAGGTTTCCCGGAGGACCATTCACATGATTGATGTTGGCGATCCGGCGGATGGTCTAGGCCATTGGCCACTGAACCTGATATCGGAGCAGTTTGACGGTGTCGTTGGCATCTGGATCCCATGGGGACAGCAGAACAAGGAGCTTGAGATTGTCTTCGAGGCTGACCTGGCCTTTTCCGTCAGGAGGTTCCTGCGAGCACGGATTAGGCCCCCGTGGCATTGCGGCGGGCCGCAAGAGCGTTTCGGAACCATCCCGACGGATGCCAGCGGTTCCGATCTCATTGGGGTCGGCATCTGCGGCTCCATGGCACGGTTCCGTCTGCTGAGTCTTCCTCTCTGGAGGGTATTGAGCATGATAGAGCACCTGGCCCGAGGCGTCGGCATAGCCACGCCGTTTCCCTCTCCCAAGTCGGCGAGACGGTTTGCGACGGGGTCGACGGACGCGGAGCCGAGACCCCACCCCGAGGTCATGCAAGTCGACGGCGATGTGCTCGCGACGTGTCTGAAGACTCGAGCCCTGCACAGGCTTGTCGGAGTGGGTGACAGCGCCCTGATGTATCGTCGGCATCTCGACGCGTTGGAGGACGGGCGCCACACCGAGGCGATCCGGGGCTTGGGCGAAGCTGAGCAACAGCAGGCTTACCTGGATCTGGGCTACGAGATTTTGACGTTCTTGGTGGGCGGAGCCACGTAGGGCTCGTGTGGCCGGAGAACGGAGCTGGGTCCGTGAAGGAGGCCTGGCGACTTCTCCAGGCTCGCTCTCTGATGTTGCAGGAGGGCGGTCTTGCTTGAGTCTGGATGCTCATCTACATGAGTGCTTGGATGCACGAGTTCGCAGGTGGCGCTCTGGTTTACTGGAGCTGCAACCCAGATAGCTCGATCTATTGATGTATGGATCTAGGTAGTCTCTAGTACTCGTACGAGCACATACACGAGGACGCTTGGAGGGTCTCACCTCTCGAAGGATACAAGTCGAGCGCCGAAGGGCGGCCGTTGAGGGGAAGAGGCGCTGTGTACCGGTATGCACATATTGATGTAAGCCCGGCCAGAGCCAGGAGATACTGTATGACCCTAACCCTGGACTTGATGTTGGAGCGGCAGATCCCACTACTCGGACTCGGACTCGTAATGGTGCTTGATGGATTGATCAAATTGAGATGATCCATGTTGATTGATCAATCAATTTTTAGCCCACAGCCCGGCTGATCCAAGATCCAGACCCAGTCAGTCCAATGGATTGATCACAGGATAGAACAATGACCCGGGACCCATCCGTGAGCAATCAATGGATTTCATGGATCTGGATCACTTCTAACGGATCTTATATGGACATTGATCCATTAGATCTTGACGAAGCCTACTCGTAATATCTAGTACCTACTGTTAGTACTCCGTAGTAGAGTCAAGGTACGAGTACGATTACTGGTATTGCAGTGTGTGCGTGTGTGGCATTGATCGATCGATGGATTGATTGATTGATCGGATTGATCCATGATTGATCGATCCGATTCAATTGATTGTTGGGTGGAACTACTACTACTTACTACCTTTTACCTACGAGTACTACTAGTAGTATCGCTATTTTTTTCCCCATCCTCCGTCACCTTTGAAAGGATCTCCATATCCATTGATCATTGATTGATCCTTAGCAGATCCTCTGCGTCAGTCTTTCCTTTCACCATTCGAAAGAATTGGTCCTCGTCCCGCCGACCCCAAGCACGGCAGAGTTTTCCAACCCCCTCTGCCTCTTCCCCTCTTCCGTTCCAATCCCCGAATCTGCACCTCCAACAGCGCCCGGCCAGCCGAGACAATCCACCAACATGGCGCCGAAGAAGAAGGGAAACAAGCATGCCCAGGATGACTGGGAGGCCGAGCTGGGCGAGAGCATTGCCCCCGCGGCGGCTGCCCCGGCCCCGGCCGACGATGCGAACGGCGGCAACGACGACGACGACGCCGCGGCCGGCGGCGGCGGCCTGATGGCCATCATGCGCAAGAACAAGGAGAGGCGCAAGAAGAAGGGCGTCGTCGAGGACGAGCCCGAGCCCGAGCCCGCCCCCTCGGCACCCGCTGAGGACCTCGCCGCCAAGGCACCCGTCGAGGCTTCGCTCGACGACGAGTTCGCCTTGCCGCAGAAGAAGGGCAAGGGCGGCAAGGGCGGCAACGCCGCGAAGGGCAAGCAGGCGCCCGCTGCCGCTGCCAAGAACGACGACGACGACGATGCCGCCGGCGAGGAGCCCGGCAGGATCCTCACCAAGGCCGAGAAGGAGAAGCTCAAGAAGGAGCGCGAGAAGCAGCGCAAGAAGGAACAGGTACGTGCCCCCGCCCCCTTGGCGCTACTTTCGCAGCCGAGACTTTGCGTGCATCACGATGATCCCTCGTCCTCTCTCGCTCTCTCGCTGACTCGGTGTTTTTTTTTTTTTTTTTTTTTTTTTTTTTTTGCTTTCGTCCGCATAGTCCGCCAAGAAGAAGGGAACGACTCCCGCTGCCGTCCCGGCCAAGGCCCCGGAGCCGGCCAAGGATGCGCCCGCCGCGGCCCCCGAGCCGGCGGCCCCCGCCCCCGCCGAGGCAGGGGGCAAGAAGAAGAAGATCCCCGCCCACCTTGCCCTGATCCAGAAGCAGCAGGAGGAGATTCGTCGCAGGCAGGAGGAGCAGGAGCGCCTCGAGGCCGAAGCCAAGGCCCGCGAAGTGGAGGATGAGAAGCGGCTGGCGGAGGAGGCCAAGCGCAGGGAGGAGCAGAAGGCCGTCAAGAAGCAGAAGGAAAAGGAGCGCATCGAGCAGCTCAAGAAGGAGGGCAAGTTCCTCACCAAGGCGCAGAAGGAGGAGAAGGCCCGCAACGAGAAGAAGCTCCAGCAGATGCTGGCGGCGGGCATCAAGGTCGGCCCGCAAGACGACGGCGCAGAGCCCAAGAAGAAGCCTGTGTACGACCACAAGAAGAAGAAGGGGCGCAATGACAAGGTACTTGCCGAGAACTCTTCCCCCTCCCTCCGAATCCGAGACAAACCTCCCTTTTTGTACTCCATGCTGACTCTCTTCTCCCTGAACCCCAGAAGGACGAGGAAGCTGCTCTTGCTGAAGCCGCCGAGCGAGCCCGAATCCAGGCCGAGAAGGCCCTCAAGGAGGCCGAGGAGCAGGCCGCCAGAGAACGTGCCGAGGCCGAGGCCGAGGCCGCCGCCTTGAAGAAGGCCGCCGAGAGCGACATCGAGGACGACTGGGAGGCCGCTGCCGCCGAGGACGACGACGACGTCAAGGACAGCTGGGACGCGGACACGGACGAAGAGGGCGAGAAGAAGGCGGCTGCCAAAGCGGACGGGAAGGCCGCCTCCGAGGAAGACGAGAGCGAGTCTGACGAGTCCGAGTCCGAGTCCGAGGATGAGGCGCTGTCCAAGGCCAAGCAGCTCGAGGCCCAGCGCAAGAAGGAGGCTGCGGAGCGGAGAGAAAAGGCCCACCAGGCTGCTCTTGCTGCCCGGTCCAAGGACGACCTGCGCTCCCCCATCTGCTGTATCTTGGGCCACGTCGATACCGGAAAGACCAAGCTCCTCGACAAGATCCGACAGACCAACGTCCAGGAGGGCGAGGCCGGCGGTATCACTCAGCAGATCGGTGCCACCTACTTCCCCGTCGAGGCCATCAAGCAGAAGACGGCCGTCGTCATGAAGGACAACTCGTTCGAGTTCAAGGTCCCCGGTCTCCTGGTCATCGACACCCCCGGCCACGAGTCCTTCTCCAACCTGCGCTCCCGTGGTTCGTCTCTCTGCAACATCGCCATCCTCGTCGTCGACATCATGCACGGACTGGAGCCGCAGACGCTCGAGTCTATGCGCATGCTCCGTGAGCGGAAGACGCCCTTCATCGTGGCCCTGAACAAGATCGACCGACTCTACGGCTGGAAGAAGGTCGACAACAACGGCTTCCGCGAGTCTCTGGCGCTCCAGAACAAGGCCGTCCACAATGAGTTCAAGAACCGCCTCGAGGCCACCAAGCTCGCCTTCTCCGAGCAGGGTTTCAACTCGGAGCTCTTCTACGAGAACAAGTCCATGGCCAAGTTCGTCTCGCTCGTCCCGACGTCGGCCCACACGGGTGAGGGTATCCCCGACATGCTCAAGCTCATCGTCCAGCTCACCCAGGAGCGCATGGTCGGCTCGCTCATGTACCTGTCCGAGGTCCAGGCCACGGTCCTCGAGGTCAAGGCCATCGAGGGTTTCGGCATGACCATCGACGTCATCCTGTCCAACGGTATCCTGAGGGAGGGAGACCGCATCGTCCTGTGCGGCACGGAGGGCGCCATCGTCACGAACATCAGGGCCCTGCTGACGCCCGCGCCGCTGCGCGAGCTGCGCCTCAAGTCCGCATACGTCCACAACAAGGAGGTCAAGGCCGCGCTGGGTGTCAAGATCAGCGCGCCAGGCCTCGAGGGCGCCATCGCCGGGTCCCGGCTGATGGTCATCGGACCCGACGACGACGAGGAGGACATCTGCGACGAGGTCGAGTCCGACCTGGCCAACCTGCTCAGCAGAGTCGAGACCTCCGGGCGCGGCGTCAGCGTGCAGGCGTCGACGCTCGGCTCCCTCGAGGCCCTGCTCGATTTCCTCAAGGACTGCAAGATCCCCGTCGCCAACGTCGGCATCGGCCCCGTGTACAAGCGCGACGTCATGCAGTGCGGAATCATGCTCGAGAAGGCCCCCGACTACGCCGTCATGCTCTGCTTCGACGTAAAGGTCGACAAGGAGGCCCAGGCCTACGCCGACGAGCAGGGCATCAAGATCTTCACCGCCGACATCATCTACCACCTCTTCGACAACTTCACCGCCCACATGGACGCCATGCTCGAGAAGAAGAAGGAGGAGTCCAAGATGCTCGCCGTCTTCCCCTGCGTCCTCAAGCCCGTCGCCGTCTTCAACAAGACCAACCCCATCGTCGTCGGCATCGACGTCGTCGAGGGCCAGCTCAAGATCAACACGCCCATCGCCGCCGTCAAGACAAACCCCACCACCAACGCCAAGGAAGTCGTCGCCATCGGTAGAGTGTAAGTCTCCTTTCCTCTCCCACCACATCCGCATCCTCCAACCCCCCCCCAACTCCTGATTTCCTTTTCATCCGCTGACATCTGTCCCTTAGCACCTCCATCGAGCGAGACCACAAGCAAATCACCGTCTGCAAGAAGGGCCAGCCCTCGGTCGCCGTCAAGATCGAGATGGGCGGCCACCAGCCCGTCTACGGCCGCCACCTCGAGGAGGACGACCTGCTCTACAGCCAGGTCTCCCGCGCCAGCATCGACTGCCTCAAGGAGTTCTACCGCAAGGACGTGTCCAACGAGGAGTGGCAGCTCATCATCAAGCTGAAGCCTCTCTTCGACGTCAACTAAAACCAGTAAAATTCGAAAAAAAAAACCAAAGCCACAAAAATTGGCGACAAACAAAAGACACCATCGGAGGCGCGAAGGAAAGGGGGCAAAAACGGAATGGAAAAGCAGGGCAGCGCAACGAAACAGAAATGGTATACCTCGTGTTTCACCAGCACTCGTATTTGTGTCCAGTTGTTGGTCTTTTCTATTTCTTTTTTTCTTTTTTTTTTTTTTTGAAAATGTATTAGCCGCATCATCTTTCCATGGGCCGGAAGAGAATGATATGGATGGAGCCTTTGTGTCGGAGCTCTGCGTGTAGGCAATATTCGAGATAGATCTTTGCATGTGACTCATCGGAAAAGACTGGTCAGCCACAGCTCCTGGATATGTGAAATCAAGCGTGCAAGGACCTGAAGAGGCACAAGAACGGTCCGAACATATCAGTGGATATCGTTTCGAGTAGGTTCGAGATGCAAAGACAAGAGTCTAAATCGTAGTACATTCGAGTATTGGTATGCCTGTTCCCTTTTCCGTTACGGAGTGCCAGATGCCCCCTTTTTCTATCCTGCGGCTATCTCATTTCCCCCTCTAACGCAAAATCTATTTGGGATCTCCCGACGCGTCAGTGTCCGCTTGTGTGGCCTCGGAGTCCTTCATCTCCTGGTCGGCAGCTCCGGCCGCCGCAGCCTCAGCCTCAGCAGCCTTGCGAGCCTCCTCCTCAGCGGCTCTTTTGGCAGCCGCCTCGGCCTCGAGACGCTCCTGAACGGCGCGGCGCTCGGCCTCGACTTTCTCGAAGAATCGCTGGGTGATGGGGCCGGCCATGGCGCGGATCTCCTCCATCTTGGCGATGTAGGTTCCCTTGGAAGCGTCGTCACCCTCATCGTAGAGCCAGTCCTACGGGCATGGTCAGGAAAAAACGAAACAAATACATCAACTTGATATGGGCAAGCAAGCATACCTCGGTCTTCTCGAGCTTCTCCCGGATGGTCGTCTTCTCCTCCTCGCTGGAGTGCTCAGCGTACTGGTCGTCAAGCTTAGCGCGGAGGTCGTAGATGTAGGCCTCGAGCTCGTTCTTCTTCTCCTCGGTGTCGGCGACAAGCTTATCCTCCATAACCATGGAAGACTCCTTCTCCGTCAAGGCGAGCTTGCCTGCGGCGTCCAGGGAAGACGTGCCGCTGGCAATGGGGAGGTCTCCCTTCCTGACCTGCTTCTTGACCTTGCGAGTCTTCTTGGAGCCGTCGTTCTTTGCGTCGGTCTCCATGGCCTATTGTGAATGAAGATTAGCAAAGATTGCCCCCGGATACGCGGCGTCTTCAAGACGACGACTCTGCAAGAAAGAAAGGGTGGGTGATGGGACTTACCTCGGGATCCTTGGTCTCTCCATCCTCCTTCTTGTCATCGGCGTTGACGTCCTCCTCGACCTCCTGGTCCTCGACGTAGTAGCCGCTTTCGACATTCAGGACACCGTGGATGTTGACACGAGTCTTGAGCTTGCAGATCATGAAGTCCTCCTTGCCGTCGGCCTTGACGCCCTTGACGGAAAATCGGCCGATCCAGGGGTTCATCTTGCCGGGGAGGTCCTCGGGGTTGTTGTAGCGAGCCTCCAAGTCGAAGGGCTGCTTGCGATAGAATGTCAGGATCTTGGTGGAGGGCAAGACGCCGCCCTTGTTGAAGACAGTCAGGCTAGTGTCCTCGTCGGGGATGTCGGCGGCCTTCTCCCACGCGAACTCGACGGGGTAGCTGATGATGTCCTGGACGGCAAAGTCGCGGACTCTGAAGACGGGGGAGAGGATAGCGCAGCTGAAGGCGCAACCGCGGGCGATGGCCTCGTCGGCGTTCATGGTGTAAGAGAGGGGCTTGCCGAAGAATTCCTGGATGCGCTCCTTCAAAGCGGGAACACGGGAACCACCACCGACGATCTCGACAGCGTCAATGTCCTCCTTGGTAAGCTTGGCCTGGGCAAGAGCCTCCTCAAGAGGGATGTGGGCGCGGGCCAAAAGAGGCTCAATCATGGCCTCGAACTCCTGACGGGTGATCATGGCGGAGGCATCGACATCGTTCATGAGAGACTCGATGTTGAAGGGAGCCTGCTGGTTGGCAGAAAGGATCTTCTTGCCCTTCTCAGCGGCAGCGATGGTGCGGGCCATGGCACGGCCGTGGGTGTAGATGTCGACCTTGTACTTGCCCTTGAACTCCTTGGCGAGGTGGTCCACGAGGGCCTTGTCGAAGTTTCGGCCACCGAGGTTGCGGTCCCAGGTGGTGGCCTTAATCGACAGCTCGCCTTTCTTGAACTCGACGACGGAGCAGGTGTAGTTGCTGTGGCCAATATCGACGAAGACGACTCGTCGGGGCGCCTCCTCGGGGGCAGGCAAGTCCAGCTTGGTGATACCCCAGCCGAGAGCGGCGGCGGTCGTGTCGTTCATGAGACGAAGGACCTTGAGGCCCGCGATGTCGGCGGCATCGAGGAGGGCCCGGCGCTGGGCGTCTGTGAACCAGGCAGGGACGCTCATGCAGACGTCGGAGACGGGCTGCTTGAGCTCGTTGGCGGTAGTCTGCTTGATCTTGCTGAGGAACATGGCGACCAGCTGCGTGGACGTGAACTTCTCCTTGTTGCCAAGGTAGCTGACCTCAGCGCCGACCTGGCCATTGACGTCGACGAGGGGCGCTGTGATGTACTGCTGCTCGATCTGGACGTCGGGGTCGCTGAAGGAGCGGCCGGCGAGGCGCTTGAGGCAGTTGACGGTGTTCTTCAGGTTGGAGATTTCCTGCGTCTTGGCGGCCTCACCGAGGTAGCGAGACTTGCTGCCGAATCCCACCAGAGATCTATTTCGCGACGAAGGACGGGTCAGTACATGGAAGACTTGTTGTGGTCTCGAATCGGGGACCGCCCGCACTTGGGTGAGGGGAGAGAGGGACGTACGGGGTAGCTCGGTTGGAAACTTCGTTGGTAATCTGAGAGAGAGAAAGAGCTTCGCGTCAGCAAATGCCCAGACGGGTCCAAAGTTGGCTGAGGGGGGAAGAGATCTAGGAAGAGAGTGCTATTCCTCCCTTCCTCTCCTCCCCCCTCGGTCTGCCGGGTCTCCTCAAGCTGGGACGTACCACATCGACACCACGATTTCTCGCGACAGCAATGACTGTCTTGAGCGAACCGAAATCGATTCCTGGAAAGGAGAGTCAGTATATATTGGAATGCCCCCCCCCCAACGCGAGAAAGGCAGAGTGCATCTGGTCCTGTCTGGAGTGAGGAAAGATGTTGCAATGTATGCAAGTGTGCAGAAAAGGCACGGCGAACGTCACGTCATTGGCGGGAATGGTCGATTCCAAATAGGAAGGGTTCTCACGTACCGACGACGGAAGACATGTTTGCGACTATGTGATCTACTTATCTTGTCGAGCGAGGATGTTGACTATGCGTCGTGCGATTCTCGATCTTGGTCGTCAGATTGAGGGCAGGCAATCACCAACAGCGACAAGGGTTCTTCCTGTAGGTGAGGGGCCAAGATCGGCGAGAACTTGGAAGGAAACCACGAAGAAGAGAAGAGGAAGCGAAGAAAAAAAGGTCTGTATGCAGAAAGCAGAGAGCCAGGAGTCAGAATCAGAGGGTTCCTGCGTCTAGGGGAGACGGTATATATAAAGGGAATGGAAGGGGGGGGGATGGAGGCTCACTGCCGGCGCAACAGAGTGGTCGTCGCAAGAAAAGTTGGCGAGGTTTTTGATACTCGAACGGGACGCCTGGATTATGAGACAAGCAGAGGCGGCGGGCAATATCCGGACGATCTCGAGGTGGGATGAAGGAAATATGCACCTATGAGGTGTGAGATTTAGTACGAGTATGTAAATAAACCGTCTTGCCGACTCTCTAGCCTCTTCCTTCCCGCTGAAAGCCACGGCCGACTTAGCGCCTCTTGGCGGGCGGTCAATGCCAAGGAATACCCGTGCAGTACCTCTAACTCAGCCTCAAAATATATGTTCTCTGATGTATATCAGCAGTACTGGAGGGGATTGAAGTCGAAGGACCTACTCCGTACTGGTGGTTGAAAAAAAAAAAAAAAAAAAAAAAACACCTGCCATGGGATACCTGCCAAATGACGCACGGCGCAACACAGACATGTCCCCAAGCCACGCATCCCACGCACAAACGGTACCTCAGCCGGCTGCCCCTCCACAAGGCGAGCAGGTACCGCATCCCGTGGAAACTCGCGGAATTTTCCAGACCCTCCCATCAGGATCATCATCCAGCAGGTCCATGATTGATCCATCAATCCATCACAGCCTTCAAATCCATCCATTCGTGCAGCGAACCTTGAAGCCAACAACTAGATCGATTCTTATTCGTGCAGTCCGTCTGCCCTGACCTCCAGGTCGACCTGCATCCCCTCGCCTCGCCCGGCCTGCGCCCCTCCTCGGACCTTCCAAAAAACCCACCCGCACGCCGGCGACTCTGCAAACGTCCCC